>JANAVB010031416.1:1922558-2358671 GCA_029216955.1 Iris pallida | reverse complement strand
AAGGGGTACGTGTGCTAGAGCCAGTAGAGAAGAAGATATTTGTGAGCATGTATGTTCACTTCATGAAGCTTGAGCTATACTACCGTCAGGAGGGAATCTCTTCCATGGACTCACTTGATACTGAGAGTATGAGGCGAGAGAGAGATTGGTGAGAGTTTGGTGACCGATTTAGGAGTATGGCATGGAGGAACGGTTGAGGAGGAGCAGGAGAGTGAAGAGGAACAAGGGGGAGGAGATGAGAGGTGTTAGGCCCACGGCTCAGGGGAAGTTACTTACCTACAGCAGGAAAGGGAAGCAAACTGCAGGACCAGTACTTATAGTGCCAAGTCCCTTGCCTGCGTCCTTCTCGACTCCTGAGACACCTACACCACCACCACCAGATTCTCCTTCAGGTGATATCATTCTTCCTACTCCCACACCATTATTAGTACGGAGGACCACTCGCAGCAATGCGGAAAATCCTTCTGATAGATATGGTTGGGACATTGCTCAGTTTGTTTCATATGATAATATTTCTTCTTTATGGAACATTCATTGCGTCTTTGGATAGTATTACTGTACCTAACAATTGACAGGTTGTTAAGAACGATCCAAAGTGGAAAGCGGCGATGCACGAGGAGTTATGGGCTCTTGAGAAGAACCACACTTGGAAAATAGTAAAACTGCCAGAGGGAAAGAGGGCAGTCGGATGCAAGTGGGTTTTTACTGTGAAGCAGAACCCAGATGGACAGGTTGAGCGCTACAAGACTCGACTGGTGGAAAAATGATACAGTCAGATGTACGACATTGACTACGATGAGACTTTGCACCAGTGACGAAGATGAGCACCGTCAGAACCCTGATTTCTTTGGCAGCGAATGGTAGATAGAAGCTACACCAACTGGATGTGGAGAATGCGTTTCTTCATGGGGATCTAGTGGAGGAGGTGTATATGGAGATACCATCAGGATTCTGTACCGATAAGATAGTGGGCAAAGTCTACAGGTAGAAGAAGTCCCCCTATGGACTGAAGCAGTCTCCTCGAGCGTAGTTTGCGTAGTTTGATAGATTCAGGAGGGCGATCATAGTGATGGAATATCGGCAGATCAATGCTGATCATACTGTATTCTTCCGTCGGAGTGGAGGCCACATCACCATGCTTACGGTGTATGTGGACGATATGATTATCACAGGAGATGATGAACATGAGATTGTCCGACTCAAGGGGAAGCTTGGCAAGGAGTTCGAGGTAAAGGACCTTGGCCTTCGGTACTTCCTTGGGATTGAGATTGCTCGAGAAGCAGAGGGAATTGTTCTTTCTCAGAGGAAGTATGCGTTGGACCTTCTCACAGACACATGGATGTTGTTATGCAAACCTGCAGCGACGTCGATCAATCAGAGGTTCAAGCTGGGTGTTAAGGCTGGAGAACCAGTTGACCGAGACAGATACTAGAGACTGGTGGACAAGTTGATCTATTTGAGCCACACACGTCCTGATATCTGCTTTGTAGTGAGTATGGTGAGCCGCTACATGCATGACCCAAAGAAGGGTCATATGGATGCAGTATACTAGATTCTGAGGTACTTGAAGGGTGCCCTCGGAAAGGGGCTGATATTCAGGAAGAATGATCATGTGAGCATCGAGGGCTACTGTGACTCTGACTGGACTAGCTGTGCTGATGACGGGAGGTCTACCTCGGGCTATTGCATATTTGTAGGAGGCAACTTGGTCTCTTGGAGGAGTAAGAAGCAGTCAGTGGTGGCCAGATCGACAGCTGAAGCGGAGTACAAGGCTATGGTCTTGGGAGTTACAGAGCTGCTATGGCTGAAGAGTATGTTGGTGGAGTTGAAACTGTATCAAAGAGCCAAGATGAAGCTGTGGTGTGACAACCAGTCAGCCATCAGTATCGCCAACAATCCAGTGCAACATGACAGGACCAAACACATCGAGATCGATAGGTTCTTCATCAAGGAGAAGTTGGATAGTGTACTACTGGAGCTAGGCCACGTTCCAACCAAGGATCAGGTAGCAGATAGTCTGACCAAGGGACTTAGCTCTGTAAATATGATTAGTGGATGGGACAAGATGGGCTTAGTGAATATATTTCGCCCATCTTGAGGAGTATTGGTATATTAGAATGTATTAGGGGATTTTATGTAAGATGGAGGATTGTAAGGCTATATATAGCCAAGAGATTATCAATAAATAATAACTCCTAAATATTCAACAATTGTTGTTGAACCTTTCCTTAGGAGTATATGAACTGGTCATTTTCAAGTAGTACTGACATCTTGATCGTTCCTCTTAAGACGCATTCAAGCTAAAGCTATAGCTATATTGAGTAGAGGAAAGATAAATTTGAATGGTGGTCTTGCTAGTAGGAATGTTACTCCATGAAGAGCATATTATTTTCTGCTTATAAAGATTGTACATGCTTCATCTTATCCAATTGCAAAAGGATTCTGTACTTGTGGACTATAGTGTAACTGTTCTTTTTTCTTAGGAATGTGGATGAGAGAGAAGATATTTTTTCCTTGGTTCTTTAAGCCATAGATAGATGAAATATAGTTTGCTCATATTAAACAGCACCTGACAAGAATGACCATATACCATGGTCATATATGGTTTCCATCTATCATATTCTATGATTTCAACATGCATGTATCACTCTGGAACTGTTGCTCGTGTGTGTGCGTATTTGTTTTTACTTATGCTATCCCTATAATTCTACGCAATTACCTCGTGCACCAAATACTACTTCTGTGAACTTATGACATGCTGAGAGTGATTATTAACTTGAGCATGAAATTATCATTAGATTTACTAAATGCTTTATCTTCCATGATACATGAACTGACTCATAAAAATTATCTCTTAGTAGTTGCTTACAATAAATTGTATATTGACCTACCAGGTGGTTTAAACATGCTGGAGAATCATTTATTAAAGTACCCTTCTTTGGAGCAGTTTCCTACCTTGCACTGGCTATTTTCCCCTTCTGTACAGCTTTTGCTGTCCTTTGGTCTGTTTATCGCCACTTACACTTCGCCTGGATAGGTCAAGACATCCTTGTAAGAGCATATTATCTCTTTGCTTTTATCTGATTTGCAAAACCACAATAGCGTGATGATTTGGTAAAGTTTGTTTAATATGACTATTGTTACAGAAGTATATTGGAAATTTCCTAAATTGTAATTGTTTAATGTAGTTAGTGTTGGTTCTCTAAATTCTTTAGTAATCTAAAGTTTATAGAAGCCGCATAATATTGGCTTATAGTACCTGTAATGTTTGTGTCCACTGAACCCTATGAGAGAACTAATTGGTAATATGAATTGGTTAGAGAGATGATTTTATTGATCTTGTTTGTATTGTTGTATGTTCGTTTGCAACTTGCATAAAATTTCAAATTTGCACAAAACTCAGTGTTCTTTATTCTCTGTATCATTTTGGTTAAAGTAGGGAAGCCAAATAGGTTGACTTGGAATTCCCATAATGCTTAGAGCTCATTACACCCTATAAAATAATTAATTGGGAACAAATATTGTTCAAAACAATAGATGTGAATAATTATTGCTTTACTATGACTATTTTGAGTATGTTTATTTAATATGATTGTGACTTTTAGACTATGTTGCATAGATACGACCACAGTACGGACACATCGACTAAGACAAAACACCTATTTTGGCGTTTTATTCTATTTTGGAGCGTCTAACACAATGCATCATGGCCTTGCCACCTTTTTTTAAGTTTATGTGCTTCTAGACTTTAGATGATAATAATAGCAAACATAGTTTTTTTTTAATGTCCATTCTAGTGGCTTGGAGCTCATGGAAAGTGCCACCCAGCTGACTCCAAGGGGGGTTTCGAACCCACGGAGCCCCCCATCTTAACCGTTAGGCTAAGACCCCGGATATAACTCTGTTACTCAGACACTCCACTTTAAGGGAAGTATCCATGTCGACCCGATAGGACATGGGTATGAGATCCGTGTCCGATCCTCCATGGTGACAATCAGATCCTTCAATCGGAAGACTGGTAGTGAAATATAGTTTATTTTAATGTGGTAGTAAAGTAAATAGTTTATTTTATTGTGGTAGTAAAGTAAATAGTTTAATTTAATGTGGTAAAGTAAATAGTTTATTTTATTCTATTTTGGAGCATCTAACACAATGCATCATGGCCTTGCCACCTGTTTTTTAAGTTTATGTGCTTCTAGACTTTAGATGATAATAATAGCATAACATAGTTTTTTTATGTCCATTCTAGTGGCTTGGAGCTCATGGAAAGTGCCACCCACCTGACTCCAAGGGGGGTTTCGAACACATAGAGCCCCCCATCTTAACCGTTAGGCTAAGACCTGCGGATATAACTATGTTACTCGGACACTCCACTTTAAGGGAAGTATCCATGTCGACCCTATAGGACATGGGTATGGGATCCGTGTCCGATCCTACATGGTGACAATCAGATCCTTCAATCGAGAGACTGGTGAAGTAGATAGTTTATTTTAATGTGGTAGTAAAGTAAATAGTTTATTTTATTGTGGAAGTGAAGTAGATAATTTATTTTAATATGGTAGTGAAGTAGATAGTTTATTTAATATGATAGACTGGTAGTAAAGTAGCAGGGGAGATGAAGGGACGGTCCCTTAGGGACTTATTCAACTAGTTCAGTAAAGTTACTAGTAGTTTATAATTACAAGTTGTCTTTTTATGAAATTTTGCAAATTTAATTACAAGATGTGTCTTTTTGAAATCATGCAAATTTAATTATAAACTTAAATATATGAAACCATGCAAATTTAATTATAACTGTGTCTTTTTGTGAAATCATGCAAATTTAATTAGAGGCTATATCTCTTTTTATGAAACGTGCAAATTTAGTTACATGTCTTTTATGGAGCCGTGCAAATTTAATTACATGATGTGCCTTTTTATGAAACCATGCAAATTAAATTACATAGTGTCTTTTTATGAAACCATGTTCAAATATATTATTTTAATAGTCATACTCCCATATCCATATCCAAAATTTGGAACCTTTTTAGCGGAGTCTGTGTCCTTCAATTATGAGTTTGAAGGACCTGCACAATAAGGATATAGGCACCATTTTCCTGTGTCTGTGCAGCAATGACGACCTAGAAAAAAGGGCATTCCAGTGCCACGAGACTTCTCGCTTACGTAGGGTTTAGAGAGGGACAAGCTATACATAGCCTTGTTCCCATATATATGAAGACAACGTTTCTGTGACTTGAAAGCGGCAAGCATACCATCGTGCCATGTGACCCGCTTAAGTCAGAGCCAAACATAAACAAGGAATTCTAAGTGATCCCCTAAAGGTTTGCTATATAACCTTTATCAGTTTCTAGTTAGTTGATAATCTCAAATAAAATACATCTTGCCTACCCTAAAAAATTAGGGTTACTAAAGACTTGAGCTTCGAGTCATGGAAACCACACTCCATATACATGGGGGTAAGACTGAGTACATCTTGGCCTCGTTTGGTTGGCGGAATCTCCCGGTTGGGAAAGGAAAGTGATTACTTTCCTATGTTTGGGCGACCAAGGAATTTAGGAGGAAAGGAAAGTGATTCCCAATGAAAGGGAAATTAGGGGGGAAAGTGATTCCATCCATCCAAGGAAGGAATCACTTTCCCACATTGAAGTATTCACTTTCCTTTCCAAATTCCTTGGCATTGCCAAACATCGGAAAGGAAAATCAATAGGAATTAAAGTTTCCCAAAGGAAAGGAAATGACAAGGAATTGATTTCCTTTCCCTTCCATTCCGCGAACCAAACGAGGCCCTTGATCATCCTCAGACCATGTGGAAGCGGAAGCCTCGTGGCAGTAGGATGCCCTTATATAGTGTGCCTGTATAGGAATGTATGGTTGGTTTGAATGATACTTGCACGGTGACAAAATAGTGTCTATTAGCTTGCTAAAAAATCCTTCAATTTCCAACCATTTTGGCATCATATTAATACAAGACTACAAATATATTAAGTTGTGGCAGTAGTAGTGTAACAATCAAGCAACTATAGTAGACTTCTCAATTCATAAAGAAATCTCCATCAGATTGCTTCTTCCCTCTTGGGATGCAACTATATTTGTAGCCTTTCAGCATGTATCTTGTATTTAGATATATTGTTTGCAAAAAAGTGACTTTTCTTTCGTGAGAAGTTTTATGTTGACTTGAAACCATTAGAATGCTCTTTTTCTTATATTTCATGTTTCCTTTTATCATAAACAGTGCCATTTCCGCATCCAACTCTCTTTCATTGATTTCACTATACTCATCCGACTTTGGAAGTTGTTTTGTGCATATTAACTTTTTCGTATCATCGTATCATACCCTTTTGTACATTTGGAAAAAACAAGAAGTGACCTATAAAAGAACATAGTTTCTATAATTTCATGACATGTGGGCACATTCTTATGCACGAATGCATACACACATTTTCTGATAATGTTCCTTTTATTCAGGGTATTGCATTGATGATTACTGTTCTTCAGATTGTACGAGTACCTAATCTCAAGGTATGATATTGCTATTTGCACCCAGTTAAATCAGTTCATTCTGTTTCATATACTATTAAATAGAGCCTTTTTTGGTAGATTATTGGTACTTTTCCATAGAATTAAAATTTAGAAACTGTTAAACTCCTTCACTTGTCCATACACTTCTTGTTGGACACTTTTTTTATCAAATCAATAGCGTCTCCAGAATGCTTATGTACAATGTTTTCCTTTTTATAGTAAATTAATTGTATTGATGTATGAAACTGACATTGTGCAAGATGAAAGATGCAAAAAGTATCTTTTACCCCGAACCAAGAAGATGCTCTGATGTTCCATAAAAACTATATCAACATTAGTGTTTCTTTTTCAAATTGCTCCCCCTTGTTGCATAATAATACTTCTGTTGGTTCTCTTGAAAGTTTTTGCGTTTGTTTTTAGTTAAATTGAGCTATCTGATTACTGCGATGAACATGTCTTCCAATTCCTTTGACCTGTTTTTCTTTCTACTGGACTTCTTTTTTAACATCTTCCACAAGTAGGCAATATATACACAATTGGACATGAACTCTACTCTGACTGTACTTGGCCAAAGTCACAAGGCTGATCTTCACAAGTCCCACGTTTCAATTTGGCTTGAGAATGGAAGCTACCTTTATAAACCACACCATTTGAAGAATCTAGGACTTGAGCTTTTATAACGTGCTTCCTTATCCCAGCACATCTGGATAGTGAATTTGTGTCCTTCCTAGCACTTTTGTGACTGATGACCCAGCACTACCCAACCAGCAGTACCCTGAATATTTGGTCAGCCCCCCTTACCGACATTGACGGACAAACTTATTCTCCATTTTGCAAGAGAACCTACATGAGAATAAATTTCCAAGTAAAGTACTTCCACCCATCTATCCAAGCATCCTTGTAAGTTCTGAGAATATACATGGTACTGTTAGAAGTAGTTAAACCAAATTGTGCATCAAATTCTTTACGAGGCCCATCCACCAGTATTCAGAAATCCTTATAGGGCCAAAAAGTGTATTAATTTAGTATAATTTATACTATGATTGTATGGAATGTGTTGGAAGACTCATACCCGATTTCTCTATGTAGGAGTGGTTTTCTCTTCTCTTGTCCATGTCGATGGACAAGAGACCAAAGGGTGATGGTTTCTGTAGATATATAGTTTGGTGGATGCAAAATTCTTCCTGAATACATAGTACATCCTAAGCATCCATGGAAAACTTCGGTTGATGCAACATTCTTACTAACAGAACTTCCTAAACATGTCTTAGGCTCTTGGTATGAACACAAACGTTTGAGCTCCTACTTTGCTAGGAAAAATGTTGCATCCAGTAACCATCCTATATAACGGTTTGGACTGATTCGACACTCAAAACGTTAGAAGGCTACATGCAACCCATCTAGTTTTTTTTTTTTTTTTTTTTTTTTTTTTTTTTTGCATTTGTCAGCCAGACCAGAAAAATCAACTGGAAGACCTCACCTGCTCCTAGGGTTGACAATACTATTTTCCCCATCATTACGAACTCTTATTTAAAAAGCTTCTTCCGGTTATTTGAGTACCATCTGAACAGCTCATGTAGTGCATTTCTATTGTTTATCTTTCCCTTTTAGGGTATAAACAAGTCATCTGCCTGGTTAAATGAAACAAGAGCTTAGCTTACCTTCAAAGGCTTTAATTGCTCGAGAGTGTGGAGTTTTGATCAAATTCCCTATTGTACGTCCAGGTCTGATTCTTATGCATGTCCGTACAAGGGTAGTTCAATAAATACATTAGTAGGGGTAGTTCTGTAAATATACTAAAGTCGGTGGTCGTTCTAATCTCATGTTATAAATATGGCATCAATTGTAACTCTCCCGAAATAATAAAAAAATTGTGTGCGGCCGTGGACGTAGGAGAACATCTGCGATCCACATAAATCTTGTGTCCTTGTGATTCTTCTTCTTCTTCGTTGATACCACGTTAATAACATTAATCTTCCCAAGGCAATCTTCAGATCTACAAGAATAGAAAAGAAAATCCATGCATAGTGAATTGATTTACCGATCTGCATTCCTTACACAAGGCAATCTTCAAATCAGAATTATTATTTTTGAGTAAACCAGTATACGGGCTATATTTTGCATTTTGCTTATCCAAACCAATTTTGCAACCCCGGCGTTTAGTAGATTAGTATCTGAAATTTGTCTGAGAAGTCTATTTGTAGTTTCTCCAAGGTTCACAGTGTCGTTATCGGAATCAATATTGACCCTTTCTATGAGTATCATGATCGGCAATATCGGCAGTTTCAGATCGGAGTATCGGATATTTTGGTATCGAAAAACAAATAATTATTAATAAATTATTAAAAATTTAGAAGAAAAAAATATTTTAGATACTTAGGCATAATTTTAAGTATTTTTTATGTTGTTTTATAGTAGTTTTGAAATTGGATGAAATAATAGTCACCCTTATTGATTGATTTACATGCAATAAATAAGTATTTTTCATTTACATGTTTTTACAGCCTTACTATGCTTTTACATTCTTGCTGATTAGTCTTTTTCGTTCAATTTTCTTTGCCTAATTGAGTGTGAAAGAGACTCCCAAATCCCAATGTCGGTATCGGTCAGTATCGGTCGGTATCGGATCGGGACATGTCAAACAGTATCTGTATCAGCTGTATCGGATTGGTATCGGCCGATACTGCAAACTATGAGTTTCTCTTCTGATATTAATATCCAAAATTTAGCTATTATGTATAAATAGGGTGGCATATACACAAGCACGATAATTTATTTTGTTGACCATCAAATTAGTCCAGGCCTCTTTTTCATGGAGAGTATTGTTAGAATTAAGTCAAGTAGGGATATGGAAAGTTTTGGGTTGGGCTCCTTTCTCCTCTTTGAACTTGTTGTACAAAATGGAGATATCCATCAGTTTGGACTAAGATTCATAATGAGTGTTATATAATTCATGTTGCAGTATATAGCTTAGAAATATGGGTCACAACAAAAGCTGCGCATGACGTGATCGCAACCAAAGCCACTATATGCAAACAGTAAACAGACTGCAAAGTATAGTGAATAAAATGTACAGTGCCAGCAGGCCTCCTTAGAGTACTTGTACATGGATCTGTGGATATACAGAACGTGGATTAGAAGTCTTTAATACTGGCTAGTCCTGTAGGAAGCTTTGACCAACTACGTTCATCTCATTTCCTGCCTTGCACAGTCACCATTTTGAGTTCAACGGTTAAGAAGGGGAAGTTTTCTGAACAAGCCTTTATTCATTACTGTGAGAACTAACATCATTTTATGAAAAGCTTAAAAAATTGTCGCTAAGTCGAACTACTCTGTCAAAACCAAGCAAGGATAAGAAAAGTATTCCTGAAGGTTATATTTGTGTGTGTGGTCAAGACCAGCTTTTGACCTCAGCATTTTGTGCCATGCTCTTCAACCTGCTAAATGTAGGCAAACTGTTTTTTTTCTAAAGATAATCAGATTCTTATTTGCTAAAATTTTGTATGAAACCAGGTCGGTACTGTGCTTCTCAGTTGTGCTTTTTTATATGACATCTTTTGGGTGTTTGTTTCAACGAGTTTGTTCCACGAAAGCGTGATGATTGTGGTGAGTAATACCTCAAATTTCGGTTGGGGTTAATGACACTATTATTGCTACTAACAAGATTATTGTAATGTTCAAATAATGGTTATGCACTACTCTTAGGTCGCACGTGGAGATGGGAGTGGGGATGACGGTGTGCCCATGTTACTTAAGATACCACGAATGTTTGATCCATGGGGTGGATATAGTGTCGTTGGCTTTGGTGACATCCTTCTACCAGGATTGCTAGTTGCATTTTCGTTAAGGTTTGTCTTTTGGGTTCTTCCTGTTATCTAAATATTTATCTTCTATTCTTATCCAAGTTCCTTTTGAACTGTGAAAAGATGATCACTTCCTTTATTGAGATAGAATCAACGATTGGCATCATGGCAAGTAAGTTCCTGTAAAGTAGGATTCAATGATACCCTGAATAAGAACAGTGCTGGACGAGATGCAACCTTGTTGAGTTGCCAATGCGAATATATATGGTTATTAAGTACTGTGACACAAATATATCTGTGTTTACCATGCGAAGAAATCATCAGTTCTATCTAGTATTGTAGTGCTAGATGGTAATTTAAACAGATCCAAATCACTTAAGGCAATAAATTCTTTTAAACGAAGTACTTTTACCTTTTCAGTAGTTTTCTAAATATATGATTCAGAAAGGTGTCATCGGTCTTATAGCTGCTTCTGATGTGATGCAGTTCAATCCGATTAGTTTTATTCTTCTGACCTGGTATTTTTTTTCTTTGCAATTATAGGTATTTTAACATAAAGATGTCACTTTCCAGCTAATTCAAACATTTAGATTAACTATGTTTTAGAGCTTGTTTGCATAGACATAGATTCAAGTATGGCACAATACGATCAAGTTACGGCGCCTTTTTAGAAAATTTAGAATATGGGTACAACATGAACACATTTATATACTAATGGAAATTTATCTATGTACATATTTTCTACAATTCAACTTGAATGTTATCTATATTTAAGCATGTTGGGGATAGTAACTTGGTTTTATAAGTTCTAGAAAGGATTCATTGCAAAGAAATGTAATTTTGCCGTACCTCGTTATGTTTCACACAATAATGATCATGCCAAATCACTTTTCAACTATATTTGGGTCCCTTTGGAGCCTAGACATGGGCGAGCCATATTGACATGAGTGTCACTGAAGCATGTTGATACGTGTCAGACAAGAATATGGAAACGGATACAATGCTCTGGAGTTGTATCCATGCAACATAGTTTTAGAGGAGAAATTCACTACACGTGCTTCAGTGCTTTTGTGGTCCAAAAGCCTACATAAGTTGTATATAGGTTTATCCTTGTGACCTTTTCCTTTAGTGAAGCCCTCGAGCATATCCTTTAATCTACATGCACTATTGATTTATTTTTGGTGTCTTTGATACAAAATGCATATCTTATTAATTTATGGTTTCATTTTTTTAGGTATGATCGAGCTGCAAAAAAGAATCTGCGAGCTGGTTACTTTCTGTGGGCAATGCTGGCTTATGGTTTTGGTAAGCTTATAGGAGAACAAGTATAAAGATGTTGGATAATTAAATAGGTTACTACTTGTATTTACTGGAGCATGGTTATATTGCAATAAGTAGGCTCAAGTTACTACTTGTACCCTCTCCCTACCCCACTTTGCAGATATTAATATAACTAGTGTTTGATCAAGCATGTTGGAACTATTGCGTAACGATGCAGGAAATAAGCTTTGTAGCAGTTGATAATAACACTATGGACTTCACCCTGGGACCTCAAGGGTATAATAGATTTGAAGCACTCAAGCTAAGAAGAAACCTTGACAGTATATAATAAGAAAAGTGACTTCATCGTGAAAGTTTTTGTTCCTAAAATGTCCTTATATCTACTAATTAAAATTGTTCATTAATTTTAACATGGGTAGTTAGGTAAACCGGAGGTGTGACCAGTCCCTCAAAGATCCGGCGGTTTCGCTCCCGCCAAACATACCAAGCCGCAGCCGCCAAACGAACTCTAGCTGTACGGAACCAGTCCTGACCTCGACCCCTGCTATCTCGTATCACCGGGATGATGTCCCCAATGTATTTCCCAGAGGCGCTCACTCCCAATACCCGACTCTGCTCCGACCATATCTGCCATGCCAGAGTGCACTCGAAAAAGATATGTCTAATGGACTCAGGCTCCAAACAACAAAGCACGCATTTGGGGTCCGGCACTGGCACTCCAAAAGAACTCAGGCGATCTCTCGTCAAGAGGCGGCCCAGGAGAAGTTCGTAAACACACAAGTGCATCTTCCTGGCCAGACCCTTACACCAGACGAACTTGTAATCAGAACTCAGAGGCAAAGTGTGCCGGATAAGATTATACAACTACGGAACTGGAACTCCCCCGAGCCCGAAGATGCTCCAGGCGGCTCCCAAATCCACCTGTCCGCAGGCAAAGCCGGGTCAATGACTGTAGACATAATGAACCCTCCCAGCTCCTCAGTGTACCGATAGGAATCCGGCCTCCACTCTCCATCTCGTAAGATCCGACTACACGTCAGACCTCGCCTGTCCTCCGTGTGTGTCGGGGAACCCCTAATGTCAAGTAGCGAACGCCGATCTATCCAAGGGTCCCGCCAGAGGTCCGTGTCCGAACCATCCTTCATGACCCTACGGATAGCAGACTTGAGCACACCCCTGTGTCTCAGGACAGTCTTGAACGTGACAGAATGGTTGTTATCAGGAGAACACGTCCAAAAATTGCCCTGCTTCACGTATCTGCTGTGCATCCAGTCCGCCCAAAGAGACCCCCGCTAATGAATCTCCAGGCCAGCTTGAGCGCAGAGGCCTCCCTGATCTCCAGCAACGGCCTGAGCCCCACACCTCCCTCCTTCCTTGGACGACAGAGCTGCTCCCACGAGATCACATGCATACCCCCCTCCAAAGAAAATCAGCACAAAGACGCTCCACTCGCCGAATAGTGGCCACCGGGAGGAGGATGGACTGTAGCCAAAAATGGGCCACAGCCGAGATCACAGATCTGATCAGCTCTATGCGTCCGCCAAAAGACAGACCGGCGGCTTGCCATCCTTCTACTCTCCGCTGGACATACTCAACCAGGCCCTGGCAGTCCTGATCCCGCGCATAATTGACTGTGAGGGACACTCCTAAATAACGCACCGGAAGATCACTCCTCGCGATACCCAGGACATCAACCCGCTCCTCCTTCTGGGAACACCGGGAACTGAAGTAGACCCGACTCTTGTCCCTGTTCAGCTGGAGACCCAGAAGGACTTCAAATCCTCTATAATACCCACAAGCGTCTGCAACCCCCTCGTCGAAGGCTGGATGAAGACCAGTAGATCATCAGCATATATAAGGTGGGTAACTGGCGGGTCCAACCTCCGAAACAAAGGCACCAGCTGTCACGCCCCGCTCCCGCAGGAGCGATCGTCCTCGCTAAGGCGTGATGCCGCACGAGCCTAGATTGCGCTCGTGCAAGGCGATTCCATAACGGCCGATTCCATCGGCGGCGACGGGGTCGTCGCACAGAAGTCCCAAGCAGAAACATTGAATACATTACAGCGGAATTTAAAGAACACATGAACACAAGTATTTCAAAGAACACTCTTTTATTGATATTGAATTCAAGATTACATCAGTGGGCGCAAGGCCAATTTACAATGTCTCTCAAGCTCTCTTTTCTCTCAATTACAAGTCACTCTGCTCTCTCTTCTCTCGAGTACATGCTTGAATCAGCGGAAGCTTCGGAAGGCGATGTCCATACATTATGTCCTGTATAAGTCTTCAGTCCAGGCGGCCGCACGCTTCGAATCGCCAAGGAACTCCGTGCCTCGACGCATCCAAGCGAGCTCCGCGCCACGAGCTTCTATCTGTGCCTGCACATGAAATACTGTGTGGGTGTCAGTACCACTGTACTGGTGGAGTGAGCTCCTCGCCCACCCATACAAAACCTACACGTTTCATTTACTTTGTGCAGCTTAAAACCCTTTCGATTGTCTTTCTAGTCTTGCCTTAGGTTCAGTTTTAGGACCCGCGCCTTGGCGCAACTTGTGTATCGGAACCATCCCGTGCTTGCAATGTTAACGTTAACTCGTACTTTGTCCCTATACCACTTCTCGTGCCAACAACGTTAACCTATCGAGTCGTGTTTGCCTTACGGCCAAAATCAGAGACGCAACTACGCGGTAGTAGCCAATTTCCTTACGACCGTGCTATAATTCCTTTGTTCCGTGCCTCGCATTTCGAGGCCGTGCCCAATAACTCACGTAACTTCAAGAAAACTGCCCTACGGCCCTTCTTGACTTAACTCGCAACAGTTCAAGTCTAACTCAAGCACTCTATCCAACGACTTATCACTCGACGCCACATCCCGTGCCGAAGCACGCCGCCTTCGCTGTTGCCAAATCTTAGGCCCAGACATTGTGTCTTTCTTACTGCATACTGCATACATATTCAACTCAACTCAATCCAAAGGCATACACGCGGTTAGCCGCTATCTGCCGACATCTATATGAACTTGGTCACTGGCTCCAGAGCCAGTGGACTCCTCTTTCTTTTAGACGGGCGTCCCTTTCAGCGCAAGGTAGCTAGCCCCGCTGCAAGTCCCCGCCTAACCCGTGCAAAGCACAGTTTATCTTTTGTTTCCCAATGCCCGCAACGGTCCCGTGGCCTCGGGCTTGCCGTGCGGGGAAACTTTCACCCTGTCGACAAGTTGCATGTTTCCCAATGCCCGCAGCGGTTCCGAGGCCTCGGGTTGCCGTGCGGGGAAACTCACTTTGTCGACAAGTTGTCCAATGACCATGCAAGACGCGATCGACACTTTCCAAATCTGAGTCCGCCACGACGACCTATAGTCGCGGACATTCTTCTTTCCTGAGACCGCCTCGACGACCTATAGTCGCGAGCATTCTTCTTTCTTCTGAAACCGCCTCGACGACCTATAGTCGCGAGCATAATCCTCTCTCGCCCCTTTCTCCAAACTCAATAAATCAACCGTGGCCCGTGCCTTAAAACACTAGGATCGTGCCATCGTACCTCAATCCGACTTCTGTTCTACGTGACGTTATCGCCCAAGTCATACTTTATATGACGGGCCTTGGGATCGTGGGACCATTTAACCTGTCAACCGCAGAATGAGCGGGACAGCACTTGGAATGACTTAGGTCGACCGGCATAACTTTGCCTAACTTACTCAGCCTACAACTTAACGAGCAAAGGCTGCGTCGAGCCTTGCTTCGATGGAACGTGCCGTGCACCGTTCAACTTTGAACGACCAAGTCATTTGGGTACTTGGACTTACGCCGGCAGTCACGTAACTTAACTCCTGGGGCAAGTCAAGGCTATGCCAAGCCCTGGACGATGGGACCGTGCATGCTTTATGAAGCATTTATGCGGGCGACGCCTATGACTTAGGCTGCGATCATGACTTGCCAACTCAACAAACTTCCTTCTCCCAAGCCACGGGACGAAGGACCGAGTGACATTTTCAAAGCACGATGTGCATCAATTCTAAGCCGACCATTGGACGTTTCCATATTCTAACTCAATTCAACTCGACGGGATTACTCCCTTTAGCTATGTGGGTTCGTATCTTTTATCTTCAAGCCTACTTGTGCAAGTTGAAAACACGATTTATTATGTGAAGGTAAAGATGAGGTAAGTTCACCGAAACTACCCCACCTGAGCGATGTCTTCAAACGGCTGTCGCAAGGCCAAGTCCGAACGCCGTCGGCGTTTCGATTCCTCCGATTGACTGAGCGGGACGGGGCACTACAACATACACCACTCAGAACAAGTTTCGTCCTCGAGACTTACTGAGTACTTACTTATTGACTTACCACTTTACTTGCCTTTCTAGAACTCTCGCATACACTACGCCTATGCGTTTCCTCAATCCGAGCCACGCTCGCACTACCCTCAATCTTTTCTTCGAATCTCTATTTCAAAATCCTCAACACTTTTCCATTCCTCAAGTCTCACTTGATTCAACATATCACTTGGTTGGATCGTGCACATATTCTAGGCGTCCCCAAAATACATGCATTTCAGCCAAGCCTTGTGATAGAGAATCCGCCATCGCCACTCGAGTCGGATTCGTGCACGTATTCAAGCGTCCCTGATATACATGCATCTCAACCAAGCTCGCGAGTGGTGCCACCATAACTTCTATCGCTTTGCGCCGGGACGTCCGCCTATTCGCTAGGCTATGTCTTTTGGCTAAAGTCATTCGTCAGTATTGGAATCATAGTTCCCAAACAACAATATCAACACTGACCCCATCCTAAGGTCAAATCAAGTTGATAGTACGGATTTTTCTACCCAAGCTCGCATCACTCCGATTTCTAAACATCGAGCATCGATTTCCTACGCACATCCCAACATTCGTCGTACGGGGTCCGAGTCATTCGGTAAAGCCATCCTACAACAACTCGCGTTCGACCAAATTCTCCGACGTATCAATATCGCTCGTTCAACAAACCATTTCGCATAGTCTATCTCTTCGAACACGTTCGACATAATCTGCCTATCAAATCCTTCCAAGTCAAGCACGTCACTACGTAATTCGCCGCTAAACCATAATCCACATTTTACATTTCCGAAGTCGTCTATTCCAATTCACGAAACCGATCACAAGGTCGTCTAGCTTAACAACGTATTGCGCCCCGATCTCACGCGAGTCAGATTAACCGCGGTGGGCATGAATCACCATGCACGCTCCCGCGAGATAGTCATTCTCATCGGGACGTAACTCTTGTTTTGTGTCTAGACTAATTCATTCTCGATGCGCGGATTGGACCTACTCAATCCTCAAGTTCATTTCATTCATCGATCACAAGTCAAAACATCCTCGAATCTTCCTTCGCATCAAACCGACAAGTCGAGACAATCAAAGTTGCCGCGTCCTGATCTTCCGAGTCCGATTGTTCCCGCGACATGAATCACCATGTCAGCGCTCACGCGGAACGATCGCCTCAAATCCGACGCAACGCATGTGCGAGGCTAAAGTTGTGCTCGCGCAAGACAAGAATGTCGACGTTGTGGTTATTCGCGTAACCATCAAGACACCTTCATTTGCATCTAACATTCATCTCAACCAAAGTCCTAAGTATTGCATCCAACCGAACCATAACACTTGCACGATCGTCCTTCGCCGAGTCAGAGTACCCCCGAGTTATCGCATATCGATCTTTGATACGCCTCAATACCATCGACGATATACGTAACCTGACGATCTTCCTTTGCAACCAATTTCGAGTCGTGCGAATGATGTTATCGTCCAACTGGATAGTCTCCTCGACATTCATAACACCAATTCCGATCATTTTCCCTCGAATCATTTACGATATCAATTTCCTCCAACCAATTTCACGTATTCTTCATCCGTCCATCTTAAGTCATCGACCAACTTATTTTCCTCAATTCGCATCGTTCGACATCCCTGAGCCTATCGCATACACCACTCAGGAATGAAGTCATTCACCCAATCCTCAACTTATTATTTGATTCAAAATCGACTTCTTCGAATCCCGTTCGAACCATTCCTCAAAACCCAAGCACGCTTATCTATATCGCACCGACGATATCGTCGCTCGATAGCACCCCTATCGATACTCATCTTACTTTACTCAATCGAGTTCAACTCATTCTAGCTCGACGTTATTCAATTCCCGCACTCGACTTTTCTAAGGTCGACGCACTTTGGTGTATATGCCCAGCCCGACTTAGCCAACCGTGCTTACGTAAACCATCTTTTTGTTTTCTTATCAAAAACTGTTCACCTATGTTTTGCAAAATAGATAGACTTATTGTATGGACATCCCATGGGTCATTTGACAGAGAGCGCACCAACGATATCATCAACTTTGCGGAAGCAACAGAGTTTGCGGAAACAACGAGTTAAAGAATTCAATCGATAGTCCAAGGACGTAAAGCCGTGCTCTGATACCACTATGTCATGTCCCGCTCCCGCAGGAGCGATCGTCCTCGCTAAGGCGTGATGCCGCACGAGCCTAGATTGCGCTCGTGCAAGGCGATTCCATAACGGCTGATTCCATCGGCGGCGACGGGGTCGTCGCACAGAAGTCCCAAGCAGAAACATTGAATACATTACAGCGGAATTTAAAGAACACATGAACACAAGTATTTCAAAGAACACTCTTTTATTGATATTGAATTCAAGATTACATCAGTGGGCGCAAGGCCAATCTACAATGTCTCTCAAGCTCTCTTTTCTCTCAATTACAAGTCACTCTGCTCTCTCTCTTCTCTCGAGTACATGCTTGAATCAGCGGAAGCTTCGGAAGGCGATGTCCATACATTATGTCCTATATAAGTCTTCAGTCCAGGCGGCCTCACGCTTCGAATCGCCAAGGAACTCCGTGCCTCGACGCATCCAAGCGAACTCTGCGCCACGAGCTTCTACCTGTGCCTGCACATGAACACTGTGTGGGTGTCAGTACTCAACTGTACCGGTGGAGTGAGCTTCTCGCCCACCCATACAAAACCTACACGTTCATTTACTTTGTGCAGCTTAAAACCCTTTCGATTGTCTTTCTAGTCTTGCCTTAGGTTCAGTTTTAGGACCCGCGCCTTGGCGTAACTTGTGTGTCAAAACCATCCCGTGCTTGTAAGGTCAACGTTAACTCATACTTTGCCTCTAGACCCCTTCTTGTGCCAAAAACGTAACCTATCAGGTCGTGCTTGCCTTTCGGCCAAAATCAGAGACGCAACTACGCGGTAGTACCCAATTTCCTTACGACCGTGCTATAATTCCTTTGTGCCGTGCCTCGCATTTCGAGGCCGTGCCCAATAACTCACGTAACTTCAAGAAAATTGCCCTACGGTCCTTCTTGACTTAACTCGCAACAGTTCAAGTCTAACTCAAGCACTCTATCCAACGACTTATCACTCGACGCCACATCCCGTGCCGAAGCACGCCGCCTTCGCTGTTGCCAAATCTTAGGCCCAGACATTGTGTCTTTCTTACTGCATACTGCATACATATTCAACTCAACTCAATCCAAAGGCATACACGCGGTTAGCCGCTATCTGCCGACATCTATATGAACTTGGTCACTGGCTCCCAGAGTCATAGTGGACTCCTCTTTCTTTTATTAGACGGGCGCCCCTTTCAGCGCAAGGTAGCTAGCCCCGCTGCAAGTCCCCGCCTAACCCGTGCAAAGCACAGTTTATCTTTTGTTTCCCAATGCCGCAACGGTCCCGTGGCCTCGGGCTTGCCGTGCGGGGAAACTTTCACACCCTGTCGACAAGTTGCATGTTTCCCAATGCCCGCAGCGGTTCCGAGGCCTCGGGTTGCCGTACGGGGAAACTCACTTTGTCGACAAGTTGTCCAATGACCATGCAAGACGCGATCGACACTTTCCAAATCTGAGTCCGCCACGACGACCTATAGTCGCGGACATTCTTCTTTCTTCTGAGACCGCCTCGACGACCTATAGTCGCGAGCATTCTTCTTTCTTCTGAGACCGCCTCGACGACCTATAGTCGCGAGCATTCTTCTTTCTTCTGAAACCGCCTCGACGACCTATAGTCGCGAGCATAATCCTCTCTCTTGCCCCTTTCTCTAAACTCAATAAATCAACTGTGGCCCGTGCCTTAAAACACTAGGACCGTGCCATCGTGCCTCAATCCGACTTCTGTTCTACGTGACGTTATCGCCCAAGTCATACTTTATATGACGGCCTTGGGATCGTGGGACTATTTAACCTGTCAACCGCAGAATGAGCGGGACAGCACTTGGAATGACTTAGGTCGACCGGCATAACTTTGCCTAACTTACTCAGCCTACAACTTAACGAGCAAAGGCTGCGTCGAGCCTTGCTTCGATGGAACGTGCCGTGCACCGTTCAACTTTGAACGGCCAAGTCATTTGGGTACTTGGACTTACGCCGGCAGTCATTGCGACGTAACTTAACTCCTGGGGCAAGCCAAGGCTATGCCAAGCCCTGGACGATGGGACCGTGCATGCTTTATGAAGCATTTATGCGGGCGACGCCTATGACTTAGGCTGCGATCATGACTTGCCAACTCAACAAACTTCCTTCTCCCAAGCCACGGGACGAAGGACCGAGTGACATTTTCAAAGCACGACGTGCATCAATTCTAAGCCGACCATTGGACGTTTCCATATTCTAACTCAATTCAACTCGACGGGATTACTCCCTTTAGCTATGTGGGTTCGTATCTTTTATCTTCAAGCCTACTTGTGCAAGTTGAAAACACGATTTATTATGTGAAGGTAAAGATGAGGTAAGTTCACCGAAACTACCCCACCTGAGCGATGTCTTCAAACGGCCGTCGCAAGGCCAAGTCCGAACGCCGTCGGCATTTTGATTCCTCCGATTGACTGAGCGGGACGGGGCACTACATGAATTTCCTATTAATAAGAATATAGAAATTGTAATAATTAAATAGAAAGCATTGGGAGGGAAGAACAACCCGAATATCACCTATACAGCTCCGCAGCATAATAACCAAAGACTGATCAGTACATTAGCTCATTCGTAGGGCCATACGAATTGAGTATGTGAGGCTTAGCTCACTTAGCCCATGAGAGGCAGGGCCGGATTGTAATGATCTGAGCCATCCATTTAGCCCGTAAGAGCCAGGGCCGGATTTAAATTTCGTGCCATCCAAACAATTGCACCTCTTCGACAGCAACATCGATTTGGTGATTTTCTGGGTTCAAGAGAGACTCAGTACATTTAAGCCCAAGAGAGGCAGGGCCGGAATTCTAAGCACCGCGCCATCAAGTCATAGCCTGATCCCAGGTATACGGGATTGTTGTCGGAAAAGCTGATTAGGAGAGTATTCGGAAGGGTTGTTCTCAAATTGCATTTCATTTTGAATATACATTATTGTATGCATATTAAGTGTTTTTGTAAGAGATGAAAATAATTAATATTGAGGTATTCAATTTACATTCATAAAAGTAAAACTAATTCCCTAAATTTTCAAAATGTATATATATATATATATATATATATATATATATATATATATATATATATATATATATATATATATATATATATATATATACATATATATATATATATATATATATATATATATCATTCATTTTCAGTCTTTATTATTATTATTTATTTACCGTTCTTGACCGAGGACTTGCTTGTCGTTTCTAAACGACCTAGTATTTGATCACTAGGAGAAGATGACGATCCTGTGGGACCTTTACCTTTGTATGACGATCGTAATACGGGAGAATAGACGTTCTGGAGAATCTCAAAGGACGACAATCTTCATTTTATAGTCGGCCATATGTAAATATTTTGTTGTAACTAACTTATAGTTAATGTACCTTTAGAAATACTCTTGATGTAAATATAATTAAAGTTGTAATTATGAATGTAATTGTTCCTTGTATTTTCCATTCTGCTGATTTACGGGCGACAATCGCGAATTCGGCGCGTAGCCTGGTGATGTGTTCCATGACGTCACCGTTGTATTTGGGATACGGGACGTGACATATTCGTAATGCACAAAGTTAACCGTGCATACTCTGTTCTTTGACTTATGTCCTAACGTATATACAAAATTTTCAAGTGCTCTTTCACAAAAATCCAACGAGTATCTCGAAACGACCCATTATTCCTTACGGTACCTACTAAAGTATATAAGGATGTCGCGCTCATCCTAAGATAGGACATGTATTTTGTCTTGGCCACCCCATAATATTCAATACATATGTCTATCCCTCCATTGTTGCTAATTTATGAAGGCTCTCTAGCAATGCCTTTTCATTCTTTTTCCTATACACCTATTAAGACATAGAAAGACAATACATGCATACGGTACTAGACACAACAATACTATCAAAGGATCAGAAAAATCAATCAATAACGAAAAATATAAGTATCATAAGGGACACTAACTAGTTCAATTATATAACATGTCCGAATTCAACACATATTACTACTATTTAGGTAGATTTGAGCACCACAAAATGAAAAAAAATATATATATAGTACAAAAATTATAAACATAATACATTGGCAAACAAGTGTAGAATACGTAAACATAAGGTTAAGTGAATTTTGAAGTAAAATTAGAAACATTTTAGTAAATATAAGACTTAAATAAGTTAATCTACTCAAAAAATATGTACTATGATATTACAGTAAACATAAGTACTATATGAAATAACTTTAAAATATGTGAATTTACATAGCACAAACATAAGATATGCTATTAAAAATTGAAAGGTACGTATGTACTAAAATTTGAGAGGACTGAAAGAGTAGCAAATTGTATGACATTAAAAATATGTATGGAGGAGAAAATTAAGTATCGTGAGGGACACTAACCAGTTTAGGTTGCGTTTGGTTCATTGTAATGTAATCGTAATCGTAATGGAATTAGATTTGTAATGTAATTGAGTTTATAATGTAATGGAATTACAATTACATTACTATGTTTGGTTGAAGCATGTAATCAAACCATGTAATGTAATGTCAATTGAATTCATATGTTTGGTTTACCATGTAATGTAATTAAGTTTCTAATTTAATATTTTTTTAAATACAACATAAAATTTAAAAAGTGGATCACTAAATTTTTTAAAAATTTAAAAAGAAAAAAAACTAAAAATAAATAAATAATAAATAAGGGAAAAATGGTTTGTTTTCTGCTAAAAATGACCAAAAACGAATAAAATGCCAAAAAATAAAAAATACAAAAAATGACAAACGAACAAAACAGAAGGAAAAAAAAACCAAAAATGAAAAAGCGATAAAAAAGAAAAACGATAAAAAAAAGATCAAAAATGTGAAAACCATAAAAAGTGACCAATAATGATAAAAAAATGACTAAAAACAAAAAAATTGACAAAAAACAACAATAAATGAAAGGAAAAAAAGACGAAAAAACGACCAAAAACAAAAAAGGGCAAAAAATGAACAAAAAGGACAAAAAAAGAAAAAAATGACAAAAAACCGATAAAAAAGAGCAAAAAAAATAAAAACGATAAAAAGGAACAGAAATGACAAAAATGACAAAAAATGACCAAAAAATAAACAAAAACAACAAAAAACAAAAAAAAATGACAAAAATGAACAAAAACGACAAAAAAACGGACAAAAACAACAAAAAAGGACAAAAACGAAAAAAAAAATAAAAAAACAACAAAAAATGAACAAAAATAACAAAAAAACGAACAAAAACGACAAAAAATGACAAAAAACGAACAAAAAAGACCAAAAACAACAAAAAAGGACAAAAAACGACAAAAAAAAAACAAAAACAAACGAAAAAACGAACAAAAATGACAAAAAAAAACAAAAACGACAAAAAAAGGGACAAAAACAACAAAAGAAGGACAAAAACAAACAAAAACAACAAAAAAAAACGAACAAAAATGACAAAAAAAACGAAAAAAACCACAAAAAACGAACAAAAAAAAGGACAAAAACGACAAAAAAACCGAACAAAAATGACAAAAAACGAACAAATATAAAAAAAAGGAACAAAAAACGACAAAAAGACCAAAAACGAACAAAAAAAAGACCAAAAACAACAAAAAAGGACAAAAACGACAAAAAAACAAACAAAAACACGAAAAACGAACAAAAATGACAAAAAAAAGAACAAAAATGGACAAAAACAACAAAAAGACAAACAAAAGCAACCAAAACGAACAAAAATGACAAAAAAACGACAAAAAAACGGACAAAAACAACAAAAAAGGACAAAAACGAACAATAAAACAAACAAAAAAACCAAAAAAAGAACAAAAATAACAAAAAACGAAAAAAAAACGACAAAAAAACGAACAAAAACGACCAAAAACGACAAAAACAAACAAAACAAACAAAAACAAAAAAATGACCAAAAACGAACAAAAATGACAAAAACCGAACAAAAATGACCAAAAACGAACAAAAATGAACAAAAACGACAAAAAACGAAAAAAATAACAAAAAATGACCAAAAAACGAACAAAAAGACCAAATTATAGCATACCAACCTTCCGCTTAAGTTGTAATGTAATTGTGATTACATATGTTTTATGATGTAATTGAGTTTAGAAGAAAATGATGTAATGTAATCAAACTTGTAATCGCGATTACATTACATCTAATTTTTTTTGTCCAACCGAACACCCGAGTTAGATTGACAACGTAATGCCAATTACATTACGTTGTCCAATCCTGCAAACAAAACAGGCCCTTAGTTTTGTAGCATCCAAATTCAATACATACTACTACTATATAGGTAGATTTTAGCACACACAAGGGATAAAGAATTGTATATAGTACAAAACTATACACACGATGTAATGGGCAAATAAGTGTAGAATTTGTGTAAGGCACGACATAAGTGAATTTTGCTGTAAAATAAGAAATATTTTTAGTAAACATAAGGTACAAAATAAATGAATTAGCTGTAATATATGTACTATGAGATTGCAGTAAACACGAGTATATATTACATGTGGAAAGCTGCATGAAATACAACAAATAGCCCTTTACCTAGATTTTCGCCCAAATCTTAAGGTGTATGCTATGAAATTTTTATCACTAATCAAAATATTTATATAATAAAAAAACTAAAATAATAATTATTATGAAGAATAACATAATAAGTATTATGAAATTCCATATATCTTCAAAAAACTAGAACATGTCCTTGAATTTTTTTTTGTCTTTACAACTACCAAAAAAGTATATATATATATATATATATATATATATATATATGTATATATATATATATATCAACAAGATGTACATTAAAAACAAAGCAGTAAAAGTTTATTGGTAAAAAAATCATGTACAAGATATAAAAAATTGTGTATAAGATCTTAAATAATATTTTGAATTTAAGTAGAATAAGCCCTTAGGGTTGTTTGGTAAGAAATCCGTCGTTTTTAAACAAGATCGACATAGTTTACAAACCTAATCGGGACAATAATAATATATTTTTTAATAATCAACAATCAACCGATGCTCGACGTAACAATGAAAATCGCCCAATTATTTAAACGATACGAAGAAATGGAGAGACTCACCCTTCGAAATCGTGGAGTAGAAGAAGTGACAAATCTATAATGTTAAGTTAATTAAAAAACTACAGTTAAACTTATAATAATTACAAGATATGCAATAAAAATAGATATCTACTCGATCTGCACTTGAAAAACGACAAATGTACTTGATGTAAAAAATAATAATATTACTATATTTACACCATAAAAATATAAATGTATAATAATATATATACTAAATGATAGATATCTACTTGATATATACTCGATCTACACTTGATAGATCTACTCGATTTACACAAAAAGACAACAAATTTGCTCCAAAATTAAACTAGATATATGTTGGAAAACTGCACATCTAGTAATATGGGAAAAATATAATGTACTTCTATAGTATATAACTAAAAATTGAGAGAAATTTTGAAAAAATAGAGCACGAAGCTTCGTAAACGTACACACAGTTAGATTGACGCAAAAGAATCAAGGGATGACCGTAATCCAACGGAAGAAGAAGCAAGTTCTCTTACGGGAAGGAGAAGAATCCAAGTGATGAGATGTCTCCCCATAATTTTCTCCCACATTTGTTTTGAGAAAAATGGAAGCAGAGTGGCTACTTTGGGGAGGGGACATGAATTGCACGTTTCATCTCCTCTCCCATCCTAATTTAGTGTCCTAACTAAACAGTATAATATTATAATTTTGAACAATTTTTTACGCGAAAGTGGAATTCCAAACCCACTTCACGTTTACCAAACATGCCATAAGGTATGCGTAAAATTTACTTATCATTAAAAAATGATATTTAGGAATTTATAAGTTATATATGAATCAAAACCAACTTTTGTTAATCATATCCTTGTTCATTAATTTTAGTTTATTTGATACTAGCAAGTGAGAATCTGTAAAAATTTCTTAAATGAAATGACAACATAATAATATCAGTTTTTGTTTATCAACATGATGACAACATCATGGCGCAACACGGATCTGCATTATACAGATGCGAAATAAAGTTTCATTGCGTAAAATCTAACTTAAGTTGTACTTTTTTACAATTTTCCAATGACAAATAACGTTCGTGACGAACGAAGAAGAATTTATGCTGCGAAAATATTTGTAATTAGCGCCCTCATAAAATTTACTAATTGCATATTAGGGCCTCCGTAAATTACCATTTAACTGCATGTAATAAAAATAAAACTTCTCCCTCTCTACAAAAAGAAGAGAGACGCCAAATCTCAATCTCTTCAACAGAACAAACTCTTCCTCTCTTTCTCTCATCGATCACCAAATTTCCTCGAAAATTCCTCCACAATTCTCGAATTCCGATCCCGATCCCGATCCCGATCGGATCTCCGGCCGCCGGAGATCTCAGATCCTCTCGATCCCTGGATGGAGATTCGTCTGGTGTCGAATCGAAGAGAATTTTGTTGATTCGGGAAGAAAATTAGGGTTAGGGTTTGGCACAGGATGCCTGGACTTTTGAACGCGCCGGCACCGGCGAGCTCGCCGCCGCCGACGGCGGCGATGGCAGCGGGAAGGGGCGGAATCTGGTCGAGTAAGAGGGACGTGATCACGTTCGATCAGCTCCAGAAGGTCTCCGATTTTGATTCGGTCATAGTCCCCATTTTCTTGTTGTTCGATTGGTTAGATCTTCTGTTTGTTTGGTTTAGGAAGGGTTTGATCGTGCTAGTGTTAATGTTAATGTTAGCTATCACGTCTTGGTTAGGTCTAGGAAGAATAATTTGTTTCCGAATTCTCAAATAAGAGAATAATGTGATACAAGTATTATCAGAATATCAGAATGCTAGTGTGAAGCTGATACGACACACGAATACGGCACAGTACGGACACATCATAGATGTTGGCGTATTTTGAGTGTCAGTGCGGTATCCATCGGCACTATGTTGTAGTGTAGAGTATTGTCAAAACGGAACATCTTTAACTAATTCTACTGTAATTAAGAATCCTTCATCTTCTCGGATAAACCGTTGGGACATGAAGATAGTGTGAACCTGATACCACGCACTATGCTTCATGGACACAAATATGACAGGGAAACATGCATTGATTTTGGCGTATCCTAGTGTAGTTTGGAGTGTCTAAGTTGTGTCTGATGACAGTCATGATACATGGCAGACAGATGCAACATGGACATAGCCCCAATTTTTGCTGTGTCCTCGCTTCCTAGTACGTAATTTTATACTTGGCAATTAGTAGTTATGTAACTTTGAAAATAGTTGCATTGCCAAAATAAACTTAGGTATTTGGTAGATCAATGCGTCCTAATCGGTCGTTCGAGTGAGTGTTCTTTTGCTGCATTTTTAAATGACGTCTGTTATTTTGGTCTTTGTTTGATATATACAAAGAATATTTTCTTCTTATACCAATTTGTACAATAAACGTTGGTTTTTGCAGTTGAATTGCCAACATGGAAGCATCTTCCACTACTTGTGCTGTAAATGATAGGAATTCTTAAATTCATACATTTTTTCTCTGTTAAACTGTTGGCATGAGAATAAGAGTCACGAGGAATAATACAACGGAAGTTTTATCTGAGTGCTAGTAAGTAGGGGGACTCATAAACTTATAGCTGAAGATTAGGTGTTATTTTATCTTGAAAATAGCTGTATTTCCAACAAAACAAATATGGTTTGGTTCCCTATAAGTGGTGCTGCTGCAACATTCGTTGCATTCGTTGCAGCATTTACAATATTCCAACATTAGTTTTGCTGTAAGTAGTCCCAAATACTGCAACGATGATTGCAAAGACTCCCCAAATACTGCAGATTTTGTTGCGGCAAAAATTGTTAAAACATGGCTTACAACAGTATCTATTAGACCATATCATCTCCTCCTCCATAAAATTATACAAATGCCAAATCAAACAAAAACTTTCTGTTATGGCAAAAGTTGCAACAAACCCATAATTGCATCACCAAGCACTGGATTTGAACATCCTTTACAGCCAACCAAACAGTGTATTGCAATTGCAGTATCACTCACAACCACAAATGTTGCATGGTGTTTCCATTTACAGGCAACAAACAACCCCTAGGTATTCGGGTTACGAATGTGTTATAATAAGTTGTTTGAGTGATATCCCATAACTTATTGTCACTTTTAGATGGTTGTTATGCAACACTAGATGTTTTTTCATGGTATTACCATTTACGCGTTAGGTATTTGGCGCATTAATTAGTTATATTCGACCTGGTTTAACAACGGATACCCAATATTCGGGGGATCCCTTCCCTGAACCCATACGTGTTTCTGTAGGTAAGTTGTTCGTGATTCTGGTCATATCTCTACATTATTGTCATTTTTAGACGGTTGTGATGCTAGAAAAAACTAATAATGCTTTCGTTCAAACCAGTTTTGGAGCGAGTTACCGTTTCAGGCTCGGCAGGAGCTTTTAAGGATAGACAAACAGACCCTTTTTGAGCAAGCGCGGAGGAACCTTTATTGCTCGAGGTGCAATGGGTTGCTTCTCGAAGGGTTCTCGCAGATTGTTATGTACGGAAAATCACTGCAACAGGAGGGTGCAGGCGTCCACCTTTCCGACAGAGCAGGGTCCGCCTCGAGGGCGCTCAGCGACAGCGAGTCTGACGATGCACAGGACCCATTGGTACACCCGTGGGGAGGCTTGGCTGCAACTAGGGATGGGATACTGACCCTTGTCGATTACTTTATAAATGCAAGGTCGCTGAAGGCACTTCAGAATGTAAGCCCACTATTTCTCCATTTCTTTATCTAGTTATCTTTGTTCTTCAAGTACATAATTTACTAACTTGGGTTCTTGGTCCTGAAGGTTTTTGACAGTGCCCGTGCAAGAGAACATGAACGGGAATTGTTATACCCAGATGCGTGTGGTGGGGGAGGTCGGGGATGGATAAGCCAGGGTATGACAAATTATGGAAGAGGGCATGGGACAAGAGACACCTGTGCTTTGCACACAGCCAGGCTCTCTTGTGACACTCTGGTTGATTTCTGGTCTGCTCTAGGCGAAGAAACCAGAACATTGCTTCTACGGATGAAAGAGGAGGATTTCATTGAGAGGCTTATGTACAGGTTTGTTTCACTATTTCTTTTGGATCCTTCTGTTTGTCGTCAATTTTTTTTAAAGTATGCTGTTTGCATAAAAGTTGGTCATTTTTATTGGCGAACACATTATTTTACATGAAAAGAACAATCTTCTTGGTCTGAGTAAGTTTATCAAATCTTAAAAAAAAACTATGAAAATATTCAAGTACCATGCTTGTATGCTAAAACATAAGTACATGAACCTGCTCATAGTTATAAGGAGAAAGTCTTGAGAAGTATTACATGTGCTACCCCAGTTACATTATTGTCTTCCTAATATATTTGGCAATTGCATGTACAAGAAGGATAGGAGTTAATATTTCTTCTTTTCAACTAGTTGTCTAATAATTATGAAAGACACAAGTATGATGTGATAACATTCCTGCCACTATCCCTCGCCTGTCCTGCCCTATCTTCTCCTTTCTTCTAAATCTACAGAGATGAATAGAATGAATAACAATTGAATCTTTACATTAAATAATACTTGTTTTATGTAGCCCTACTTCCCATAATCCGCAAGTAGCCAACCAGTTTTGAAAATCTGTGGAGGTTTCTTGTAACTGGTTGCTAGCTGCCTACACGAACTTGTCATCTTATAGGGATTCTTACTTACCAATACCTTTTGGCTATCACGTATTTGTCTCAATTGAGAAGAGGATTAACTTAATTGTTGAAGAATATATTGTCATCTCACTGATAAATGCATGGTATATCTACTATAACTTAGCAAATCAAGGAATGATTAAGGAGAATGCTTGGTGTATTTATTATGTCACAATCTGGGTGCACAATATTTGTTTGCAAAAGGTGATGTATGAGTCAATCGAGGTTAAGGAAACGGCTGTCTGCTCCTGGCGTAAAATATGAGACCAAAATATATTTCACAAAGTCATTGTGAAATTATGAATAGAAAGCTTGTTTATCTTGGCGACTTAACCTTTTGTATAAATGGTTCAAGATGGAGGAGATGGACAACCATTCAATCCAATGAATTTGGCCCTTCTTTCCCTTGTTCATGAAAAAGCACAGCCAATTTTAGGTTGCTTAATTGCTAAAGGCTTGGATTACTTGAAATATCAATTTTTGGGAGTCTGATGTCGTTCAAGGAATATTAAGGAGTATCTCATGAAGCCATTGTTCAGATCAATTGAAAGCCTACCTTTTATTGTTTAGTATCAGAAGTTTGTCAACATCTATGAGCTCAAATGAACTCTGTTGTTATGTTGACTAAACTTGTCTGTGAAATATCTATTGTCAGTTAAACCATCGGCATATAGGTGATCTATGTACTTGCCTTTGCTATCTATTAACTTTCTTCTAGGTTTTCCAATGGCTCCGTCTCCTGGTCACTGTTCCTGGGGCATGAGTTGGCACTATTTTTCTGAGGTTGACTTTAGGTTGATGTTTCTTTATGCAAGCTTGATACTATCATGAATTTTTCTGTATTATTATCCCTTGTGATCCTTTTCTAATAATGGTTATTAATGATAACAATGACATACACTATACACCATCACAATCTTCACAGAATTCCTGTATGATATTGCAAAAAATTATTAGATTTTATATTCTACTTCATATTCCTTCTATCCCTTCACAATAGGTAGTTTCCTCTTAGCCAGAGGGGAGTTCTTATGCTCTGTGATATCTACAAATCAGTAACTGGGTCATGTCTTGTCATAAATCAATCACTTCTCATCACTGACTTGTTTCACTGAAAGATGAAAGAAACTAGAGTTATCTGGTGGGGAAGGTTTAGGACTCGTATTTCTAGAATGAACTAGCCAATAAAAATGAACCTTCCACATGGCCAACTTATTTCATTTTTTCCTTGACATGATTGTGATAGTTTATACTGATTTGCAGCTTCATTTGTATATTTCTTTAATCAATTTCAAAGTGAGGACTAGAAATTTTAGGTTACAGTTAATGTATGTTTGTAATAGTGGTGTTATGAAGTTCCCCTCTCCTACATGTGTATATTTTCTGATCTATCTCAATGGGAGGACGATAAATTGTTGATAACAGTTGATGTATGAGTGTTGAGAAAATGGTGGTGTTACGAAGTTCCCCATTCTTGAATCCTACAAGTGGTCGTCTTCTTATGTTGAAGTGTTAGTGAAACTGCCTGGTTGCCATCATATTCTGAAAATTTATCATAGTTTCTTGAGGTCATGTACAATAATGCAGTCATATGGTCATGTACAATAATGCAGTCATGTTATTTTTGTTTCATTATGTTATGTTATAATGGCAAAATGATCGGACTGGAGGGATTACCTGGAGACCAAGAGTGAATTATGGAGAACAGTGGATGAATAATTTGCTTGATACTTTATGTAAATTTATCGACTCATATTCTAGAAGCATCATGGTGAAGAGTTACTTCATGTCTCTTACTGAGCAATTACGCTCAGTTAACTAGAAGTTCTTCATACTTTGTGCCTAATCTGTCTTAACGATTGTATGAATAATTTTCATGTCACAGGTTTGACAGCAAGAGGTTTTGCAGAGATTGCAGAAGGAATGTGATTCGTGAATTCAAGGAATTGAAGGAATTAAAGCGCATGCGCAGGGAACTCCGCTGCACGAGTTGGTTTTGTGTTGCAGATGCGGCTTTCCAGTATGAGGTATTCTTTTGCTGTCATTATGAAGATGTGCTATGTCTTTTTTCTTTCCACCATGATTCTGTGACATTCCATCTATTGTGCCTTGTTTAACTATAAACAAGTTTTTGAATTGTTTGCCCGTTCTTTTTAGAGGCTTCTGTATGCAATCCTGAGGACCCTTGATTAACTTATCTATCATTGTGATAGAAGTCAATGTTATTAGAATATTTCTGTTTTCAGGTTATCAGCAACCCATTATTTGAAGCTTGACGAAGAGATGTACCTGGATCGAATTACATAATTTCATACTTAACTTGATTTTATGATATGTATGTTTTCAGGTATCAGAAGACATGGTCCAAGCTGATTGGCACCAATCCTTTACCGACACTGTTGGAACATATCATCATTTTGAATGGGCTATTGGAACGGCAGAAGGGAAATCTGACATTCTTGAGTTTGAAGATGTTGGCATGAATGGCAAGGTTCAAGCGAGTGGACTTGATCTTGGTGGTCTAAGCTCATGCTTTATAACATTGAGGGCTTGGAAACTTGATGGTCGTTGCACTGAACTTTCCGTTAAGGCACATGCTCTAAAAGGAAAGCCGTGTGTTCACCGTAGGTTAATGATTGGTGATGGTTTTGTCACAATAACAAAAGGAGAAAGTATCAGAAGTTTTTTTGAGCATGCTGAAGAAGCAGAGGAAGAGGAGGTATCTTCTTTAGACCTGCCACTATGTATGCCATAGGATATAATTGTTTAAAACACGGGTGATACATGCTTACCTGCTGGAAAGTAAGGGAAAGTAAATGATTGTGTTGAATTTGTTGGTTTTCTTATATGTATAAAGTTCAACCTATTAACATCCTTGACATCGTTATGATTTCTTCTGAATTAAATTTATATATTGTGAACTCTTTTCTGATCTTGCTCGATCAGGATGATGATGCTATGGACAAGGATGGAAATGAACTTGATGGTGATGGTGCACGCCCACAGAAACATGCCAAGAGCCCTGAACTTGCACGAGAATTTCTTCTAGATGCCGCAACTGTTATTTTTAAGGAACAGGTATTTATTCCTTAAGGATTTGGGCTGCTAACTTCAACTTTATGACCTTCCTCAATTATAGTATCAATCATCGATAATCATCATTCAAGCCTTCTCCCATCAAAATGGGATCAGTTATGCAGCGTAAGAAAGCTCCATAAAACAGTTTTTCTGACCTGACCGGCTGCCAACCCGTCGTGCCAAATTCCTAGCAAGATAGCAATGAGCATGAGAGGGTCAGGCCATAAAAGCTAGACGGGGAGGTAGACCTACCTTTTGGTTATGCAGTTTAAGATCAGGCAACCAAGGAGCGCCCTATGAGTTCTTGTTGACCGTCTTGTAGACCGTAAAGAGTCCAGACGAAGAGGTAAGATGATACTATTTGCTATAGGGAATTGCATTTGTCTCTATGAGTCTAGGACACATTAAACCAAAGGGTAAAAAGGAATGACATTCCCATAGTATCTATAATCATGTTGGCTATAAAGACAAGCAGCCATGATACTCCATGGAGAAAAACTGCATAAAAGGATGATAGTAATTACTAACTAATCTGAGAATTCCTACTTTGGTGAATGTCCTTTTTTTTGTATTCTTAGTGAGCATCCTTGGTGCATTATTTTGTGGGGAGTAATTTTGTATAGGAGGAAAATACCTTGTGGCAGAAGCAGCCTCTCCATATATATATGTGGTAGGCTGTGTACATCTCAACCCTCCCAGACCCTGCATAAGCAGGAGCCTTGTGGCATCATGAAACCTTTTTCAGGAAAATACTTCTAGTTGAATAGGAGCGAAGCAGGATCTTGTAACTAGCACTAGCACCACAATACCATCATGAGAATAGAGGTAATACTAGAGAAGTGATGTTTTAGTACAGTTCGTCTGTACTGCTAATGGTACAATGTACAATGCCGCAAAGATGAAGTTGGGAGAACTATGTTTTTATTTACTTGGCAACAAACCGTATTACTGAAAACCTTCCCCTCATTTTCTCATTGATCATGAGTAGTAGGATTATTAGAGGTCATATGGCAACCATTACAACTTAAGAAGTCCTCGATGAGGGAGAATTGACAATTGGTTTTGGTCCCACTTTGGCTCGAAAAGTTGACATGTTGGATCTAGGCCTCATTCTTGTATCAGTCACTTTGTCCATCTTTCTTTTCAGTGTGGGACTAAATCGTGACAAATACTTCCCAGTTACTGTCAAATGCATGTGGGTGCGTGACTGGATGTGACAAAAACCCCAATATCTTCAGTTGTTGGCATACTGCATTACTTTGTAGCTTTGTGTTTCAGCAAGCACTCAAATCTCACCAATGAAGTATATTAATTTGAGGAGTGAAAAATTATTGCTTGAACAATGGAAAAGTGATGTTGTTAGTTGCTTCTGTTTCATTTTGTTCGTAGTCCTGTTTTGAGATGAGCTGTGATGTATTTCCAGGTAGAGAAGGCATTCAGAGAAGGTACGGCCCGGCAAAATGCACATAGCATATTTGTATCTCTCGCCCTGAAACTGTTGGAAGATCGTGTTCATATTGCTTGCAAAGAAATCATCACAACTGAGAAGCAGGTAACTTCATATTCTTATATTTTTGGATTTAAATGATTGAATCCATTTGAAAGAGATCCGCATGTCCAATTTCTGTAACCTCATTCACTCGTCTAACAGATTAAACTTCTTGAAGAAGAAGAAAATGAAAAACGTGAAGAAGAAGAGAGAAGAGAGAGGAGGAGAACAAAAGAGCGAGAGAAAAAGCTTAGAAGAAAAGAGAGAGACAAAGGAAAGGAAAGTGGGGGAGAGAAAAATATTGATGAAGGAACCCCTCTTCATGTTGAGCTGTCAGCATCTGCAAGTGACTCACCAATAAGCATTCATGGTGAATCATCACCTAACACTGTGGACTCTGGGGATTCAATTAGTGATCCAGGGGATGTCACAACTCCAACTTGGCCTATAACTCCTGATGTTAAAGACGAGCTATCCCCTAATAGATGTATTGACACAGAGAGCCTGAAGAGTGATGGGATACGGGATCAATGTCATGGTGATGAAGAATTCAGTGTCAGGGATAGTTCCTTCATACTTGAGCAATCAAAATCATCTAGAAGGAAATTGCGGTTTAAAAATGATCGTCTTGTAGGCCAGGCATCAAAATGGTATGATGGTACTGTTCATCATGTTGAATATGATAGCAAATTGGTAAATGCTTCCAGGTCAATAAATGGAGGGCATAGGCTTTTAAGAGAAAGGGTTGTGAAGAATTCTAGAACCTGCAACTCAAAGTTTAGCGAGAAAATCGATGGTTCAAGCACCAGATTGCGCGATAGATCTGAATTCCAGTCCTGCAGCTGCAGCCCAAACGGCGATCACAGGATAAAGGAAAGTGGGTATAACCTAGCTACCATCAAATCAGGTAGGGAGACGAAAAATGCTACTAAATTAGAACAAACAGGGGATATGGGCAGGTCATCATATCGTGGTACCAAGTATAATCATGGTTGTTTCCTTCCAGAAAACTGTCCCCTTCCGAAAGTAAAGATTGCAACTGGTGTTTCTAGCAGAGATGTTATGTACACAAAGCAAGTCTGGGAACCTATGGACGCTCGGAGAAAAGGCAACAGAAGCAATTCTGAGCCTGATTGTACCATGAGAAGTGCTCTCGTGGATGAGCCATCTGGTGAAATTGAAGTCAACAAAGCTGCAACTGGATGCTTATCTGAGATTTCTGGAGATGTGAGCAAAGCTGACACTTTGAGTAATTATGAGAATGATGAAGACAAGCGAAAAAGTAGCAACAGTGGATTCGTTCCTATTGCAAAGTCTGATTGCTACTCGAAGGATGGTGAAGAGTCATCTTTTCTGATGATCAATGCTTGTGGTGAACCCGTACTGAGCTCTTCCAGTTCTGACAATTGCTCGTCGTGCCTCAGCGAAGGGGATAGTAGCACCAGCACCTCATGTGCGCAGAATACTGAATCATCATCAACTTCAGATTCGGAAGATGCTAGCCCACAATCAGAAGAGCGATTGGACACCTCAAGTAACAAGTACAAGACGAAAATAGGCAGTTCTTTCACAAGACCTAGTACAGATTTTTCGATGGCTAGCTCTATAGCTTATGTTCCAAGGGAACAGCCAGGAACCACTGTTCACAGTTTTGATAGTGGTGGATATGAATTTGATATTTTCCCTCCACAGCACATACTACCTATGCATGGCCAAAGCATGCACATGCCAGTTTTCCCTCCTGCAACTGTTGGGTATCACAATCTGAGTTCAGTTTCTTGGCCAGCTTTGCCAGCAGCTGGGTCGATGTCATTTCCGCAGCCAAACCACTTCGCCTTTCCCCACAGCACTCTTGGTTACAGCTTTCTGGCAGCCCGTCCCTCAGAGTTTGGCATGCAATACAATTCCCGACAAGCTGCACCTCCTTTATATAATGCTCACCATCAGTCCATGTATCAGGCTGGTAACAGAGTCTACACACCAAACCCAAAGGAGCAAGCCAAGAGTTCTAGTGTTGGTGCGCTGACTTTGAATGCGAATCGTCTCGAAAGGTCAGTTCCGAACAGACAGCACCCTCCTAAACCGCCATCGTGTGGTCAGAATGGCAGTGCCGGGAATCCTTCAAGATCACAAGACGACTGCTCGCCCTTTTCTTTGTTTCACTTTGGCGGTCCTGTGGCTGGACCTGCAGGTGCGAATGCAAGTTCGGTATCTCAGAAAGAGGAAAGTGCTGGGAGAACGGTATCAGTGTCAGCTTCTGCTGCTCAAGCTGATACCGGTTCAAAGGGAGTTGAGGAGTACAGCTTATTCTCTGCAGGAAACGGTACCATGTTTTCATTCTTCTGAGTGTGCCTTACATAATAGGTGAAAAGTCTAGTGTGGAGTGTTGTTCTCCATGACTTGGTTGTGAAAGTTTGAGCGCTTTGTATTCATTAAAGGAAATAAATGTCTCAAATAATTTAGTATTGTTTTTCATCGTAGTAATTTTTTTTCCCCATTGGGTATATTGAGCTTCTTGTTTGTCCTTGATTGTAGAAAGAAAATTGCCGAGTGGAAAATATCTTCATTTCTTTTTCCTGTTATTTTTTGTTCTCTTTCCACCCTGAGTTTTTTTTGCAACATTGATCAGAATTTTCTTCATTAGTGAAGCTATGGACTTGCTATTCAGCAGTCACAGGATCCATTCTCTTCTCTAGAAATCTTTGCTACTATTCAACAGGATTCGTTCTGACACGACTACTTCAGTTGCGATACAGTTGATACAGTTCTAGTGCTTTGTTGCCTGATGGAAATAACGTGCAACGGTGCATATACCTACTCTTTGGTTGGTTGCAAGTGATGTTGCAGTATGCCGATGCGTACCATCTGGAGTTCGGATTGATGTATCAACTTGCTTGCTTGTATCATTCGTTGCTATAGGCACACATAAGGGTTCGGATAGATGAATCACCTTGCAAACTGAAACTGTATCACAAACACAACCCATATTCACTGCAAAGAAGGTAGGCCAGATGCAATCTGCACAAATCAGAGCACGCGTAATTAATCAAGGGAACCGAACAGAGAAAGAGAGGGGAGGCAGAAAAGAACGGAAAAAAAACACACTAGAAAGGAATATAGTTCATACATCAGGAGGAAGAACATACTGATCAAAATAAAACCAAAAGAAGGTTTTGGATAGAATAGCTCTTGGCACCAAATGTTTTTGGTTGTTTAGTCGTATGGACTTTAACAATGCATCAGAGAGCAATTTAGGTTTAAATCTCAATTTTACCAGCATCTTAAGAGTATATATATATATAAAATAATAATACTGCACGAATCCAACTTTCTGCTAATAAAATGGACACTTGACCTATCAACTCTAGAGTTTTGTTGTAGGTATGGAGACTTCATGTATTATTCAGTGACTCGTGATGGTAGTTGAGCCAGTGTGAATGTATTTGATGTATACATGGTGACAAATCCTACAGTATTCATGGTTGCAGCAACCTCTCTGCAATTTGATGTTCAGTAGTCCCTTATGCTGTTAGTTATATGTAGACTGGTTTTCTGGTACATGATATTCTGAGGTTGCAAAAGCCCACTTGATTTTGTTCCATCAATTTTCTGTGCATTCGTTGTTTGGTTGAATAGCTTGGGTGAAGTTACATCTCTTGATGGTTTAATGTTTCTGCCATTTGAACATATTTCTGAATACAACCGTCTCATCTGAGGCTCTAAGAGCATCATTAGTAAGGTTCATTCCCGGTCCCAATTATTCCCAATCCCAATTTCTAAATTTTCGGTCCCATCCTATCCATAGGACTCAAGGCTTGGACCTCCCAATTTCTAGATTCTCGATTGTAGGAACTCATTTTGTAAAGTAGTAAGCTCCATCCCCGGCTTCCACTTTCTACATTCTAGATTTTACATAATTTTTTTTCCACATCAATTTTTGACCACACAATCTTGGGAACATGAGCTCACTTTATCATTGCCTACTATTTTCATACAAGCCCAACCCATTCTACATTTACCTTTTTTTTTTTAAATTTTGGACCTCAAGATGAAATTTTGAGCACCACCTACTAATATGCTCTAATGTGCCATAAAAAACGAATGCAACGCCCAATATCAAATTGTATCCTTGAAGGATAGATCAAAATGCGCCTTTCTGGAGTTCTCAGCTTGTGTTCATAGCCACAAGACCTCCATTCATTACAAGATACACATGATTTACACAGGCCGCATAATCTAGTCGACCATTGCAAAGAAAATGATACTCAAATAATTATTATGAACACTCTAATTTGATCGTGAACACTCATTTTTAAGAGAGGCCCATCCTTTCGAAGGAAATATTAAATCTACATAAGAAGAAGTTAACGAGCTTAGGCTCCTTATCCATGGGACTTCAATACAGCAAGGTAAAATGTTGTCTCATCAACAAACTCTGTTAACTGAAATGAATGGTCATTTGCTGCCTTCTCCAAAGCTGCACGATCAGGCAAGTCAAACTTTACCAAATCAGCATACTGTTGACGGTGCTCTTGTTCAATGACCTTCCTCCCTTGATCAAAACTGATAACCAGTCTTGCACCTGCAGAATATAACATTTATATTGCATAAGAATGACGTTTAGAATATCAGATTGAACATGAAAATGTTCCTGCATAGGTAGAATATGTAAAGTGATGATTTGAACTTGGGCACCGCTGGCGACTTGCAGGCTAAAGAGAAAATTTTGATATTTCAGCTTCAATTTACGGTACAGGGCCAAAAATATAGGTATACAGAGAAATTTCTTACATAATACTTGAGCACTTATCCACAAAGATATTAAGGATACTAGGGGATGGTAACTAATTAGAGATTTCCGGCTATGCTTGACATTAAGATTTGGCATCCTCCGCGAATTTGATAATTAGAAATGGGCTGCAGATTAGGATAGCAATTTTGTATGCAAGGATGGTCTGTTTCCTTGTGCTTTGAAAAACAGGGATAGACTCCACAGCTGTTCACCTTACAACTAATACACAGCCAGCTTCTCCCAAACTTCCCACCAAATTGCTAATACAAGCAGACGACAGAAACCAAGACTAAAGCAAAAACACAAAACCTAATATCCATCCTCAGTAAACCAATACCCTAAAACTGTATCATTCAAATTATAAAATTCTTATTCAAAACCAATCTCTTTTTTCTTACCAGAACTAAGAACTGACTAGCAATGATCAATTTGCACCTTCTCTCCTAGCTGCTTGTGTGTGTCCATCTCGAAGAAATGTATCAGATACCACATAGATGCTCCAAAATACACTAGTTTATACCAAAATAGGTATGTGTTCGCGCCTCTGTTTATTTCTCCTTCATGTGTTGTATTTGTGACCGTCCAACATAACTTCAAATCAAATTTGCCGAGGAAGAAATATACAGCCGCTGAATGCATTGACAGTCGAATGTGTTTGTTGAGCATTTTGTGAGTACAGAAAAATGCCAAGGACAAAGATGACAGATTCTTTCTAAAAGAAGGCTTGACATAGGCTCGAGTAGGTAATGAATCCAGTGCAACAAAGGAACATGCAACAAAGGAACCAACCAAAAAACAAAGACCTTGAACAAAGCATACAAAAGACATGTGTCATTAAAATGCAAGAAACTGACGAGAGTGTCGAGATAAGCGAGGAAGACGGTGCCATGTCAGCTTTAAAGATCAGGACATTGAGTGATGGACAACTACATTTGTTCAGATTCTAGATCAGTTATTGAGAAGCCGATCCTCGAGGATTGATAATGTTTACGGATAACTTTATGCTTTAGAATTTCAAGCAGAACCTATACTTAGTCATAGAGTTTTAGGTTGACTTTAGTTGTTTGTAGTTATCTTTTAAACCTTCAAGTTTGAACTCCATGGAGATGCCATGCCTTTTCACTCTTTGGAAATGTTCTAAAAGGTAGTCTAGGCGCCTGGGGCCCGTCCGATGCTACCTAGGCGTCCGCCTAGTCCCCCGGGACGCCCGACTATGCACGTTTTTGGGTTTTATGAACTTCTACAATTTTCAGTAGGCTTTTTTGGATTTTTTTTTTTGAACCACCTAGATCTCCGCCTAGGAGGCCACCTATGCGGGCTAGGCGCTAGGCGGCGGGTGCCCACCCGACTAGCGCCTAGCACTTTTCACAACATTGCTCTTTGGTTTGTATCATAGAGATGAATATTATTCCCGATAGCAAATCGTACCACCCGATCACTTTGTCTAGACTCTCCTAAAGTCCAGATGAACATGGAAGATGGTCCTGGTTTGCCATGACTTGACGAGTTTAAGCATGCACGACCTAAATGTAGGTCTATCTACATGCCAACTAACCTTCTAAGTTCTGAAGTAACCAAGGAAAGTTACTCTCTTCCTCATAACAATCACAAAAATGTAGGTCTACCCAGGTGCCAACTGGCCTTCTAAGCTCCGAAGCAAGGTCCTCTCTTCCTCATAACCACCCTTGGTAGGAACTTAACATCAACAGTTCAATATGAACCAATTTTACAACTTTTTCAACTTTGACACATGCCTGACGGCAATGATAGCGATTCTATGCTTGGGCTAGTAGTATACATCCTATTTGTTTGATTTTGACTATTAATGTCGAACAACATTTGTTCTTCTTTATATTCTATGTTTAAAATTCCCGTTTGCTCGTCATTCATATGAAGTTCTCTCGTACAAAAAATTGTGCTCTAAATTTTGCTAATAGGAAACAACATCAACAAGAAGAAGAAAGAAGAATCGAGACCTGGAGAGCAGCGTTTAGCCACCGAACCCAACAGCTCTTCGACGGAAATCCCCAACGCCGGGAAGTAGCAGACGAACACCGCGTCGAACGGAAAGAACTTCTCCGGGACCACGCCGATTCCCCCCTGGAAGCACATGATCCTGTCGTCGGCCTCCTTGATCATGGAAAGCACGAGGAGCGACTCGTGAATCGCCACCACCAGCTCGCACGGCGGGGCCGACTCCGCCACGCGCTCCCCGAACCCGACGGTCGGGAACGAGAGGAGGACGCGGGAACCGGCCCCGACCTCCGCTGAGGCTATGGCCCGCGACTGTGCGTCGGCGGCGGCGGCGGAGGGGGACTCGAGGAAGGAGAAGTCTAGCTCGAGGAGCTCGTCGGAGGTGGCGGAGGAGAGAGGGGGATGGGAGCGGGGGCGGCGGTGGGTTAGGGTTTTTAGGGTTAGGGTTTTGGGAGGGAAGGGGAGGTGGGGAAAGGAGTTTAGGGTTTTTAGGGTTAGGGTTTTGGGGAGAAGAATGGGGGAGCGGGAAGGGAGTGTGAGAGAGAGCATTGTCGTGTGTGAGAAAGTGGTGATGTTGAAAGTTTGAAACACAACTTTTCTTGTAATTTTAAAAGGCTATTTATAAGGGCACATAAGAAGTTGATCAGCGCTAGCCAGGATTAGGACTAGCCAATATTTGAGGAGATTTTACTTGGACTATTCAAATATTCCACTCAGGGGGCAGTCCAAATCCCACCCCCTCCCCTCCCCCCTCCCCCTCCCCAAACCCCAAAAATCAATCTCATTTCTAAATTTCACTCTCTCTCTTCACAAACCCTAGCTTTCTTCTTCTATCCATCTTCCCACTATTTACATTCTCACATCTCCATCAAAACCCTAGTTTTCTTCTCATCATCTTCTTCTTCTTCTTCTTCTCCACCATTTTCATCATCACCATCTCCATCAAAATCCTAGTTTCCTTCTCTTTCCCAATTTTTATGGCACCCAAAAAATTAAATGAACCCTAAAATGCATGGAAATAAAGCTTAAATACTTCTTTCCTCACAAAGAATGCATGGAAATAAATTCTAAAATGCATATTTCACTCTATTATCAAGATTGAAATAAACCCTAACATGTTTTTTTTATTCGGGAATTTCAAATTTAGGACTGCCAGAAATTGTGGCAGTCCTGAAAGGAACTTGTTGTACATCAAGTATCTTTCAGAACTGCCTCAATTTCTGGCAGTCCTCAATATGTCTAGGACAGCCACAATTTCTGGCAGTCCTTAGTACTTCTAAGACTGCCAGCAATTATGGCAGTCATGTTGTACATCGAGCCTATTTCAAGACTGCCACAATTTCTGGCAGTCCTCAATACTTCTAGGACTGTCAGAAATTGTGACAGTCCTGATATGAACCCAATTCTTCTACAACTAGAGTTTCTTCCAGAGTTCTCCTCTACAACTAGGATTTCATGCATAATTCTTCTATTAATAAATAAAAATTGGTTAATAGACTAATAGATTAATATATTTGATAGATTTGATAACCCAATTTCTTCTACAACTAGGGTTTCATCCATAATGCCCAAACAAGAAGAAGAAAAATAAATTAGGGTTTGGAGAAAAAGATCTGAGAAATTAGAAGAGAGCAAAAAATCAAAATAAACTAGGTTTGAAAAAATTGATGTTCTTGTTGTTCTTCTTGTTGTTCTTCTTCTTTTTCTTCTTCTTGTTCTTCTTCTTCTTCTTGTGAGAAAAGAGAGGAGAGCAAAAAAAATAAAAAGTTGACTTATATACTCACATGTTGGCTAGTCATGAGTAATTTTTTCAATGGCAAACTTGTAAATAAATCAAAATTTACTTTTGGCTAGCCCTGATCAACTTTGCATGTGCCCTTATAATTTGCCTTTTCTTTGGTTTATAAGATTTGGTTTTATAGTTGGATTTGCGATTTTGTTTTTGTGACAAATGAACCGCAATGTTACATGGTTTCGAATTAACGGAGTTATACATTGAGGAGGGATCTCAGTTCAAAAACCTAAAAAAGATCGAGTTATACATTGAGGAATGATCTCAGTCCGAACCAATCTTAAAAAAAAAAAAAAAAACTGTGTTATACATTGAGGAAGGATCTCAGTCCGAGCCAAACCTAAAAGAAATTAAAAATAAGTTTGTGCGGGGTGGCGAATCTAGTGTTATATGGTTTGCGAATGTTTGGTTGCCCGTAAGTAAAAAGACTATATAAAAATTGTTACATGTTACAAATATTGCTGTAAGTGGTGTTCCAATAATATTATTTGGTTGCATGTAAATAATGTTGAGATATTTGTAAGTTCGTTGTTTGGAATGATATAACTATGAATTTTTGTTGCAATACTTGTTGCGGTAAATACAAATCCATTATTTAAATGTGACTTGAATGAAGAAAAAATGATGTAAATGATACAATAAATATTGTTGAAAGCAATATTGTGACTATTTTTACAGCAACAAATGTTGCGATAGTTGGAAAAATAGATGCAAAAAATGTTGCGATATTTATATCAAACCAAGAAATGGAAATAATATAAATGGTACAACATATATTTCATGAAATTACATCTACATTAAACCAAACGCCGCCTTAAACATGAATTTTGAAAACAACACTTTCATTATGAACCACAAGGAATGCAAATCCGCTGGTGCCCAAGGAGATAATGCCGCATTTAGGTGCCAACATGACGAAGCGTAGATTCATAACATAAATCAAACAATAATGCAAAATATAAACAATAATGTCAAATTTACAATCAAATGTGATTGTAAACTTTGACAACCGTCACGTGACGACTGTCAATTAGTCCCTCTCCTTTCCTACCTCACATGGAAAGAGGGGATCAATTGACAACCGTCACATGACGATTATACAAGGCTCCATTTGGATCCTAACATTGTCCTAAATCAAATGTGTGTCCACTCTATCATTCACTGCAATCTATTGTTAGAGCAATTTTTTTCCACATACATTAGTCTAAGATTAAGTTTAGAAAGAAGAGTTTTATATTTCTGGCATAATTTGGAAGCAAAGTTCGCTATAATGGAGTCAAGTTTATTTGGAGTTAGGGAATTTAAAACCAGAGTTTGGAATAATAAAATTCAAGTTACAATATTGGATTTATATTCAAGTTTCACAAAAAAAAAATCTATAAAGAAGTAAAATTTTGCCAAGTCAACTTTTGAAATTTGTTTTGGAGCTTACAGAAACACACCGGAGTTCGAGTTATTTAGATCTAGAGGTCTAACTCCATCGAACCCAATTTTGGTTTTGAAAGGGGGTTCGACTATTGCCTCCACATAAACTTAGCAAGAATATCAAGTTGCAAAACCATAATACTTGAAGGTATTAATGTGCAGATGAGCCTGAAAAGAAGAAAAAAAAATGTAATCATATTTGCTACTTTCTGCAACAATTAATACGTGTATGAAACATAACTTCATAATTCTCTTTTGTGTTCCATGAGGGGAATTAAAATGCAGTAAATTGGTTCATTTTTGCATATTTGTTTAATATGAATTTGGAAATCGGAACTCATTAGAAAAATCCTAATATAAACTTTTAATTGTACTTTTCAATTTTAAGAGCTAATCCCGAAAAAATTTGAGTGCTCAATAATACTCGAGTAAAAATTTCTCAAATTGCAAACATTGGACAACATAGCTTCCACTTTACAATTGAAAAATAAACAGATAATTATCATTGCATTGGATTAATTTCAATTTGCAAATATGTTCAAGCAAGACAAGAACATGAGGGTTAACTCCGACATCCAGCCCACAGATACCTTCAAAAGATTCAACGCGTCTCGGAGCATGCGTTCAAGGTTCGTACAGGCCGATGAGGTTTTGGAGCTGCAACATCAGAGAGAAAAATTAAAATTGTACTTAACAGAAAAAGAAAAAAAGAAAATCCACTTGTTCAAGTACAAGATATGAAGTGACAAAAACTGCACATGCTTGGTTAGGTAAGACTAAGAAAAATATAATCAATGGGGACTTTAAAGTAGTCCTAATATCATAAACTATAGATTAAATTGGCTATTTATAAGGGCACAACCTTTTTTACTCGGGGCTAGCCAGGATTAGGGCTAGCCAGGCTTTGAGGAACTTTTACTCGGGCTGTCCAAATTTTCTATTCAGGGGTTGTCCATTTTCTTCTTCTCCACTCTCTCTCTTCACAAATCCTAACTTTCTTCTTCTTCTTCTTCTATCCATCTTCTTCTTCTTCTCCACCATTTCCATTCTCACATCTTCATCAAAACTCTAGTTTTTTTCTCATCATCATCATCTTCTTCTTCTCCACCGTTTCCATCATCACCATCTCCATCAAAACCCTAGTTTCCTTTTCTTTCCCAATTTCGATGGCACCCAAAAAATTAAATAAACCCTAAAATGTATGAAAATAAAGGTTAAATACTTCTTTCCTCACAAAGAATGCATGGAAATAAATCCTAAAATGTATATTTCACTCTATTATCAAGATTGAAATAAACCCTAATATATTTTTTTTCATTCGGGAATGTCGACTTTAGGACTGCCCAGAAATTGTGGCAGTCCTGAAAGGAACTTGCTGTACAACAAGTATCTTTCAGGACTGTCTCAATTTCTGGCAGTCCTCAATATGTCTAGGACTGCCAGAAATTGTGGCAGTCCTGTTGTAGAGCATGTCCCTTTCAGGACTGCCACAATTCCTGGCAGTCCTCATTACTTCTAGGACTGCCAGGAATTGTGGAAATCCTCATTACTTTCAGGACTGCCACAATTCCTGGCAGTCCTCATTATCTTTTATACCTACCACTTGGATAGCCCTGAGTAATTTTTTCAGTGGCAAACTTGTAAATAATGAAAAACTAACACTTGGACAGTCCTGAGTAAAATGTGCTGTGCCCTTATAATTTACCATTAAATTTTATAAACCATATACCAAATATAGAAAAAAAAATATTGAAATTACAGCCATCTAATCTTATTTCATTTCTGCTCCATTCGCAATAAATTTTGGCAGGCTACTGTGACTGCATATTTAGTAATCCCTGCTGTAACGACCACAAGTACAATGAGAAAAAGAAATACATGGTATTTTATTTTAGAAAACAATACAGATGCCTCTTTCAACTTTGTTAAGTGCTCATTTACTATGACATGCTGATCTGGCACCTGTATTATGTTTCCACGATTCTTTACTTGTATCAGACACATTTTCCTACAACTAATGGTACTGACTCTTCTACAGTTCTACTTGATGATTAGGAAAAGAATCGCCAACTAATGAAGTGGAAGAATCAGTGTACCGGGGAATCCAATATTTTAATGAATAAAACTTCCAGTGGCTTGAGTTCTAGCCACAGGGAAGAATAAGTAGTAGAAACTAGGAAAAGAAAAATTGTTCAAAATCTTTTGGCTGAAGATACATTTGTATCAAGGAATATCTAATCCATCCTAGTTGAGATTTTCGATGATTTCTAGTGTCCAGAATCCTACTCTTTAAGATGAGGAGAATCCGGTATCCTATACTAGTCCAAGTCTAACACTTGCACCCAGAGGCTGAGTTCCCTCAGGCTTATGAGGTGCAAGATTCCACCCTAGGATTACAAATTCTACCTGGCTTGTCAGTTTGACTCCACAAACCCCCACCCGACATGGAAAATCTTGGCTCCTTTATATACAAGCAACAAAAGTGCTATTGCTTTTCGGCTACAGAGTGACCGTCTGCTAAATACAACTTGACATGAAAAGATGGGTTGTAATGACTTGCTTCCAGTGGCTACTGCTTAGCATCTGACACCTGGAAGAAAGTTTGTGTCGTCTCTCATCCTGTAAAACATGGGAAACAGAAGCACATGATACAGCTTCTTAGTGGTGCACTGTGCACCGCAAATCCAAAATATAGAAATGTACTTGTAACCAACCCCAGAATTTGGGAATGGATGTAGTTAGAAGACGCTATAAGAAGGAAGAGTGAATTGGTGGTGGTTTGGTATAATTGGAATTGGCTTCTTAAGACGAGTCCATGTGTCTATAAAGCTATCAGGAATAGGCTCTTAAAAAATACAGTCATAGGCCGGGTATGAAAATTGATGGACAGTGCAATCTATGCAAAATGTAATAAATTAGAGAATTCTGATGTAGTCATACTTGGGGGGCCTGCTGCTAATCAGGCACGAGTATAAGGCTATGTTGCATGGACACGGATACAACACATTTCGGACAAGGCGACACGGATCTGGCACCTAATTTGATGTGTCCTGTATTTTGGCATGTCCGATTTTGTCTGACACGATGTGACACGGACACGTCATGGACTTTTGGAGTGTCCGTGTCTTCGGTAGACTTCATACTTTCAGGTCCAAGTGAATTGGAGTTTTGGAATTCAAAACAAAACCAGCTAACTTAATACCCAAGAATTTTCTAACTGAAACAGCTGGCTAGAGTTGGATCTTGCAGCAAATATCACAGTATGAAGAACTTTTTTTTTATATTAATAACTAAGGGTTACTTTGGTAACTACCTCGATCATGTTCCAAAACAACCACGGAGATGGCCCCAATAGATCTGAATGGAAGAAAAGGAGTATATAGTATACAACCAAGGTTTGGAATCATAAATGTTTAGTTGTTTTTATTGCCACTGTGTTCTAGTAGTGAATGAATTGAAGGTGCCATAACCATTGGTTTTTCAGATATCACAATGTCATTTAGCAGTATAAACATAGCCACTCTTCTCCAAGTACTCCTAATTTTTTTTTCATTACTTGTAATATTCTTAGAGCAACTCTTTCTATGCAGTAAGCAAATTAAGTTAAATAAGATTGGAAAAAATATTTTTTATAGACTTACCATTGGGATTTCCCTGGTCATAAAAACTTCGTAAAAGAGCAACGGCTTCTGATGACATGAGTCCTCCAGTACATTTGAAGCCCTTTACCTGTGGTACCCCATTGCTGCTACAAATGGAGCAGTTTTAAGTTATCAACAGGAAGTTAAATTAATATTGTCCAGTATAAGCTTTTTGGGTGAATGGATGACTTCAGTCATAGCAAATCATCATTACTCAAAGAGGGTTATAGATCGTAATTAATCAAAATACTATTACAAATAGTCAGAGTCAGCAAGCCTAAGCCAGTGAATCCAAGGGGAAACATTGCAGTATTTCCGGAAGTACCGAGGAAATTAAACATTAATATGCAAGCATGAAAATTTTATTTACATTAAATTTAAGTTTAAATGCAGTAAAGCTCTTTCCAACATAAACCGAATCCCTTGTAATAAGAATTTCTAAACTCTGAAGTCAATCAAAGTTAAAAAGAATCATAAAGAAAACCATACTTAGCAAATTACTTCATTAAAGGTCTAGGAAACAAATCTTCACCAGAATTACAAATAAAAGATAGTAAAAAGCACAGCATAAACTCTAGTTATTGTCTAGGAAATGGTTCTTAGTGACAATAAAATCATTGCATAGATTTAACATAGCAATAATTAATCACATGCAAGTTTAAACAATAGAAAAACCTATTCATTTACCTGGACATTTTATCAGAAGAAAATTCATGTAGCGATAAGATAGATCCACATCCTCCAAATTTATCATTCGCACAACCATAATACACCTCCCGTATTCCTATCCAAAGAGAAAAATAAACATATGCTGGTTTCAAGTAAATTAACTATCAAACTGAAGTAACTAGTAAGAACATACCAAGAATGGACAAGGCTGATGCACACATGATACATGGTTCACATGTAACATAAAGATCACATTTTGAAAAAAAGTCTGCAACTTGAATTTTATCAAGTCCATCCTTCTGCCACTTATCTAGAAGAAAATCAATGGCTTCCATTTCTGCATGTCTAGTAGCCTACAAGAAAAATTCAAGAAAATGGGAAGCTTTTGAAGATACACATTGATATACGCACGAATACTTTTCTTTCGATTTTGACGGATACTAGGTTCTTTGACCATTTCACTATTTGCATATAACCAAAGAAAGTTCTTTTAACCCATAAACTCCAAATGTATGATTCACAGTGATCATCTAGATGTTATGGATGCTCATGATATATATATATATATATATATATATATATATATATAAGATGACCTCTAGTCTAGTGGTTAAGAGAGATACATGCAGCCCGAGTAGTCAGGAGTTCGAATCCCAGTGGGAGCGATTCCAGAAACAATTTACCTGGTTCCAAATATATATATCTTTTTTTCCAATATATATATATATATATATATATATATATATATATATATATATATATATAACGCCTATTACATAGGAGATGATTTAAAACAAGAAGACAATCTAATTCTTTCTACATCATAAACTTTGATGTAGATGTTATAGATGTTCATGTATATGCAAAAGGGCATAATTTACATATATATATAACCTAGTACATAGAGATGATTTAAAACAAAAAGGCGATCTAATTATCTCAACACCCCCCTCCTCTCTCTCTCTCTCTCTCTCTCTCTCTCTCTCTCTCTCTCTCTCTCTCTCTCTCTCCTCACACACACACACACACATTAGGAATTGATTCCATTTTCCCCTTTTCATGCTAACCAAAAGCCAATTACTAATTCTACACCCAGATCGAAAATCAAAATTAAATACCAAGTTTTCATTTATCTACTTGTACTCCACCAAATAAACTTATGTCCCTCTTCCCAGAAAAATTAGAACAATTAGAAGAATGTACGGTCACTATAGTACATTAAGTTTCCTGCCAAGTAAAATATACTTATCAAAGTCTTTATCCCAAATTTTGGGGTCGGCTAATATATGGAACTTTCCTCTTTGTCTATTCATTCATATTCTAAGAAGATTAATGGAAATATTGAGAGTTAAAAAGAAATGTTTACATATGATTTTTATTGACTTAGAGAAAGCTTATGATCGAATTCCTTAGGAGATAATGTGGGCTTTGAAGAAATAAGTTTCTAGTAGTTATATTTACACTATTAAGGATATGTATGATACAATTACAACGATCATGCAAACTATTGGAGGAGGTAGTAATCCATTCTTTATTACCATTGGCTTACATTAAGGATCAACGTTGAGCCCTTACCTTCTTGCAATAATTATGGATGAAATTGTTAGACATATCCAGGAGGAGGTTCCATAGTGTATTGTTGATGATATTGTGTTGGCCGATGAGAGTAGAGAAGGGTTGGATGCTAAAATATAGTTGAGAGAGACTTTAGAATCGAAGGAATTTAGGATTAGTAGAACGAAGACGAGGCATATATATATATATATATATATATATATATATATATATATAATTTTAACTCGAAGTCGAGAAGAAATGAGGGGGAGCCCATATAGATAGCCATAAGATACCTAAGAGTGATGGATTTTGGTATTTAGGATCAATCATTCATCATGATGAAGAGATTGAGAATGATGTCATACACAGAATCAAAACATTATAGTTGAAATTGAGGGGTGGTTCTAGAGTACTTTTGATCATACCTCTGAAGTTGAAAAATAAATCCACGAGACTGGCATAAGATAAACCATACTTTATAGATCAATGTTGGACAACTAAAAATAACGTAGCCAGAAAGTTAGAGTAACTGAAATGAGAATACTAAAATGGATGAATGGAAAAATATTAAATGATAGGATAAGAAATGAGTGTATGTGTGAAAAGTTGGAGGTGGCACCAATTGAGAACAAAATGAAGAGAGAAAAAAAAGGACTTAGATGATTTGGACATGTGCAACGCATACCCGTAGATGTCCCCGTAAGTAGCAATAATATACTAGTTAATGGAGCCGTTATGAGTAGAGGTAGGCCTAGACTAACATAATTTGAAGTGTTAAAGATAGATATGGTTCTTGTTAGCGTCACAGATGGCATGCCCTTTAAGAGAGCCGAATGGAAGAAGAGGATTCAAATAGCCGACCCCGGAAATTTGGAATAGAGGCTTTCTTGTTGTTGTTTTGCATTAATATTTCTTAACAAAGGAAAATTAACTTGGAGAGTTGACCACATGATTTCTACAACAGAAACCACTACTGTCTTTTCCTTTTACTCCTGTGTGCTTTCCATTTTTATATCTACACATATGATGACTTTGATTGAATCAAATTACTATTTAAAATGTTACATTTTGGATGTGAACATACATGTGTTGTGTATAAATATTGAATGAATTTGATAGGGAAGTATCAAATCAGTAATTACCAACCATAGTGTCCAATTAGACAAGTATCAAATATATAATATCCATTGATACATTAATAACACTAAAACAATCAATTTTCACATAATCTCAGTCAACCGGCAATTACCATATATCTGTAAGATTGGATAACTACAAATATTCATTCATGACACTTAAAAATAATTAGTAACTACCAAATATTCTCGAGAAATATGATAGTTATGAGGCTAAAAATGGATTCTAGAATGCTAGAGAAATATTAAACATAGAAACTCATATGGAATGAAAACTCTAGAAAAACGTAGGACCCCCACCCCTCCCACCACAAAAAATAAAACATATACAAGTAGAGGGCTCAAAAAATCCAAAGATAAAATGGCAAATGTATAAAAAAAAAAGTACCCTTTTTGGAGAAAAAGAATTGTTGGAGTTGTTGATGTTGCCGTCAACATTGATCACTTGCAATCAAAGGAAAAAGAGGCGGAAGAGAACGGAGGTCTTGGAAAGGACTATGGGTCTCCTCATTCCAGGAAGTGGACCTCGGACAGGGAATTGTGGTTTTCTTTGCTACGCTTGACATGCTCCTAAAGTCTTGAGTGAGTGCAAACTGTTGCAGAATTGAAACCTTTGGTTGAGACGTCACTATGTGAGAAAAAGGGATTCACCAAAAAGTTACTTCTCAATTTGTTTATGCTCAACTCAAAACATTAGGAAAACAAAGATAATAATAATTGGACAGAAATTTGAATTATACATTTAATAATCTTTGTGTTATGGGAATGTTTTTTTAGTATTTTAGTCATCTTTAGCATTCGACTTTAGGGGGTGTTTGGTCGCCAATATATGAAAATACCATGCATCATTGTGAATTTGTGACGTTCTATTTAGGGATCTTATTTGGATAGTTCTATTTGGGCTGCTTGGTCGTAACTTTTGTTCCTTTTTTGTTGCATATGAGTAAGTATTGGCAACATTAATTATCAATATCTAATGCTTAGATGTCATGAAACATAGTTACATTTCTTAAAGAAAAGAAAAGAAAAAGTTAGCAAATCATACAATTGGTGCCATTATTGTATAAATACAGCAAGTAAAATTCATAAGAGAAACAAGAACTCAGAAACTGAAGAGAGAATAAGACCATACATTCCTTGTTTCTGTGGGTCGATTTCTACCAGATGCAATAACCCTACCATCCTCCACAATTACGCACCTTGAAAATTGAGAAAAGAAATGATCAACAAAACCAGTTCCTTAGGGAGCCAAACAAATTGTAACATGAGAATATTAAATTGCAAATCAAACATTATTTTAAGTTAACACTAGAACAAAATAAATTCACAGCATAAAGTAGGAAGATATGCAATGTTTCCTGCTATAGAAGAGTGAAACTTCCACTATGTATCTGCAACAAATTTATCTTTATAGAAACATGTATGGTGATTATATTTCCAACATTCATCATGTTGGAAGAATATAAATTTTTAACCCTCAACCCCTCATCACAAATCTAGATTGTTGGTGTATTGACATGGACTACATACCACGGTAGCAGAGCAACCAGTTTCAAATCCTCTTGCATGCATTTGAAGCAGATTATATATATATATATATATATATATATATATATATATATAGACCGTGGTGCGAATCCAGCTTTCTGCCCAAAAGGGGCCTTCAACCTTGGTGGTGGTGGTGGGTTTTTTTTTTTTTTTTTTTTTTTTTTTTGGGGGGGGGGCGTATTGAAGATAGATACTTAACCCTCAACCATCATACAACTCTAGAGTTCTGGTGTAGTGGCATGGACTTACAATCACATTCCTCAATCTCAACACAAACCTAGCATTATATTTCCAAGAAATCGAGCATATAGTCTAGCAAAGGAGAGAGAGGACTAAATTGTGAGGAACTGGAATCTCTTTTACGTATGGATAGTCGAGCTTCCATTCAGAACTTCGCACCACCACCGAACACATGCACACTTGCACATATGAGCCTACCTTTATTTTCTGTTCTTAATTCATGTTTTGCCTTGACCATTCTCCTTATTTACCTCTGTTCACCCCTTTGAGAGCAGATGTGTACCTTGGTAACACGAGAAAATTTGCTCGTCCGAAATGTTGAACTAGCAATTTCCACTATTTCCCTTGAAGTCAACTTTCTCATTTGATGCATCTGTTAGTAATTTAAGCCTAATTGATCCAGGTTTGACCTCACCCTATGCTGCAGAAGGTGTTCAATCAAATGCCTCAAGACGAGGACTACTGCAAAGATAACTGGGTTTGGGACTTGAAATAACAAGCTGAACCACTACCAACCACCAGGTTGGATGAAATCGAAATCAGATTTTGGTTCACGTAAAACCAAATCCAAATTATTCCTGTGAGATATTGAGTCATTTGATGTACAATAATACAGATGACACATTTACTTTATCACTTTTCAGCTGAAATAGTTCCAATTCGGGAATGTCATTCTTTGTTCCCAAAGTCGGTTACAGACCAGGTTTAAAAACAAAGGTTGATTTTAAAAAATCAGACAATTACTATACATATTGGCTTTGACATATTGGACGCGAGAAGTGACTGGAAACTAAATAATAAAACCAGTACCATAATACCATTGAAGTTTCACTCAATTTTGGTCTGCTATATGGCCCAAAACTGGCCTAAAGAGGCTACAATTATGCATCTTACTCAAAACAGACTACAATTGGTTGATACTTTCCGGATGTTTCTTTATGGTTATGAAAATGGCCTGAAATGACCAGAGCTTATGAGACCAAGGATGGAATTTGCCTAAATTTTCTGAACCTTTCTTGAAAATGGTCATATTATGTACTTGTTTTGGGTTTGCTTTCATTTCTGTGCTTTAATAATACTATTAAAGTCCATATATAGTAAGTTAAGTAATGATATTATCATGTCATGATTTAGTATATGTCAAGTAATTGAGCAATTATGGAATTATTTACCAAAACCAACATAAAACTACATAAATAATTAAAAAAAATATGTTTAAACTTTAACCTTTCATTTTTTTTTCAATATGTTAATGATATTATCCAAAAATCGTAGAACTTGTCGAAACTACTGACACACAGGGCCGGCCTTGGCCCAGGGCAGCCAGGGCGACCGCCCAGGGCCCCATGAAATATGAGGGCCCAAAAAATTTAATTTATATATATATATATATATATATATATATATATATATATATATTACTAATCTTGTACCTAAGATAGAACTAATATGTAACATGATCCTCTTTTAATACAAAACAATTGCGGTGTAGTGGTTATTATGTTAAACTTGCACACTATAGGTCTTAGGTTCAATTCTTGGTTGTAACATTTTTTAAATTTACTTTTATTTCAGTTTTTATTTTTTTTATATTATATATGGGCCCCATTTTGAAAGTTTGCCTAGGGCCCCATGAACTCAAGGTCGGCCCTGCTGACACCAATATTCATAGAGGACCTGATACCAATATAGATGCCACATTTTAGAGGTTTGGTTCTAATAATCTAGATATCAAGAGTATAAAAAACAATCTCTGCCAGCTAAGAAGAGAAGACTTAAATTATGCAACTTCTGTATATAACCAACTAACAATAAGTGGGCATGAAGGTAGTATTCAGCTTGTGGAGGCTTCTTGTTGATATGCACAATATGATAATAAAGTCACTCCATATAAGGTGTTTCCTTCTCCCTTTTGGGGAGTTTCCTTCATCCCCTTTTGTGTGGTGTTTCTTTAAACACACACTTTGGGGTGTCTCCCTCCCTCCCCTGTAGTCTTCCTCTCCCCTAATTGCAAAACTACGTACGAACCATGCTCCCAATAGAATTAATACTAGGTATAATACAAGCATCATTATTGTTCATGCAAAATGCCTATGTGAGTCACATTTCATATGTATATCCAAACATGAAAAAGGAAAATGTAGAAGTAATTTTATTGATAACATTCAACTCATAGTAGATCATATAATTTATATAGATATCAGAGAAATTGTAAAATGAAAAGAATTGCTATCATCATCATAACTTATATTTGCATCATTGACATCCACCAGTAATCACATTCCTTATAAATGGCATTCAATTTATTAATCCTCCGATTAACTACAACAGAAGACAGTTTATAGTGGCATCTTCATAAGAGAGAAATGTTAAACTTACCCAATAGGGACTTCTAAATTTTCCAAAGCAAATCTGGCCTGTTCAAATTGAGAAAAAAATAAGACGACAAAGCAAAATTGTATGGTAAGATAGTTATCCAAATCCCTATGACCCACCTAATTATAACAGGAAGAAACTTTAAGTACAAAAAGTTTGCAATAAACAAGCTACATAAGCTGGACTAGACATTCATCTATCAAACACTACTTGGTTCTAAGCAGCGTCAAAATGTAAGTGAACATAGAACACAGTTACAAATATACATTGCAGGTTGAGAAAAGAACGAATAGACAAATTAGGTAAGAAAAGTCTCAGAAGTTCATAAAAAAACAGCATAGACAATCATCCTAATACTCGGTAACTCTTTTGATGCCTTGATAACATTGGTGCTGGAAGATAGAGGACGGGGAATGAACACCAGCAAAGCACTGAATAAAGGAGATCTATATTGAAGGAAGTATTCAAACAGTGATACCGGTATCTTCAAACAAGAGGAAATTACTCAGATTTATTAGCAGTTTTGATGTAGCCGAACCTACAATAGATGTGGCGCACTAAACGCTGAATACGTACGAAATACAACACAGAATGTTTAAATAACGCGATGGATCGAGGAAGGGGGGTGGGGCATGGGAATCTGTAAAGAGGTGAGTGGTAGTAAAAGATGGTATGTAGTATATCCAGAATTACTAACATCAGAAACAAAACCAGATCCCTTTAGGAGGCTCATGCTTAAACCCGACCACCACCCGTGAACCTCTTACATCCTTTCCCTGCCCAACCAACCCCAACTTCAATTTGGGAGATGCAGCATAACCAATGCCTTTACAGTGACAACGGTATGTTTCTATAGCAGTGACAGTGGCCTTTATGTTTAGTGAACTCCCTCTCACCCAAGGAAGCCATAACTTTTAGGCTTAATTGCAATTTGATACCCTCAACTATACCAGTTTTTCAACTTGACATCCTAAACTTTTTTTACTCGACAACTTGATACCATCAACTATTTAATATTTTCAATTTGATACCGGAACTTTTAAAAAGGACAGAACTACCCCTTATTTTCCATCCCAACCCCCCACCCCCCTCCGACCACCCTCGTCCTCTCCACCCCCCCTCCAACAACCGTCCGCCCTCCTCTCTCCGGCCACCCTGCCCCGTCCCCCCTCCCCCCCCCCCTCTCTCCCCGCGTGTGGCAGCAATGGCGAAGGAGGGATGCCGAGGTGGTGCAGTCAGCGAAGGGAGCTAAGGGGTGGCGGGTGGGTGCAGCCCGCGGGGGGCGAGGTGCCTCCAGCGGGGGAGGGCGGGAGAGCCGGGGGAGGGAGGGGGGTGGAAGCCGAGGGAGGAGGGGGGGGGGGCAGCTGAGGGAGGAGGAGAAGGGATGAGCAGGGGCAATTTTGTCCGCTTTTTTTAAGGTATCAACTTGACGCATATCAAAGTTTAGGGTATTAAGTTGAAAAACTGGAATAGTTGAGGGTATCAAGTTGCAATTAAGCCTAACTTTTATCATCAAATATTATTCCCTAAGAATCAGAAGCCTATAGCAATTAGATTTAACAAATGCCCTGTCAACTGATAATAAAATATGTATCCTTGAGACAACTAAAAACAACTTAGAAACTCCAAAACTAAACCTAAACCTAGAATACCAATGTAAATTAGGTGCATATATGGTCTAGATCCTTCCTTGTTTCGAATTGAAGGTGCTTGATTGCATTTACAGTCTAGCGCGCTTTAACTTGATAGGCATGACTAGCTCATAGCCTCATACCAACTGTGCCAAAAATATTCAGCAATGAGCATTTCAATCCTGACAGATCCAACCCAAGCCTAAATAATAAAAACCCTCTCTCCAACAATGTACCTTCAACTATTCAAAAATATTTTGCATACCGATAGATTCACCTGGAAAGAGAGGCGATAAGATGTTATTTAAGGGAACTACAACTATTAGGGATAGGCCTAAATGAATATGGGTTGAAGCTATAAACAAGGTTCCTGGTTTTTGCAAGTGTTAAAGAGGACACGGCCATTAGAAGAGCCGAAATGAAGAAAATGACTGAAACATCCAATCCCAGAAATTTGGGATAAAGGCTTTGTCATTGTCGTTGCCGTCGTCGTTGTTGTATTCAAAATTACTTTGTACTAACTTAAGAGACTTACAGATGCACCATAAATTATCAGACTACAAAGCCACAACTATTGTGTTGAAAATTGAAATTTGCTTACAAAAAGATTGCAACGAAATAATAAATAAAAAAATGACAGGATTACTAGTAAGCAGATTGATATAGATTTTACACTGCACAACTGAACATCTTGGTCAGATTTTTATCTTCAATACTTGGTTTAAAGCCATAAGCCTCTCCCATCATATGTCCAATTAAATCAACTGATCCAGCAATTTTGGATCTAGTCCTCATAATTAGATCCTAAAGCCTACAATAGACCTGAGACTTGTTACTTTTGCACTTTAATGCAATTGAAATCACCCAAAATATTCAGGATAAAGGCCTTGCCGAATGGAAAAATTGACTAAAATTATATTCCTAGTTCCTTGTATGCATACTAACATAGTAATGCCAATTGCGTGGGCTCCTTCAAAGGAGAAGAGGCCAATTAGTTTTCCACGCCTGTGATACCAAGATGAACACCCAAACTAGTGGCTTAGTGTCGTGACTCGTAATGCAAAACATTAGTCTCCCCATCCAAATCAGTAGTCCCTTCATACTGCATACCAACGACAAAAGCTTCTGTAGTATAGTCTTTATTCTTTAACTGGCATATGTATATGAATTTCCCCTGATACTTCACCAACTTTCAGTTGCATTACTGTAACAACAGCAGGGGTTGCAGTTCTACAAGAGATAGTTGAGCTATCTTCTAGATGAAATGATAGTGGTCAAAACATATTATAGTGTCTAGCAATACAACAACCCAGAACATTGTTCTCTTCTTCCATTGCTAATTGTGTGCCTCTACTTATACTTTAGACTGTTTGACACCTACATCTGCCTTCTAATCTACCACTCAGACCAATCTTTTTCCAGCACTTTTGTTCCATTCAAAGTGCTACTTAGGTTATGTTTTCTGGAATATATATGATTATATTATGTACAGTGATTACACCTTATCTTCAAACATATTAGTATAAGAGTTGCAAAAAGCACACATTCCAGGTTCATGTGCACCACTGCTAAGAAAGAGGCACAAGTGCAGCAGTGCTAGTGTAATTATATGCTACTAGTTTGATGTTGTTATGTATATAATTTAAGTAGCCAAGCCAACAAACAATATGGTTACATGAAACATGTAGGGGACACTTATAGTTTCACATAAGATGAAATAAATCATAAAGTTACAGCCTAAATATGAGCCTTCAACAAACCTGCTCCAAGGCAAGCTCCATAAATGCAAGAGATGACCGTGATGGTGAAGCGATGGTTTCCATATGGGACACCTGAAAAGTGGATAGCAAAATCCATGTCACTGTAATGCATAATGCATTCAAAGTATGTAAAAGCAAATCTTATTACAAGAACATCTACAACTTTGTCCCTGAATCAAAGTTCTTTGATTTTCTATATTTAGTAAGTTCCTTAATATCAAAACCAAACTCAATCACATAAAGAATATTCACGTTAGATACTCATATATTATGTCTAGATTTTGGAGAGTCGTTCCTGTAAACTAATTATGGGTATCCACTTTTGAAAGCTTGTCTTAAACATTGTCATTTTAGGTATATGCACGTGGTCCCGTATAGAAGAAGAGAAAAATAGTTTGAAAATAGAACATACTCCCGATGTTTGATCAAAGTCCGAAACTCTCCAGTTACTTTAATTGTTACCATTATAATTCTATCAAAGTTCTAGCTCTGGTGATAGTTGTAAAGTACTTTGGTTCAACCAACCAAAACTCAGAAAATTGTTTCAACCATACTTATAACTATGTTGCACGGGTGTGAATATGACAAGACACTTTTTTTGTGTCCTAGTATATTTTGCAGTTTATGTGCTGTGTCCAATGTGACATGGACATGGCACCAGATTTTTGGAGTGTTCGTACTTCCAACTTATTAAGTAATTATACACACCAATCAAGGGCTAAGGAACAATTTAACAAAACAGATGTCATAGAAATCCATCAGCACCCGAAGTAAAATGTGCACGGACACAAATATAAGACCACACATAATGGGCACGGTGACAGCAGACACTCTTGTCAAGGCTCGTGCCTAGGCTCGAAGGCGGGGCACAAATGGCACATAGCGCATCATATCCCTTCAATTGAGGTGTGCGCCTCTAGTGCTTATACGCACGCCATTTAGTGACTCTTATTAAGACACGGACCCCACTTAAATGATATATGAAGTAATGTTTTGCGAGTTACTTCTCAAATTCTGTTACGATTTAATGCCTTCTCGTATTACTTGGGTACCTTCTTGTTAGCTGTTATGACTTTTCAAATTTGTTTTTCGTGCTATTACGGCTTCTCAATTTTTAATACCATATAAGTTTGCTATATATATATATATATATATATATATATATATATATATATATATATATATATATCCTATTAGACTAGTGTATATTTATATGAACTACCATATAAGTATGTCATTAGAATTTAATATATAACAGGCTACTTAAACAATCAACATATATATTCATTACAAAACCGATACCGATTTGTAAGGGTGTGTCGAACTGTGTCTTAGTTCCCATCTCAGGGTCTGCTTGGTAATGGTGTTTTCACCGGTTTTGGGGTGTTTTTGAACCGATCGTTTATGAAAACCCCTGCTTGTTAATTTTTTTGAGGCACCGGTTTTGGTCGGCTCAAAAACCCCCCAAAACCGGTGTAATGTATTTTTGGGTGGCTTTATAAACACCCCAAATCGGTGGGTTTTGAGCGGCTCTATCTTTTTATTCCATTTATATCCTCACAAAAATATATATAATTATAACTACTGATACCCTTCCCTATTTAATTTATTCGTGTAAAAAAAATTCAGAACCGCTCGTTAGTGAATTACCAAGCATGGATTGGACTGGTTTAAAAGCCGCTACTTAAAAACCATCCAAAACCGGACCCCTCATAACCGCTCATAACCGGTACTCTAAAAACACTTCATAACCGCTACCCCTACAATTGCCAAGCAGACCCTCAGTGTGTTCAGTCTGAACTACTTCAGACACGCGTGTCCGTACTATAACATTAAGATATAAAATACTAGCCAATTTCTATATAGAACAATATTACACAAAATTACAGCCCTAATCCTACTCTAGACACAGGTATATTAAATTGATCTTATGAATTGCAGAATTGGGAACCGAATTTGAAGAAATTATGAACAAAATTGAAGTGAAGAAGGAGAGGGCTTGCCTTGGGGATTTGGGTCTTGGGATTCTAGGGCTTGGTTCTTCTTCTTCTTCCCCAAATCTTTTTCTTCTTCTTTCTCTTTCTTTTTTAATTGGGTTTTGGGATTTGGGAAGAGGAGAAGATGAAGGTGACGCGGTGGTGCTGGATTGGGTCAGGGAGGCCGGCGGCTGCTAGTGGGGCCGGCTGCGGTGGAAGGGGGGGAGCAGTGGCGGTGGGACGAAGAGAGGAGAATGATGGAGGCGGTGGTGATGGGAACCGATCGGAGCAGCAGATGGAGGAGGGAAGGTGGTGGGGGTGCTCGGTTGAAAGAAAGGGGCTGGAGCCTGGAGGGAGAGGAGGAAAATAAAAAAACTCCCGCTTGACTCTTCTGAATCTTTTGAAGAAATTATTAGGTGCTCCCGGCTCATCACTGGATGTGCTGAGTGGTGAGCCCGGTCCAATGAATAATGGACACTTGACAATAATTATTTTACTCAACATTTTTCACGTCAGAACATGATAGGAAAACATAACGAAAAAAGCTAACAAAATCAATAATATTAATATTAACATTAACGTTAAAATTAAAATTGAAATTAATATTGCCTGTATAATTAATGTTAATAATAATATTAATATTATATTAAAATTAACGTTAACATTAATATTAACATTAAGATTAACATTAATATTAAGATAACATCAACATTAATATTAACAGTAATATTAAGATTAACATTAATATTAACATTAAATATTAATATTAATATTAATATTAACATTAACAGTAAAATTAATATTAAATATTAATATTATATTAAATTAATATTAACATTAACATTAATATTAAAATTAGTATTAATATTAACAGTAATATTAAGATTAACATTAATATTAATATTAATATTAAACTAATTTATGAGGTAGAAAGTGTTGAGTAAAATGGTTATTGCCAAGTGTCCATTGTTCATTGGACCGGGCTCACCACTCAGCACTTCCAATGGTGAGCCGGGAGCACCTAATAATTTCTCCTTCTTTTGTTTTCATTTAGGTTTTTTCTAAGGGCACCACCCTTTTTGCTAGGGGCTAGCCCAAAAATATTTCAAAATATTACAAGTTTGCCATCATTTTTTTTTACTTGAGACTAGTCCAAGCAAAGGTATAAATACCAACTTTTGTTTTCTTTTTCTCTCTCCCTCTACTCTTTTCTTTTCTCCCTCAACTCTTTTCTTCTCTCCCTCAACTCTAGGTCAAAGAATTTAACCCCAAGTTTTTTTCCAACCTACATTTTTTTCAAATTTTTCTCTCCCTCAACTCTAGGTCATTGACTTCTCTCATTTATTGGTAAGTCATCGAATTAATATATGTTTAATGTTTTAAACATGAATTTCACATATAAAAGTTGAATTATGTGTTTAATGTAGAAAAATATTGAACATGGAACAACCGGGATCATCAAATGTGGTATACTCTCTTTCCGCCATGTCCGAAGAACACTTTGATGCATCGAAAGCCCTCTTGGTAACTAAATTTTAACTTTTCATCGGGTAAAAAATCGGGTTGTGACACAGAGGACTGTCACTTCTCTGGCAGTCCCGATCATAAATTAGGACTGCCAGAGAGGTGGCAGTCCTTCACATATGTAGGACTGTCATGGGCCTGGCAGTCCTACATATGTGAAGGACTGCCACCTCTCTGGCAGTCCTAATCTATGAAACCTATTTGCTTTATGATGTTGTCTAATTGTATTAACTTTTAAGTTATATTGTAGGACTTGAGATCTTCCGATTTTACGGTACCTGCTCCAATTACAGTCAATGTAGCCCATTTATTCTGGACCGATCTTTGTTTTGAATCAAGCGAGGGTGCGGTACATTGGTGTCGAGAAGTTGGACGGGAAAACAACATAGTTCTAGTGATATCCAGATCGGCCCGAAATCGCCCGGGACGACAAACTGTAGTGGTTGGCTGTGAAAGAGGTGGTGTGTTCAGAACCCACAAGAAAAATACAGTTATCCAAAGTAAAGTTCCAAAAAAATGTTGGAACGAGGAAATGTGGTTGTCCATTCATGATACATATTAGAAACGAAGAAGAAGGGAAATGGACAGTAGAAGTGAAGAATGGAACCCACAACCATGAGATTGCCGAGACACTATTGGGTCATCCGTATGTCGGACGGTTGAACAATACGGAAAAGAAGATAGTCGAAGACTTGTCCACCTCCGGAGTTGCACCGAGACAAATATATTCCGTCATACGACATGAAGATGGGAAGAACAAGTCTACAATGAAGTCAATATACAACGCCCTATCTTCTTCGAACGCTGTCCGGACGAAATCAAGAATGGAGATGCAAGAAGTGCTCAAGTTGCTTGCCGATAATCATTATGTCGAGTTCTATAGAAGACATCCCCAGAGTAATGAAATAATTTTAATCTTTTGGGCTCATCCTGATTGCACAAGTTTGGCCAGGTCTTTTGCCGACGTGTTAGTCCTTGATTGCACGTACAAGACCAATAAGTTCAAGATGCCTATCTTTTATGTTGTCGGGTTCACCTCTATTTGGAAAACATTTCTAGTGGCATTTTGCTTCATGAAGAGTAAGAAACTTGAAGACTACACATGGGCGTTGGAGAAACTAAAAACACTTTACACCGGTCATACAGAGCCGTCAGTTTTTGTTACCGACAGAGAGTATGCCCTAATTAATGTTATTCACATTATTTTTCCTCAAGCAGATACATTGCTATGCACTTGGCATGTCAATCGTAATATTCAAGCCTAATGTAAGTTGAAGTTTCGGAAGGAGGATGGTAAAATTGACATGCAAATTTTTGACGAATTCTACAATGATTGGAATTGTGTGTGACGAGCCTCTACGATTGCCAGTTACGACGCCGCATGGTACTTGTTCAAGCAAAAGTGGGAGGCGAGGGAGCCGGCATGCATTTCTTACATCAAAGATACATGGCTTGAACCGCACAAAGAATAATTCGTCTTAGCATGGTCGAATGTGGTGAAGCATTACGGCACAACAACTACCAACCGTGTCGAAGGAGCACACTCTTTATTGAAGAGACACCTAAAATCATCTCTCGGCAACTTTGTCTCTGTTTGGCAAGCTATACATTTATCAGTAGACCGGACGGTGAATGAAATTAAGGCATCATTTGAGATGAGTTTGAATATAGTCAAGCATGAGCATAGAAAGGAAGTACTCTTAGTTGCTTTAATGCGCGTGGTATCTCACAAGGCGTTGGCATTAATAGTTGATGAGATTGAAAGGTCAAAGTTTGTCGGATTTGATCCCGAGGTTTGCGGGTGTGTATATCGACATACACTGGGCCTCCCTTGTGCACATCAGATTAATGAATATCGCCGTGAATCCATTCTTATTCCAGTAGATGTTGTCGATCAACGTTGGAGGCAGTTGTCTATGATGCCCCTGGTAAAGACGGACAATGATTTCTTCTCTTTGCCACAAGTGAAACTTCTCCACGCAAGATGGTGTGCCTCAGTAGGAGCGGAACGAATGTCCATTGAGCTTAAAATCCAAGAAATTGCATGTCCGGTGACTACTAGAATGCATGAGCCGTCCGTTGTTTCCAATCCTAAAGGCAGGCCTCAAACAAGATTGACTAGTTCACAGAAGAGAAGGCTGGAGTCGACTAAGAGAGATCCATCATCCTTTGAGCATGTTGAACGAAGCTTACAGCAACCTCCGCCTGCACGGAAGGGCAAGCTTGTCGTTCACCGAAAAATGGAGAAAATGGACCTCCCAAGAGAAGATATCGTTGCAAGCCAAACACCGAGTTTGTATATTGACAAATTTCAACCTGAGCTTCGCAGTTACATTTGGTCTATTGTCAATGTCCCCGGTGATGGCCATTGCGGATTTCATGTGCTTGCAAGACATCTTGGTTATGATGACAAAGACGGATGGAGACGGGTGAGGCAGGAGCTGTACGAGGAGTTAGAGACTCGTCTTCCATTCTACTCCTGCATCCTAAGCGAAGAAACCATTGCAAGTTTGTTGTTAAGTATCCCTTGCACCGACAGTATTACCGAAAAAGACCACTACATGTCAGTCCCGTCAGCCGGCTATTTATTTGCTAATAGGTACATGATACCTGTTGTACTTATCTCGCCGGGTATTAGCAATATATTCTTTCCGATGTGTGCTCCTCCGACGGACCACGGACATTCTAACCTATGTACTATAGGTCTAATCGGGGATCACTTCGTTATACTAAAGATGATCGCTCATTCTCTGTCACCCTCACTTTTTCCAGTTAGGGGTAAAATGGTAATTTTCTATTTTATAATATTTTTGGGAATTTTATTTCATGAATATTATTATTTAATTATTATAGGAGTCGGGTTCGAATTTCATCGCATTTCGAGTTAATTCGGGACCCCGGTGAATTTCGATTTAAGCTGTAATTAGCATGTTAGCTAACCATGGCCCACCACACTAAACTTTAGGGTTTAAGAGTTTGGACTAGTCCCCTATGAGTAATTTAGTTTAATTATGATTTTTATTTATTTTTAGCAACTTCCTAAACATATTTTGAAATTTATTTGCATTAGGCTTAGGGAGGGGCAAACTTGTAATTACAAGTGCCCCTCACCCACACCCATGCCATGTCTTGGCCGGCCATGACTAGCCCCCTCTCTCTTTCCTTCACCACCAAGCAACACTCTCTCTCTCTCTCTTCCAATTCAATTTCTCTTAAGTCTTCTTCTTCCTCCAACCAACCAATCTAGGTAAGCTTTTATTTCTCCATTTATTTCTCATTAGCATTCATGTCCCACACAATAAATGGAGAGGAGAAGATTCTCTACCATTTGCCCACAAATTTGTGGATTTTCCCTAGAAAAATAGGTTGATGATTTATTAGGATTTAATCCTTAGAGAGTGGTATATATATATACACATGTATATTCTTGTGTGTGTATATATTTTGATGTGTTTGTGTTGTGTGGGATTAGTGTCATGAGGATGAGAGTGGTGAGAATGTGTGTGTGTGTTTGTGTTGTGTGAGGGTGTGTGTGTTTATATATATATATATATATATATATATATATATATATATATATATATATATATATATATATATAAATACACTCTCATAACTATATATATATATATATATATATATATATATATATATATATATATATATATATATATATATATATATATATGAATATGTATATATATATATATATAGTTATGAGAGTGTATTTATATATATATATATATATATATATATATATATATATATATATATATATATATATATATATATATATATATATATAGATATGAGTGTATTTATATATATGGATGTGTGTATATGGGTATGTATATATAGATGTGTGAGTGTTGTGTATATATATATATATATATATATATATATATATATATAACCATCTATATATATATATATATATAGATGGTTAGATAGATATATATATACCTATGGATAGATATATATATATATAGATGGTTATATATATATATATATATATATATATATATATATATATATATATATATATATATATATAAAAATATATATATATATATATATATATATATATATATATATATATATATATATATAGAGTAGGAGGAGGAGAAGTAGGAGGAAGATAAGAAGATGAAAAAGAAGAATAAGAGCAGCAGTGGCAGCAGCCTATGCTGCAGCAGCAGCTGCCAGGGATAAACCCCCCCCCCCCCTTTAGGTTTTTGGCCTATAAACCCCCCCCCCAACCTTATCTATATGTACATGTATATATATATATATATATATATATATATATATATATATATATATATATATATATATATATATATATATATGTATGTATTATATATGGATGTATTCGTAGAGAAGAGTAGAAGAAGTTTATGGAATTAGAAGTTAGAAAAGAATTAGAAGTTAGAATGAAGAATTGAAAGAAGTTAGAAGAATAGGAAGAAGGCTAGAATAGAAATTAGGGGAAAACCGAGTTAGAGGGCGAAACGGAGCTCGGAGTATCGGAATGAGTTGAAACTTGGCGTGGGGCAAGAATACGTGATTTAGATTTTGCGGGTAGGCTTCCGGGTGGAAATCGGGGTTGTAGGACGCCGGTATCGCGCCGTACCATTGCGTATCTTAAAATATTCAAGATACCGGCAATGGGCCGTAACATGGACTAGATGTCCATTTTACTTGGGTATCTTGGTAGGTAATATATGTATAGGCTAGTACCTTACTATCCTAGGGAGCTCGGGTCAAAATACCAAGCGTAGGTAGGCTAACTTGATAGTTGCCTAAGCTAGAATTTTACCCTTTTTAAGGGTAAAATAGGATATTGGCCTACGGCCAAGATATGAGTTTCGAAGTCCAAGGTGGACTTGGATATGGGTTGTAGAGGTTGGTAATAGTTAGAAATAGTCGCCTAGACCTAGTCTTGACCCCGGTTGACTTTTTGGACCAAAAGTCAACTATGGGTCAACGCTTTACCCAAATTAGTCCCAATTTCCTTTAGACTTGTGTAGTTGACCAAAAGTCAACTATTAGTCACCATTGACCTAGGGTTGACCAGGGTTGACCTAGAGTTGACCAGAGTTGACCAGGGTTGACCAGTTGACCAAAGGTCAACTGTAGGCCAACTCTTGACCCCGTTTGACTTTTTTCGACTTGTTTTAACCCGTGATGACTGGTATGACCTAGGATTGACTTGGTTAGGCTTAGATTGACTTGATATAACTTAATTTGACCTAGATTGACTTGACAGGGCTTAGTGTGACTCAGTGAGACCTAGTTTGACCTAGATGCATATCATTCATTGTGAATCATTCCTAAACTTGTTTAAACCTAAATTAACTTACAGTATCTCATATTTAGGTCTTCTGATACCGCTCTGAGCATTGATATACCATACAGCTCAGGACAGCAGGCGAGTACATTCACTGATAGTTTTTATTGTCTTGATATCTGCTATATCCGATTCAGTTGTAGTGTCTTACTTGATTCCTACCACGATGGTTCACGGATTAGTATATGTCGGATCCTGTCATGAGATGTTGTTTCCGGGTTACCTGGTATATTGGTACATGACTCGACTTGTTACTTGTACTTGTATAGACATGGACTTGGGAGTGGGCTGATCACCTGCTTTTGAATCCCGTGTCATGACGTGTTATGTTCGAATCCTTTATACTATTCGGGGATGGAGAGTTATTAGCGGTTGTGTGATCAAATTCCCACATTGTTCTACTGTATACATTGTTCATAGCTATACCCTCGCCTCATGACGGGTAAAGCCTTACCCTACATCGTTCATAGCTTTCCATGGTGACCGACCTTACCGTTCTATTGTACACATTGTTCATAGCCGGTCGGATGGAAAGCCTGATCATGTTTCCCAAGCCGATCACATAACGTTCTAATAATTCAAATCACATTTTATATTTACTTTATCTTATCGTATATCCTGCGCTGTTCTACATTCAGTATTTTCTCACCATGCCATGATATACAGTTACTCACATGCTCTACTTGCCTTTACATTGTACCTTGATTGGAGACTAAGTTCTGCTCGGAAGAAGAGTTACAACCCCGGTCCTTGTTTGGTTTAAGGGTTGTAACTCGGCTTCCGAACGGTTCCCAAGTTTTCATATATCTTTGTCTTGTAGTTCATTATACTGTCTCTTATAGAATTTGTCAATTCACATGGAACTGCTGTTAGTGTTTGTACTTGCTCATTTTTCTGACAGGATACCGTTATGATATTTTACAGATGACTCTGAGACTGACTGTCCGACCTACTATGGGGTTGAGTCTGATGGACTAGATTTAGACCGTGGCTTATTGGTAGAGCCACTGGACTTTGCTCACCCTGAGTAGCCTAGTTTAGTTAGGTTTGCCTGGCCTGCGAGCCAGCTAGTACATTCAGTTCGTAGTATCTTATACTTATATTATCTGAGACTCTGGATATTTGTGTATAGCTCTGACTTGTGGATCTTAGACTCATTTTCCTGTTTATTCTATCATATTTCCTTTTTCGTACTATCTACCTTAGTTTGATATATGTGATTGAGACTGTATTGCTATGTCACCTCCATTCGGAGTGTATATACTGTATAGGTACATTTATCTGTTTTAGTCGTAGTCTTTACAGACCCTATATACAGCGTTCTACCGCCGATACTGCGGCGTAGGCTGGACGTAACCACGTGCTCGTGCCCCTCTTCAGGGTGCGGGTCGTGACATTCTCCGATTCCTCCACCTTCAACAGTTTGGTACAAAAGAGCACCGGTCGAAGCCATCGCTTGGACCACACCTTTCGTTGATCAGATCAACCATTGTAAGAAGTTGTTGAAGTTTGAGGAGCCAAGAGACTTACCTGCTGACCACTACGACGTTGAAGTCGACTGAGTATGGATATATTTACAGTTTGACATTTTGTATATGGAGGACCACTTTTGTATACAGTGAAATATGAAGTCCACTAATCTATATGGAATAAATTTTGTATACAGTAAATTTCGCATATTGGACTTACCTATATAGAGTACGACTTTTGTATACAGTGAAATATGAAGTTCAGTATGTTATATGTGTTTACCTGTGTGCTATTTGTATTATATGTGTCTACATGTGTGCTATCTGTGTTATATGTGTTTACATGTGTGTTATCTGTGTTATATGTGTTTACCTGTGTGCTATATGTGTTATATGTGTTTACCTATGTGCAAGTATGTATGGCAAAATATACCAATTTGTTAAAGTATCTGATCCAGTATCAGGACTGACACCCCCCTAGCAGTCCTACATTAAATTAGGACTGCCAGGGTGCTGGCAGTCCTAATTGAAACTTTTACAACAAGTATCAATTAGGACTACCAGCACCCTGGCAGTCCTAATTGAATGTAAGACTGCCAGGGGGTGGCATTCCTATTTGTAAGTCTCTGTGATGAGAGTTTTAAAACTCTCTATCACAGAGAGTTTCAATTAGGATTGCCACCACCCTGGCAGTCCTACACAAAAGGAGGACTGCCAGGGTGCTGGCAGTCCTAATTGAAACTTGCTGTTACTTCTAGTTTCAATTAGGACTGCCAGCACCCTGGCAGTCCTAATTGAATGTAGGACTGCCAGGGGGGTGGCAGTCCTATTTGTAAGTCTCTGTGATGAGATTCAGTTTGAAACTCTCATCACAGAGTTTTATAAATGGCCATTCTCCTGTGTTTTAACATTTGAATGGCCATTCTCCGTGTAATTTAGCACGAAGAATGACTATTCTCCGTGTAATTTAACACGGAGAATGTCATTCTTCGTACTAAATTACACGGAGAATGGTCATTCTCCTACGTTTTAACACTGGAAATGGCCATTCTCCGTGTAAATTAACACGAAGAATGGCATTCCCCGTGTTTCTAATACGGAGAATGGCCATTCTCCTGCGTTTTAACACTGGGAATGGCCATTCTCCATGTAAATTAACATAGAGAATGCCATTCTTCGTGTAAATTAACACGGAGAATGGCCATGAGAATGGCCATTCTCTGTGTTATTTAACACGGAGAATGGCCATTCTCCTGTGTTTTAACATTGGAATGACCATTCTCCGTGCTAAATTACACGGAGAATGGGCATTCTCCGTGTAAATTAAGACGGAGAATGGCCATTCTCCGTGTAATTTAGCACGGAGAATGGGCATTCTCCATGTAAATTAAGACGGAGAATGCCATTCTCCGTGTTACTAACACGGAGAATGGCCACCCTTATGCGAAATGAACATTCTTCGTGTTCTAACACGGAGAATGGTTATTCTCCTGCATTTTATGGTCAGTTGAAACTTTGGAGGGCCATAACTTTTGACTAGGATGTCGAAACGAGGCCCGATTTGTCGCAAAATGAGCGTATCTTCGAAGAGCCGGAGATTAACAATTTTTTTGTTAGACGGCCTTCCGAAATTTTAGAATTACGAAAAAATGATGTTTGGACCTCCGTTTTAGCACTTTTACCGTTTGTCTCGGTCTTTTCCTATTTATAAAGGAAAAATAGGACTACTACCCCCCTGGCAGTCCTACACTTATGTAGGACTGCCAGGGTGCTGGCAGTCCTAATTGAAACTGTAAAACCCCTAAATTTCTACTATTTTTTATTAAAATTAGTACTGATTTAAATTTTGGTATTGTACGTCGCGTAGTCGTATTTTACGTCGCGCACGAAATTTTATTTTTCGAATTTGTTCGACGAGTGCGATTATGTGCGAGCGTACATATTTTTGAAAATATTATTTTTCTATTTTTAAAGTTTCAAAATAATATACATAATAATTATTTTGTTATCGTTCCAAATTTTTTTCAAGTTTGTTATTTTATTTATAAAGTCTTTTATTTCTCATAATTTTTAATAATAAATAATATTTTTATTGTATGCTAGAAAAGCATAATTATGAGAACATCATTTTGTACCTACATATATATTTCATAATTATTTATTAGTCTATTTTAAATAAAAATGTAATTTTCGAGATTTATTAATATTAATATTTTATTATTCAAAAAGATATTTAAAAATATTTATTATTTTCTAAATTATTATTATTGGTATTTTGAAAAATATATTTGGAAGTTATTGGGGCCATTTAAATCTTAATTTGATTTTTAAAATTATTTAAATAGATAAATATTTGAAAATTTGATTTATCCTATTCGATTTTAAACTAAAATTTAATTTGTTTTAAATTAGAATTGTATTTAGATTTGGATTTGGTTTTTAAATTAAGTAGAAGAATTATCTAATTGGGTTTTAAATAGTCCTAGTTCCTATCCAATTGGGAATTCCCACATCCTATAAATAGGCAGGTACTTCTCCAATATTTTTTACATCCACAAATATTTCTTCCACCACAAGTGCAGTGCCTCGTGTCCGTGTCCGTGTCTGTGTTCCACGTCCCAAATTCTTATTCCATCCATTACAAATACATTTATTTTCCCGTGTCGACAACTCCGACACGATTCATCCAAAACCCTAGTCCTAAACCTAAGACCCAATTCCTAGTAAACCCCAATCCTAAACTCTAAATCCCGTCCCAGCTCTGTCCCGACCACACCCGTCGGCGACGTATCAACCCCCTCGCCACCACAACTGCCGACCACCACCCAGCCTAATTCCGGCCACCCCGGCTTTGCCGACCGAACCCAGCGAAACCCAACTTTCTTCATCGGCCATTCTCCTCGGCGTCGCCACCACCATCATCATCACCGACGACACCGCCATCATCACCTCGACTCCCTCCACCGTCGGATCCCAGCCACCCTGGCCAACTCCCAGCCACCACCAACAACCACGTCGTCGTCATCCGTTCCACCATCATCCCCACAACCACGCCAACCACCACCAGCAGCATATAGAAGTAAAGGAGGAAAATAAAACCCTAACCCTAAATGCACCTGTCCGCTGTGTCCGCCGCCGTGACCTCCGCCTGACCCGGCCGGAGCCACACTGGCCGTCCGCCATCGTATCTTAAAATTGGTTTTCTACCTATAGTTGTAACTTTAACAAACTTAGCGTTTGTAGTAAAACTAGTTCTTTTATATATTAGTATTATATAAAATATTTTAATGAGTAAATTATAGTTTTACGACTTAAAACGAATTTTTACTACCTATAGATACCTCGGGATAGTAAAATATAGTTTCAAGGATTATGAATAGTTTTCCAAATCATAATATTTATTTTTATCCATTATTTTTTGATTTCTCTCATGTCCGTAACCGATCCCCTTATTTCCATTCTGTCACCCAGTTTCGTACCACCTTATGTCCACCTTAACTAAATTGACCCTTCTGGACCCAATGGAACTGTCCGTGTCATCACCCGAACTAACCTTGCATAGTTGTTGCACCGAAGTTGCAGTTCGTGCCACATTGAACATCGCACCACACCAGGCAGCTCACCAGGCGTCGCAACAAGCAAGTATACCTTGCTAATTAAACTGTCATATTATTTATTTTCAGTATTTATTTACTTGTTTCATTTTTGTTATTTTTATTTGTTATAAACTGCGCGTCCAAGCCACACTTGGGTGCAAGCGACTTTATTAGTCGTTATTTTATTTTATGCATGATGACTTAGTGTTAGCGGACTACCTTCTTGTTGGGGGATATCCTTATATCTCCTTTGGCTGTGACACTCACACTACACGGTTTGAGACAGTTTGATAGGGGCACGACTTATTGACTAGCTATCTCTAAAGACGTGTGACGGATAGATGATCGTAACTGTTGTGACTAGGGTTTTAGAGACTCAAGCAGTTACAAAACTGGACGAGCCATGGACATGACTTGAACAGTGTGGGAAATATTGGGGGAGGACAGTCGCTAGTGCGTATGGGAAGCCAAACAGGTAAACCACAGTCTCCGGATGGAACTGTGGCGATATATTTGCAGATACCCTCTGACGTTTTGGACGTTACGGCCGGATACAGATGACTGGATGCCAGTTACATACACATAGCCAAAAATCCCACCCATGCGTATGAAAGTTGTCCTCTAAATTGCACATTAGGCGGTTAGAATCTCCTTGCATATTTATGTCTAGTTTATATATTATTTTATTATTCTGACAGTTCATATTAGCTTGTTCTTCCTGTATCTTGCTACGTCCGTCTGAGGACCTGGTTTTTCCCCAGGTGTGTGTGTTCATGTCTTCCGCAGGTATCCTAGCCAAGGCCGTGGTCTTCTCCATTCCTTCGAAGACAATTGCACTTGGTTCGTCTTGCCATTTTTATCGCTCGATTTATTATACATTACTTTCATTGGATAGTTGGTAGTGGACTTTGTCTCCGCCCAACGATTGTATCATAAATATTCAAGTTGATATTTATATTATTATTCTTTTCATTGTGGATGAGATTTAGTTGTCTTGGATTACTACATTTTACAGTTTATGTATTTATACGAGGCCTACGTACTTCGTATGAATACAGCTGGCATGTCTACGTACTTAGTCCTACGTATTTTGGGACTGGGGCGTTACAGAAACTTGCTGGCAGTCCTAATTGAAACTTGTTGTAACAGCAAGTTTCAATTAGGCCTGGCAGTCCTTCTTTTGTGTAGGACTGCCAGGGTCCTGGCAGTCATAATTAAAACTCTCTGTGACAGAGAGTTTCAGTTTCAAACTCTCATCACAGAGAGTTATAAATAGGACTGGCAGTCCTACACTTAAGTAGGACTGCCATGGTGCTGGCAGTCCTATTTGAAACTCTCTGTGACAGAGAGTTTCATTTTGAAACTCTCATCACAGAGGGTTTTAATTAGGACTGCCAGGACCTTGACAGTCCTACATAAGTGTAGGACTGCCAGGGTGCTGGCAGTCCTGATACTAAATCAAGAATATCAGGAATTGGCCAACAACTTAAGTTTCCAAACGTAAATAACAACTACATATCAGACAACTACATATCCAACAAGTACATAAATAACAACATAAATCACAACTACATATCAGACAAAATATCCAAATTCAAAAAAAACAACATGTCACGACCCGCACCCTTATGAGGGGCACGAGCACGTGGGTACGTCCAGCCTACACCGCAGTATCGGCGGTAGAACGCTGTATATAACGTCTGTAAATACTACGACTAACAGTATAAAGGTACCTGTACAGTATATACACTCCGAGTGGAGGTGACATAACAATACAGTCTCAATCACAGAATAAAACTAAGGTAGATAGCACAGAAGGATAATATACGATAGATGAAAAGGAATAAGTCCAGAGTCCAACACAAGCCCAGATATATACAATATCACAGGGTCTCAAAATATAACATAGAAAGCTACAGTCTGATAATAATAGCTTGATCGCAGTCCAGTCAAACCTAGCTAATCTACACTACTCTGGGAGTACAAAGTCTAGTGGCTCTACTATAAGGCCACGGTCCTGGACTACTCCATCCAGCTCGAGCCCATAATAGGTCGAGCAGTCCGACTCAGAATCATCTGTAATATATCATAACGGTATCCTGTCAAGAAAATGAGCAAATACAAGCACTAACAGCAGTTCCATGTGAATTGACAAATTCTATAAGAAACAGTATAATGAACTACAAGACAAAATATATGAAGACTTGGGAACCGTTCGGAAGCTGAGTTACAACCCTTAAACCAAACAAGGACCGGGGTTGTAACTCTTCTCCCGAGCAGAACTTAGTCTCCAATCAAGGTACAATGTAAAGGCATGTAGAGCATGTGAGTAACTGTATATCATAGCATGGTGAGAAAGTACTGAATGTAGAACAGATCAGGATATATGATAAGATAAGTAAATATAAAATGTGCCTCGAATATTATAGCATAATATGATCGGTATGGGTCAAGATCAGGCTTCCAGCCGACCGGCTACAAGTACGTGGACTCGGCCCGACCGGGATGGCAAGCTATGGAGCAAGTAGTAGCACAGGTCAGGCTATACCCATCGTGAGGTGAGGGTATAGCTATGATACAAGTAGTAACTCAAGGTGGGCATTGATCACACTATCTATAAAATTTCCCATTCCCCGAATAGTATACGGATCCGGACATAGCACGTCATGACGCGGGATTCCCTAAGAGGGGAGCAAGTCCTCTTCAGGAATCAGCGTCAATACAAGTACAAGAATCAAGACCAAGCAAGTACCAGTATCCCAAGAAATCCAGAAATGACATCTCATGACAGGAATCCGACAATACTAGTCCGTGAACTATCGTGACTGAGAATCAAGTAAGACACTACGACTGAATCGGATATAGCAGATATCAAGACAATAAAAACTATCAATGAATGTACTCGCCTGCTGTCCTGAGCTGTAGGGTATATCAATGCTCAGAGTGGTAATCAGAAACCTAAAGATGAGATATTTCATGTTAATTTAGGTTTAACAAAGTTAAGAATGATTTATAATAAATGATATGAAATCTAGGTCAAACTAGGTCTCACTGAGTCACACTAAGTCCTGTCAAGTCAATCTAGGTCAAACTAAGTCAACTCTAGGTCATACCAGTCATAGCAAGACAAAACAAGTCGAAGCAAGTCAAACGGGATCAAGAGTTGGCCTACAGTTGACTTTTAGTCAACTGGTCAACCCTAGGTCAAACTGGTCAAATGTTGACCAACATTTGACTTTTGGTCAACTGGTCAACTCTAGTTTGGATTTGGTCAAATTTAGATAAAGGGTTGACTCACTGTTGACTTTTGGGTAAAAAGTCAACTCTGGGTCAACCGAACCAAAATCGGTTCAAATATGACATTTGTAGGGTGTACCTAACAAGCCACCCAAGTTTCAAGTCAATCCGAATACCCGAACCCCGTATCTTGAAATTCCCAATTACCCTTTATACATTTACCCTTAAACCATTCTAACTTGACGCCAAGAGGCCTTCCCTTAGGAATTTCACTCCGGGCTTCCTAGGGTAGTAGGGTACTAGCCTATACAACCATTGCCTACCAAGTTCCCTAGGGTAAGTGGACATCCAGTCCATCTTACGGTCCATATTGATCGTTTACCCGTTATCTTGAATATCTCAAGATACTCAACGGTATCGCGTGATACCACTCTCCTAATCCCATACGCAACCCCGGTTTCAACCTAGGAGCCTACCCACAAAATCTAATTCACATTAGCTAGGTCCCCTTCAAGTTTGGACACGTTCCGAATCATGGAACTCAAAATCACCCTTCTCCACGCCCTCACACAACCCCTCATTCACTCACTAAATCTCACTTTTTAACCTATACTTAGGACTAGTTGTAGGGGTTATTTTAGTGGGCTAAATAGGAGTATATATAGCTAATATATAGGGGTATATATATGTATATATATAGGTATACATATAGGCTTATATATGGGTTGATTTGGGGGTCAAAAGGGGGGGCTATTGGTGCCTTTGCTGCTGCTACTGTTGCTGGTACTGCTGCTTGCTGCTGCTGCTATGTTGGGGGGGGGGGGAGGGGAGCAGCCCCTTGGCCCCCCCCCCGTAGCTGCTGCTGCTATGCCTTCCTCTTCTTCCCCTCTTCTTCCCTCTAATTCCTTTCTATTCTCCCCCATTCTCTCCTCTATTTCCTTCTCTAAATCTCTCTAAACTCTCTCTAAATTCTCTCTATCACTCTCATATATATATAATCACACACATACAAATCTTTCACTCATCCCCCTCTATATATATGTAAATACACACACAAGTATATATATATAGACACACACACACACATATATATATAGGAACACACCCACATATATATATACTCACACACACACACACATATATATATATATATATATATATATATATATATATATATATATATATATATATATATATATAAACACACACACACACACACACACACACACACACACACACACATATATATATATATATATATATATATATATAGACACGATCTCATACACACATATATATATATATATATATATATATATATATATATATATATATATATATATATATATATATAGACACTCACACACACACACACACTACCACAATAAATTAGGAGTGCCTAAACCACTTAGACACAAATCTAAATTATTCTAGGAGTGTCCAAATTTGGGGGAAACTCAAGGACACAACCACAAATCCTAACTTCTCCTAGGACACTCCAAACGGACTCAAACTTGACACGAATAGGGACACAAACACGGGGATCAATCCTACGGGTAGGGGTGCAACTCGGGCGGGTTGGGTCGGGCTTGAGGTCAACCCGAGCCCAACCCGATGAATCATAAGTCTAGTCCGAGCCCAAGCCCGCCCGACCTCGGGTTAAACGTATGAAGTCCAAGACCAAGCCAAGAGGATCGGGTTTGGCTCGGGTTGAACTCGGGTCGGGTCGGGTCCATCGAGTTTATCGGACTCTAATATAATATTTAAAATAATTTTAAACAAAAGTAATATTAAACACGTAATCAAATAGTAATCAAGTCTTGATAATTAAAAATACAAACTGAAATACGATTTGTGATAAGGAATTGAAGAGTTTGGGTATAGAAATTTAGGATTTAAACTTTTTACTTAAGAAATATGAAACAATATATATATATAAGTCGGGTTTCGGGTTCTTCGGGTAACCCGACACATGAACCCGAGCCCAACCCATTTTTGATCGGGTTCAATTATTTTAACCCATACCCGAGCCCGAACCCGAGTATCTTCAACCCTAACCCAACCCATTAACGGGTTTACTCGATCGGGCTCGGGTTTTGCCCGCCCAAGTTGTACCCCTACCTACGGGGTCCAACCTAGATTACATGTTGAAAAGAATAAGTTAGAGAATAGGTTGTACCTATCGGGAGATGGATTCCCGATTCGAAGTCCTCCGACACGGCTCCGACACAACGAATTGTTTAGGACACACCCTTGCACTTCTTGCTTCCAAAAGCTTGGAGAAGCTTCACTTGAGGTAGAGGAAAAGTTGGATGGAAGAAAAATGGGAAGGAGAGATTATTTTGGAGATGATTTCCAAGGAAATCTATTCTTTCTTTTTGAAAGAAACTTGGAGAAGAAGAAGATGTGAAAATTTAAAGTGGAAAGAAGGAAGAGGGAAGGGGGTTGTGGCCGGCCCTATGTGGGAGGGTTGGGGCACTTATTATTTACAAGTTTGCCCCTCCCTATTACTTCCAAGCTAAGCTAAGTCCTAATTTGGTTTTGGGGGTTAACTAAAACTAAATAAAAATCATAATTAATTCTAATTACTCATGGGGGACTAGTCCAAACTCCTAGACCTAATTGTCAAGTATGGTGGGCCATGGCTAATTAAAGTGTTAAGCACAACTCAAGTCGAAATTCTCCGGAGTCCCGAATTAAGTCAGAATGCGATGAAATTCAAACCCGACTCCTATAATTATTAAATATTAATATTCATGAAATAAAATTCCCAAAAATATTCTAAAATGGAAAATTACCATTTTATCCCTATCTTGGAAAAGTGAGGGTGACACAACATAAGTGTCAACTACATATCCTTCAAAAGTCTGCCCAACAACTTAAGTTTCCAAACAACAAATATATCCTTCAAGTTTCAAACAACAAAAGCATCTTTACAAAAATATCCAGATTACAGCCAACTAATGATCATTGTACATCCAACTACATATCATGCCGGGCCTTTGAACGAGACTCCCTATTATTCATGAAGGAAAACTCGACTACGTCGTCGATGCGATCAAGCTCGTTGGCGACCGCGATACTAGTGTCACTTTGGCAACCTCTCCGAAGTGTCTGGGCCAATTCCTTCACCTTTTGAGACTGTAAATAAAAGTATAAGTGAATTAAGTCTACAAACATGGAAATCTCAGTCTAATTACAAATATGGAACTCACCATCCTCACCAACCCAACATACAAGACGTTTTTGGAAGGAAGAGCTCCAATTGCTCCGACGGCCACGGGACCCGGGTTTGTAGGGTTCGACAACTTAGGATGTCCGACCCCTAGGAAGTACGGCATGTAGTCCTCGCTGCAGTCGGCCATCAGGGTGACCGGTCGTCTTTCACATTCCCGAAGTACATGTCGTTGCCATTCGGAGTAAAGGTCACCCAGTCGAAATCTGTCGGTTTGTAATTTAAAGGTTGGGTTCCGCGCGGAGGCTCCAACATTCGTAGTGTGCGCTTCGACACAGTTTGCACAAAGCCAAACTGACGAAGTACTCTATCGGGCATATACGGCTCCGTGATATCATAGCATGTGATCATGCCATGAAATAAAGAAACTGGTTGGACCTCACGATTCTGCTCACGTAAATCCTGGTATGGATTCCAAAAAATCTGTAGAAAAATAGTTAACAATAAAACAAAATTAACATAAAAAGTAAGTCAAAATTTAGTACCTCTTCTGGCACCAAATTGTCTAGTACTTCACGAATGGAAGCCAGTGTTTGCCAATTTTTGGTTTCTAGCTGGGAATCCTGGGATGGCCTCCATCGAGACACTCTATGAAGGTTTTCAACATAATCTGGGTTCAGGTCACCCCGTCTGAGCATCGAAAAGTGCTCGTATATCCATGCCTATTCAATTTTTAAATGAATAGTAAAAAAATAAACAACAAAATGAAGTATACAAGATTAAATTGTTAGAAGTTTTCTTACATGTAGCAGAGTCAAACAGCCGGCCATTATCTTAGTCTCGACACGGGATGCGATGCCGAGTTCGCGGTAAAGATTGGCTAGGATACCGTTTCCCCAGGATATATCAATGAAGTCATCCACTTCAGATAAATTGAGCATGTATCGACGTTTCGGACTTGTCCGGAATGCCGACTGTTCCTAGGACGAACAGCATGTACGCACGGGCCACCGTGTCGACCATATCATCGTCATCGTCATCCACCTCCATATCCATGAAGTGGTCCACCAGAAATGACAGAGGAATTCCATATGACTTCTTGAAGCCTGGCAGAGTTGTAAAACTGGTAGCCCGAAGTCCAAGGTGACTTGAGACAAACTTGACGATCTTCTCGTACCATTTTACAGATTTCTCATTGGTGTAATGTTCTTTGGTCATGACGCGCTCGGTCACTGGCAGCTCCAGTATCTGGTAGACGTCGTCAAGTGTAATGGTCATCTCCCCTGTTGGGAGATGAAATGTGTTGGTCTTCGGGTGCCATCTCTCTACAAAGGCGGATATGAGTGTTTGTCATTGATTATAAAAGAACAGAATAATTATATCGAAGGACTGGACTTTTACTTCACAATACAAACTCGCTCGTACAAAGAAAGCCTAGGGACGAAAACCTAGGTACAGCAATCTAAGTACAATTGTTTAGTTTTTCTGGGGGGTGACGGTAGAGGCTCGGGAAAGCGACGGCAGCTCTGTCTTACTCCTTGGACGATCGGACGTAGCCTTGGCTCTGGTGAAGAAATGCTCTTGGACGTGTGGGAAGACTCCCTTGCACCTTCGGTTGCTAGATCTCTGGATGTCTCTGTAGTGCTCTCTCTCTTTTCTCTGCTGCTCCTTTCTCTTCTCTCCTCTCTGCTTCCTGCCTGCAAGGAAATGGCACCTTGCTATTTATAGGAATGGGGGTGTACTCATTAGGGTTCGCCAATGATTGCCTCCTTCAGAAGTCGACGGTTAAGGTTCAATTAATCTGGGCCATTCATCTTGAATATAATGAATTTGAGCAATAAATATGATTGCATCAAATCTCCGTGGGCAATAAATGTTGATTGCCATGAATATTCGTGATTTGTGATAGCATGTCACTTGTCCAATTTGCTTGATTTGATTTGATCATGATCGCAACAAATCTGATTTTGTTAGGATTTGTTAGCACCCATAATTCCAGGGAAGATAAGACTGCCACGTGTCTCAATTGTAGCGAAGAGCACCACGTGTCTCAACTGGACTGTCCTGACCGAGCCGCATATGGGGAGATCCTCTCAGCCGCATGAAACATACAGCCGCATGAGGATGGGCAGTTGCATGAGGATGGGCAGCCGCACGTGGATGGGCAGCCGCATGGGGATGGACAGCCGCATGGGGATAGGCAGCCGCATGCAGATGGGCAGCCGCATGGGGATAGGTAGCCGCATGCAGATGGGCAGCCGCATGGAAATAGGCAGCTGCATGCAGATGGGCAGCCGCATGGACTGGCCTCGGGACTTGGTGGATTTTGTCAGCTGTAAGGAGATTTTCTCCTCTTTTCTAGGATCACGCCATCATGTCATTACGTCCCTATGTCAGAGCTGTCATAGCAGTTATTTGTCAGAGCGGCCATCAGGACATTAAATGCAGCCGAATGTAGAGAAGAACTGTTGAAGGCCACGTAGCTTCTTTTCTGAGCCGTATGGATCCTTGAGCCGTATGGACTCCTGAGCCGCATGGACTTCTGAGCCGCATGGGAATCCTGAGCCGCATGGGGATCCTTCTGTCGGAGCCGCATAGGCCTTTCTTTATTCTTTTCTATGCTTCTACAAGACCCCCTTCAAAATTTTTAATTTGCAAAATTAAAATACTTTGAATAAGAAGCATGGCCATGTAAAAACTCTCCTGGCCGCATAGGATGTTCTGGCCGCATGGATGTCTCAGCCGCATGGCCTCCTCAGCCGCATGGCCATCTGAGCCGCATAGGCTTTCCAGCTGCATGGGCTGCTTGGCCACATAGGCTCCTTGCCACGTCTTCATGCCACGTGTGCAAATCTTTGCATTGATTGCCTTTGATTTGAGCCGTCTTTTGGGGGGGAGTCCCAAGAGTCGGCTTATTTCTTTGGATGAATCTCCTTCATGAGAGGGGGCAAAATCCTAGGAGTCAGTTTTGCCTGCAGCACACGACTAGAAGCGCTCCATCGGTCCACATGCTTCCTTTCCCTTTTGTCCTCCTATAAATAAGAGTAATTAAGAGAAGAAATCTCTTTACTCTCTCCTTCAACTCAAGCCTTTCCTACCCTAACTGTCATCCTCTTCTTCGATCACCAATGGCTCCCAAGAAGACTGTTACAGCGAAGGGTAAGAAGGCGGCGTCTTCGTCGGCTACGGCGGGGAAGGGCAAGAAAGCTGCTTCTACTTCGGCTGCGGCGACGAACGATAATGTGGCAGCCCCTCCGCCAACCGACGTGCCTGCAGTTCACCCCGACGTCCACCCCACTATTGCTGGTAAGGACGCTGTGTGAGCTTGAAACCCTAACTGTTGTGGCTATGTCGCATGCTCTATGCGCGAGCCTTCATCTTCATGTGTGCTATATGTATGTCTCATGTCCGAGCCGCATGGGGTATGCTCCATGTCCGAGCCGCATGAGAATTGTTACTGTGGCCGCATAAGCACTTCGCCAATGGGGCCGCATAAGCTGCGCTGGGCCGCATAGGCTCGCACGAATTTGTTTGTCGTATGAGCCGCATAAACTCATCCGAACTCTGTCGCATGAGACTTCGTTTAGACAGAGCCATATGAGAACACTGCCGCATAAACCTTCGCTGGACGGAGCCACATAAGTGTTTTCTGAGTTGGGCCGTATGAGACTCCATTAAATTGGGGTCGGATAAGCTCGAAAACACCAATCAGTTCTCTTTGTCTATCTTTTTTAACTTATTTCTTTTGTCCTCTTTTCAGTAAATTTCCCAGTTAATGCTGCGGGGGAACCTCTAGTGGGTCGTGCCCAAGCCGATATGGGCTATAGGTACGACCAGATAGTTCGGTATGTGGCGGACCAGTTTCCTAGTGACGAGCCTTTGACGAGGTTGAATGCCCTCAAGAACCAACCCTTCTACTTCCTATGTGCCATGATGAATTCGGGGAAATTGGAAGGGGAATACGTGAAGCCTGCGTTCTTCTTCGGAGACGCTTTGACTGTGAAGAATAGTTAAGTTCTGGATGTGTCAGAGAATTGGAGCTTTATTTCTAACGGGATGGCGATCCGCATCCCTCAAATGGAGCGTCACTTTTCGCTATCTTGGTTTAATATGCTCCCGCTGGACAGGAAGATGGAAGAGTCTTTGACCCATACCCGGAATGGGATGTTTATGGGCGACATCCATTACAACAACAACATGGAGTCAGTATGTGCGGGAAAGGTGCATGCCAGCTGCTACGTAATGGGATTGGCCCCGGATACTTTCTTGAATGTGCCGGGTCCCAATTTTACGTTCTCTGCAGCCGATACTTTCCTGAACCAGCTTGCTCGGAAAGGCTCCTATCCAATTGGCCGATTGACGCTCCCAAGTTGGATACACCCCATTCCCCCATGGATCAATCTGTCTATGTGGTATGAGACTTTTCTGCATGAGATTGGTCTTTATTACGCTATTTGGGGCACCAGCCACGGCTTACCCGTGAACAAGAAATTATTCATGGATCTGCTGGAGATGTACAACCGCCGTACGGGAACCTTCTATACACCTGTAGAGGAAATGGGGCTTGCACTCCATGAGATGCACGTGGTTTCCAAACTTCCTTGGGGGGATGAAGCTTTTGAGGTGTACACTCCCACGAATGAGGAGTTCGAAGAGCTGGAAGCACGGTATCCGGGTTTCGTGACTATTTATCAGGAGATATTGTGCCACTATAGCACGTGCCAGCAGATAGCCAAGAAGGATATCAGCTCGGAAGGGAATGCTCCCCACACTAAGGACTGGGTAAGCTATCTCTTCTCGACGGGAGCCTCAGACCGAGTTACTTTCCGAAGTCCTCAATCCCGGGAGGCGGTTCAGGTCTTGGTGTCGTCGGCCAAGAGGGTGGCCACCACCAGTAACAGATTTGGGAGTTAAACCGACTCTTTTTGTTATTTTTACCAGGATATCCAAGAGCTGTCAGAGAAGGTGCTCCTGGCAGGATTCTTGATGGTATGGCTGCGAAATTGCGTAGTCTCGGGAGGAGCTGGTTCTATTGAGAGGATCAGCCGTAATTTTATCCTCCCTGCTGTGAAGCTAGTTTTTGGAGTCAAACTAGCTCTTCTCCCGGCCATGGTGTGCAGCATACACCGTGGCCTCCGTACTTTTACATCCAATGTCATTGCCCGCGATGTGACAAAAGACTTTGAACGGACTGAGCTGCCCTATCATTATCTGATGGGGTGGCTGCTGATGCACTGTCCGTCTTTGATGAGGCCGGGTTCTGAAGATGGGGTGATTGCTGATGACACTTTTATCTTCTGTTATCGGAACGAGCCTTGGGAGTACGAGACCATGCGTGCCTGTCGGATGGCGCTGGCGAGAGCAGATAGGTACGACTTTTTCGTATCCGTCCCTCGTTTCACTGCTGAGGAAATAGCGGACGTTCATCTCGACGGTATTAGGCCTCCTCAGCTTCTAGACGGCCAGATGCTTCTGTGGTTGCGTAACATCCGCCCCGCCCATCTGGTATACCGCAACCGCAATGCTGTCTTCCTGGAGCCTTACCTGCCCAGTAGGTTTGCTCGACAGTTTGGATACAGCCAGCTTTTTCTGGACAGTCCCAGCTCTTGTCTGGGTTTTGAAGGTAGCCTCCTTGACGGTATCAGGGCTTGGCACTACTATGATACATTCCATACTCGTGCCACTTTCTCGGTTCCTGATATTGAGGCGTCGGTAGAGATTTTATATATGACGGCCCTATACCATGTTATGGCAAACAAGCTCCCCGTCGGTTTTACCCCGGGTGCCAGTTTTATTGTTGGTACTGGCCTGGATGAGAAGCCCTAGGGGGCCAAAACGAGGAAGAAGAAGAAGAATAGAGTCGAAGTGCCAGACTCGGACTCCACCACTGCGGATGATGAGGACGATGAGCATGATGCAGATAACTCTTCCCTTCTGGTGGAAGACGTTGGGGCGGATCAGCCTACTGTTATGTCAGATGAGATGGTGGCGGATCAGCCACCTGTTGTACCTGGTCCTGTACGGAAGTGTAGCAGGCAAATCTCCCCTGTTGGCGGTATTCCTTACTTCCGAAAATAGGCTGCGACCAGACATCGCAAGCTAGCTATAAGGGAGAGAAATGAGGAGGTCGACCCCGCTTCGGAGGTAAAACGAGTTACTACCATCTTTATTTAGTTCTTACTTTCTTCTAGTCTTGATCTTGATCACTTTCCTTCCCTCTCGTAGGTGTCAGAAGAAGAGGAATCTCAAGTTGCTGAGGTCGTGACTCGAGATGACGGGGGCTCCGATGAACCTGTCCTCAAAACTGTTGAATTTCGTCAAGATGACGCTGATCGAGTCGTACCTCCCTCCGGGGTGGCTGGGACAGAAGAGCCAGCCGAATTCGGTTTGGGGGGTACTAGTGAGGGGAATATGGTGGTTGTGAACGAACCTCAGCCTCCGCGATCCTCCCTTGGTAAGATAAGCCAAATTTTGACTAATGAAGAGGCCCATTCGCTCTATCATCACATCCTTCGAGTTACGTCGATTGATAGTTGCTCTGGACATACAGGTCCTGCCCTTTCAGTGCCGATGACGGATATTGTTATGGTAGGCTCTGCTGAAGGGGAACTGACGGAAAGGAGCGTACCCCCTCCTCTTCTGGCTCGTCTTGAGGGGCCTCCCGCTGGCTCGAGTTCGGGGAGTCAGGTGGCGGTACAGCCGGGGTAGGGGACAATGGTCCTTGCGTCCTCTTCTGCTCGGGCGGCTCCGAGAATCGACCTTTCTACTTTGCCGAGTGTCCAGACTCTTCGGGTGGCGGAGGAGGAGTTAGCCGCTATCCACGCATCTTTCTGCTCGAAATTTGTCTCTCTGGTGGCAAGTTCTAGCGTGCCTCCTTCGACATTGCCGGTCACGCTTCCTTTGACGCCGTCCTCCACGGAAGTTCTGGACGAAGCGTCACAGGACGTGGTTGACAGCTTCTATCGCCATTTGAAGAGGGGGGTTGCGGCTGCTGTGGAACGAGGGACCTCTTTTGCCTTGGCCCGGCAATGCGCCCAGGGTCATATTGATATTCTTAAGACTCTTCCCGGTGGGGCGGGGGTGGCTGCGCTTCTGGAGGCGAAATTGCAGGAGGCTGATCAGCTGGTGGCCCAGCTTCATGTGCTGCGACAAACTGATCTGTCTGCTGCTATAGATCAAGAGCGCGGTTTTCTCACAGCTGCTGTAGAGAAGATAAGGGCGGCTCGGGATAAAACCAAGTCGATCATACAGAAGGAACTCCACGATCTGTCTGAGCTATATGATCAGTTGAGCCGCGAGAGTGAGGATGTTACGGCTCGGGAAGCGACTGCCTCCCGTGGGATTATTGATACGCGGGAGCAGATCCTTGAACTTCAGAGGAAGTTAGCTTTCCTGGAGTCTGAGCTTGAGGCTGCCCGCACCGAAAGGGGGCTAATTATCCAGGAGGCTGACAGAATTTATCGAGCTTCTGCTGGCCTGGAGCTTGCCCTGAAGAAGTTAGAGGACGGCTGGCGGGCGCACATGGACTTGGATAGTGTGGAGCGGTTGTCCCATGAGGCCGAGCGCCGAGCTAAGCAGCGGCTTGAGTGGGGGACCGCCTTGGTGAAGAACCGTCTCCTGGAATTATGTACCGCCGAACCATAGACGGCTTTTTTCTTCTTTTTATTTTCGTTCTTTTCATCTCTTTAAGTGGGACATTGTCCCTAGAACGTGTAGTACTTTCGCCTTCCAAATAAAAGAGTATACTTTATTCTACCCTTTATTTGTACTGCTTGTTGTGCTTGTGGTGTTATGGTGGTGTTTGCTCTGCTTGGGGGACTTGTTTGTGGACCTGTTACCCTTGGCATACCTTGGTTTTAGGTATGGATAACAAGTTTGATGGGGATACCTAGAACAATTCCATGGTAAGGTGGTCATGGACGTTCCGGGTATTGGGAGAAAGAATGCCATGGAGCAGCTGGGCTCCCGGGACATGATGAGAAATGATGTGCATGTACTAGGAAACTTAGTACATCATTTATAGTCAGCAAAGGACATTTGTGGGCCTATTATCCTTGGCGTACCCTGGTTCAGGATACGGATAATAAGACGAGAGAAAACCACCATACTTACTCAGAGGTAATGAGGACATCGCAAGTATGGAGGTTTTACCGCGGAGTCTTCCTACTCAGAGGTAATGAGGACATGGCAGGAGTGGACTCAGCGGAGGATATTTGTGGCCAACAGAGGACATTTGTGGACCTATTATCCTTGGCGTACCCTGGGGTTTTTTTTGGTACAGATAATAAGTCGAAAGGGAACCAACATACTTACTCAGAGGTAATGATGACATGTAATGATGACATGGCAAGCATGAGGGTTTCTTCGATGGAGCCTTCCCACTCAGAGGTAATAAGGACATGGCAGGAGTGGGCTCCATGAAGGGGTACACAGAACGACTCAGAGGTAATGAGGACATGAAAGTTCTATGTAGAGGGGTGATTTGTTTTTGGCGGAAGTGAAACGACTCAGAGGTAACATCGACGTGGTCGTTTTAGAAATTTTGTGGATCTGTTACCCTTTTTGTGCACTGAGAGTGCGGGTAGTGGATCATGAGGGAGGAGCTCTTTCAGAGGAATAAGTTCAGAGGTATGGTCATACATGACTTACTACCTAAAAGAGTGACCGGAATGTAAGTTCAGAGGTACCTGTGGGTACATAACTCAGCAATTTGGGATATTTGGAGGAAGAATGTGAGTTCAACGGTACTGGAGGGTACATAACTCAATAATCTGGAATTTGTAGAATGTGAGTTCAGCGGTACCGGCGGGTACATAACTCAATAATCTGGGGTTTGGCGAATATGAGTTCAGCGGTACCGGAGGGTACATGACTCAATATTTTGGAGAATGTCGTTTAGACATAATATTTCTTCAGGAACTTGCCGTTGACGGGCAACATGAGCAAGTCTCCGTTTTGTTTTGCGAGGCGGTAAGCACCGTTGGAGAATACAGCCTCAATGATAAATGGCCCTTCCCACTTTGGCTGGAATTTGTCGGCGGTTTTGTGAGTCATAACCATCGGCCTCCGAACAGCCAGAACGAGATCGCCCACTTGGAATATTCTGATTTTAACCTTCTTGTTGAAGGCTCCGGAAATGCGTGCTTGGTATAGCTCGATTCGTTGATGAGCCAAGAGGCGCTTTTCGTCTAAGGCCTCCAACTCTTGTAGCCTTCGACGGTAGTTATCGTCCGTCGTCAATTAGTAAGTGAGAGCGACGTGGAGCGAGGGTATTTGAGTCTCCAATGGGAGAACTGTCTCACTCCCGTACACCAGGGAGAATGGTGTGTTTCCAGTGGCCGTTCGGACTGTAGTACGGTACGCCCATAAGCATTCACCAAGCTTCTCGTTTTAGTCGCATTTGTTGGATGATACGAACTTCTTGAGAAGTTTGATAATTGTTTTGTTGAATGCTTCTGCCAACCCATTCGCTGCCGGATTGTATGGCGTCGAAGCAATATTCTGAATTCGATGCTTGTCGCAGAATCGATAGAAGGCGTGGCTTGCGAACTGTAGACCATTATCGTGGATGATCCTTCGGGGCAGTCCAAAGCGATAGATGACGTGATGCTTGAGGAAGCTGATCACGTTTGAAGTCTTCACTTCTGCAAACGGAATATCTTTCGCCCATTTGGAGAAGTAATCTGTAATAGCGAGTATGAAGCGATGTCCTCGGAAAGAAGGTGGAGTGATCGAACCGATGATATCCATTCCCCATGCTTCGAATGGCTAATACGCCACTGTCGGATGTGGAAATTCGGAGGGCTGGTGGATGAAGTCCGCGTGGACTTGGCAGGCTTTGCACTTTCTTGTATAGTCTATCGTATCTGCTACTATCGTGGGCCAGTAATAGCCCATTCGACGAAGGCGATCTTGCAATTTTGGGTCAGACTGATGGGCCCCACAGACACTGTCATGAGCTTCGCGTACGGCTTCTTTGGCTTCTGTGCTTGACAGACATCGAAGCAATAATCCATCGTAGGATCGACGATACAGCATTTTCGTCTCTGTATCGTAGAAGAATCTGAGAGAACGCCTTCTGATAGAGGTGGCTTCCTTTGGGTTCTCGGGCAGGATGTCGTAGACTACAAAGTCAATGAATGGTTGTCTCCAGTCTGGTACTTTGTTGATCGTCTGAGCGAAATAACTCGCCACGAACTGAACATTATTCTTGGGACAGATCAGTTCATGGCCTATCACGTCCACCAAATGATGAATATTGTTTGGCACTGCTAGGGAAGCGGCAAGGCCTGCTAGGGCATCGGTCTCGATATTTTAGAGTCTGGGGACGTGTTCGATGAAGAACCCTTCAAATGACGAGATGATGTTGATCGTTATTTGGTGATAGGGGATCATGTCTTCATGACGGACTTCGTACGAACCCCGGATCTGATTGACGATTAACTGTGAATCGCCGTATGCTTCAAGATATTCTACCCCCAGCTCTCTTGCAAGCTAGAGGCCAATGACTAAAGCGTTGTACTCGGCCACATTGTTAGAGCAGGGTTCTGTGAGGGAGTAAGCGCGATTGATCACCAGTCCGGAAGGAGAAACCAACACCACCCCGACTCCGATGACGATGTTGCCCTTGGGTCCGGTCCTTGAAGCACCGTCGAAGAACATTCGCCATATATCATCGTGAGAGGCCGCATGCGAGTCGACGGTCTCATCTGGGATTTCTTCATATATTCTGGCCGACCCCGAACCTGGGTGGGCTGCTAAAAAGTCTGCCAGAGCTTGACCTTTAACAGCCTTTTGCGGAACGAAGATCATATGGTAGGGGGACAATAATATTGCCCATGTAGCGAGGCGAGAGCTGAGTGCCCCTGGTTTCGTCATGAGGACCCTGAGGGGGTTGACTCGTGATATCACATGTATGGTTTGCCCCGTGACATAGTGTCGCGTCTTTTGAATGGCAAATACTAGGGCGAGACATTCATTTTCAACGGCGGTATATCGATGTTCTGGCCCGATCATCATTCAGCTGAGGTAATATATAGCTTGCTCATGGCCTGCATCGTTGTTTTGTGCTAGCAGAGCACCGAGGGAATGCTCCATTGCTCGTACGTAGAGCAGGAATGGTTTTCCAGCAACCGGGGCCACCAGGACTGGAGGGTTCGACAAGTATTCTTTGATGCTGTCGAAGGCACGTTGGCATTCTTCATCCCATACGAATGAGACGCCCTTCTTCATGAGATGGGTGAATGGCTGACATCGTCCGGAGAGGTTAGAGATAAACCTCCTGATGTAGGCTAGCCTCCCTTGAAGGCCTCGGAGTTCACGGAGATTTCTCGGAGGACCCATCTCCATGATCGCCTTTGTCTTCTCAGGGTCTACGTGGATATCCTGGGAGGTAATGATGAAACCCAAGAACTTTCTGCTGGATACGCCCAAGAAGGATTTTGTGGGGTTCATTTTCAAATTGTGCGCTCGCATCAGGTCGAACACTGTCCTTAGATCATGCAGATGATCTTCCTTAGAGCGGCTTTTGACGGCGATGTCGTCGACATAGCATTCCACTATTTTGCGCAAGTGGTCTCTGAAGATGATACTCATAGCTCTCTGATAGGTGGCGCCAGCGTTCTTCAAACCGAAAGGCATGACTGTGTAGCAGTATGTGCCGATTGGTGTTCGGAATGATGTATGCTTTTCGTCGTCGGGAGACATCTTGATTTGGTTATACCCTGAGAAGCCATCCATGAACGACATACGTTCGAAGCCGCAGGTGTTGTCAATCATGATGTCCGTGATAGGGAGGGGGAACTCATCTTTGGGACATGCCTTGTTCAGATTACGGAAGTCGATGCAGATTTGAATCTTCCCATTCTTCTTGAGGATCGGTACTATGTTGGCGACCCAGTCCAGATGTTGTTCCTCACGAATGAAATCGCTGGCTATCAGTTTGTTGAGTTCGGCTTCGATCGCATCCATGATGCCCGGGCGGAAGCGTCGTTGCTGTTGTTTGACTGGTTTTGCATCTGGCCGAATATTGAGCTTGTGAAGAGCAATATTGGGGTTTAGCCCTGGCATGTCTTCATAGCTCCAAACGAACACATCAATATATTCTTTGACAAGTTCTAGTAGTGATTCTCGCTCTTTTCTGTCAGGCTTTTACTAACGAAGATTGTTGGAGAAGAGTCGCTGCCGATATCCACTTGCATGACCTCATCTTCAGTAGGAGGCTCTCTTTGTTCAAAATACTTCTCCCATTGCGCATCCAGCTGTTGGGCCCACGGCTCTAATTCGAGGAGTTCAGGAAGGTCTTCATCTTCTTCGTAAGCATCGGCGAATGCCATATTGACAGACAGGACTTGCCTGAATATGTCCCCGATGCTGATATCTGAATCGGAAGTGGGTGATCCGGTTGAGTGTGAGTGCCAGTCGCATTCTTCGTCTGAGCTTTCGGTTGTTGTCACAGGTGTGACATAACCTAGCCCACGTCTGGTCTTGTTATAGTAATCTCATGGTTTCCCAGCCGGGATTGGCGATTGTAAGGGTAACCGTCGTCCAGTTCCGTAGTTCAAGCCTGGTGTAGTTCCCAGATCATATCCTTGTTTTTGCATAAGGTACTTGGATTGGGAACTATACGGATAAAGGGGCAATCTTCCGGTGTCGGGTTCGGGCTCAACTTCTTCCATCTTGAAGGGCTGTAGATTATTCTTCCGACCGAAGATGATTGGATGGTCCCCTCCTTCAATTATGTGGTACGCGTCTTCCACGGGAGTAAGTTGATTTGCGGTGTAAACATTTGTCACCTGTGTGTGTAGGTGAGTGCCTATACCGTGCTCCATAGCATACATTGTACAAAGCTTATCAAGCTCTATGTAGTTCAAAGATAGCCCTTTATTGATGAAGTAAGGTATCTTTTCTAACGGGATTACATCATCTGCGGATGGAACATCAGTGTGGGCAGCCACATATTTGGCCAGTTCTGGTTCTTCTTCGGCCACTCCCTGTATAAATGAGGACTGAGAGGATGACTTGGGCAACTTGATCATCAGGAGTTCTGCTGGTGGAGCAGAACGTGGAGTCGTTGGCAAACTAGCGACCCCCAGTTTGGTACTCGATGCTGGGCGGGGAGTTGTTGGCTCGCTAGAAGCCCCCGACTTTGCATCGGGGTGATGATTCTTCTTGGAAAGACGTATCGTCATTGGCTTGTCGGAGGGATTGAGCTTCTCCGTTTGTGGTCGGCCGACTCTAGGCAGTTTGATTGTCAGTGGCTCCGTTGTGGGTCTTGGCGCTTGGCCGGACCTTGGCAGCCGGATTATCATTTGCCTCTCTTGTGCCGAGAGGCTGATTGCATCCTTACGCAGAGCGGCCGTAAGGGGTGCGGTCTTGCCAGGTTTGCGAGCTTGGAGGTGGATCGTCAGAGGTTCTTCTGATCCTGTGGCTGTCTCAGCTCGAGCTTGCACATCTCCTTCGCCAAGGTGCCTCTTCGACTTTTCGTATAAGCAGGAATCTGAGTAGTAGGATTCGACCCCTTTGAAGGGATCGATGTCGGCAAATTCTGTCCTCACGAAGTCGTGTTTGTCGACATACTTGAAGCACTGGTGCAACGTGGAAGGCACGATCATGTAATCATGAATCCAAGGGCGCCCTAGGAGGATATTATAGGAAGTGTCCGCATCTATGACGTAACAGGTCACCTCTGACTGAAGATCGCCAATTTGGCACTTCAAGCGAATCTTCCCAATCAGGTAGCTCCTGCCCGAATTGAAACCGCTGATGGCGGTGCTTGTTGGCGTCAGGCGATACATAGGAATGCGGAGATAATGTAACAGACCCTTCGGGATGATGCTTTTGGAAGAACCAGGATCAATGTGCATCCGATCTACCTTTACATCACCGATATATCCAGTGTAATATAACGGACGATCGTGCAGGTTGGTTTTGATGAGCATATCCTGTGGAGTGAAGACAATGTTGGACATCGCTCCTGTGCAAGCACTGTCTTGGAGATTTGCAGGCGGGCTCTCTCCCGTGAGGTTGACCTGAGCCAGATATGCGTCGACATTCTGGAGTGCATCACTCAAAGCTACGCGAACATCCTTGGAGAGTCTCAGGAGCTTGTATAATGACAATTTAGCCGGTGTGTTGGCCAATTGTGCCAGGATGTCAAAGTTGTAGGGCCTCTCTAGTCCATGAGATGCCTCTTTTCGGAGGGATTTGTCAAAGCGGGTCTCCTTCGGCCTAGGCTTGTCGGTCGTCGGAGGTTGAGATGGTCCCGGAGCGTCAGCAGTAGCCGGCTGATGTTCTTCAGTTGCATTATCTGGTGAAGGTTGGGATTGAGCACCTGACCGAGTGACAACAGCTGTGGCTTCTTCGACATCTGTCGAAATTGTGTGGCAGGATCTGACTTTTCCATTCTTTTTCTTGCCAATGGAGGGTGGTGTGGACTGAGTCACTTCAGATACCAAATCTGGATGGACCCACATGACCTCCCCTCGTGATGTGGTAAGGGGCACTAGGCCCGCAGTCTGATCTCGAGGAGGTGGAAGATTATCAATCTCCATTGTCGCCCGAGGGATGGGTATCACGCCGTCTTGAGCCTCCGTCGGAGGAAAGCTGCCGAATTGCACTGACACCATATTGGCTGCCATGGTTACCTCTTCAAAATCAATGGCCAGAGCGTTCGAATCGATGAGATGTTGGATGTATCGCTTTAGTTGGTAGCAGTCGTGTGTAGCATGGTGGACGTAGCGATGGTAATGGCAGTACTTTGGGCTCTCCATTTCTGCCGGTCGAGGTTCCCGTCTTGGTGAAGGGAGCTGAATTCTATCTCCTTGTATGAGCATGTCCAAGATGGGCTTGACATGGCCGTCTTCGAAGGAGTAGGTCATTTGCGGCCATTGCTTGTCTGCCGATTTTGACTCAGGTTTCTGGGCTGTATCGGCCACCATAGCCTGCTTGCCCTTGTTGTCCCGATTGTTGGAGGCGTTACCACCGTTGTTGTTGTTGGTATTAGGGCGCTTGTCCTTGTCCTCTCCCTCCGAGATGTGCAATCCCAATTGGCGAGCCTTCTTCAACCTATCTTCGGCGCTAGTGGCACTAATGATAAACGTCTTCCAGTCCTTAAATTGACTTTCGCCCATCCAGAGGCTGATTGTTGGGAGCAGTCTCTTTTGGCAAATTTTAATTAAGGAGGAATCCGGATTACCAGACGACAACTTCATTACGGTTTGGCGAAACCGCTCAATATAGTTCCTTGTCAGCTCCTTCTCCCCTTGAACGACGTCCATGAGGGTGGACATTGTGACGTCCTGTCCTACTTCGTAGAATCTCTCCAAGAACATGCGCTTGAAGCTGGCGAAGGAGTGGATGCAGTTGTCTGGCAGGTTACGGTACCAGTCGAAGGCGACTCCTTCCAATGCCCCGATTGTCACGCCCCGATCCCAGAGGATCGAAAACAAGCCACTGGGCGTGATGCCGTACAAGTCTAGATTTCACTTGTACAAGGCAAAACCATTACAGTTCCTGGTAATTCTCAGAAAACATCGATAAGGCAGCGGAACCAAGCAGATAAATTGAAGTCACACAATTTATGATGAAATGTATCTCTTTATTGATATTCAAAATGGATTACAAGACTTGCAGCGGAATACAGAGTTTACAACTGAATACAAGACTCTTGAGTAGCCAACTGAATGTATACACTTGCCCTTTAGGCTACAAATGAATATACCGACTTCTTTACAATGACTTGCCAATTTGGCTACAATCTCACTGGTACATCTGAGTTCCACTGTTCCATACATTATGTCCCGTATAGCAGAAGACATCGTCTTGAAAGAAGAGCTTCTGCACACCCATCCGATTCATCGATGCCAAGCACTGATTCACAGGATTTCCCCAAGCAAACACCTGTAATATTGTCCACAACGTGGGTCAGTACATCATCAATGTACTGGCGAGCGGTGTTGGCCCAACTCACCTAAGAAGACAACACTAAGTAATCATGTTACAGAACATTATTAACAGTGGTCTTTCTTGTTGCCTTAGGGTCAATTTCATGTTATAGCCGACAAGAAGTAAAGCATGCAAATCTCATAGCCAACATAATTTAAAGCATACTGTTATCACCCTTTGGTGATTCTTACCCACGGTCGTGTAGCCATCCCTGTACATTTATAATACTTACTCTGCCTGTACAAGACATTGTTAGAAACAATATCATGATTCAATATGAATATCACCGTTCAGGTGATTCTTACCAACAGCCGACATCCTTCCCTGTATTTGAGTAATAACTTACTCTGCCTGCATAAGACATCATTAGCACCTGACCTATCTATATGAAGGTCACTGGCGACACGCCATCCTGGACCGTCTTACAGGTATACAGCGCCCTTGCCAGTGCAGGTAGCTAGCCCCACTGCAAGTCCTGTATACCGTGCTACTACTTCAGCACTGCCACTACTTCGGCATTGGTTTCCCCTAGGACGAACCGGGTTCCATGGCCCAGGAATACCGTTCGATAAACCACCTTGTCGACAAGTTGTCCATGACCATGCAACTATATGCAACTTATCTAAGAAGAAAATATATAATGCATGATAAGAAAAACTAAGCAAAACCATCATTCTCATTCGTATTGCCATCTTGCCATCTAGCCATCTTGCCTTGAGCCAATGCTCACATTATCATCTGCCCAATCCAGGGTCTTGGCGTAATCAACATTCTACATCGGCGACAGGATAATAGAATGTTGTTACCCAATGCCTTGCCACATCTTTGATACCAAACATCTTTCCAACCAAACTCAGTGTACTCATCGCCCAATTCCTGGGACTTAGCATCTGTTTTAGCATTCATTCATTTGAATGCAATTCAAGCATACTCACTGCCCAGTTCTTTGGGTCTTAACATCTGTTTTGCCATTTATTTATTGAGCCAAAGTTCAATATACTCACCGCCCAAGTATTTGGAACTTTGCCATCACCTGTCATGTAATTCATCGCAACAGTGTACAAGCATACAATTCATCTAGCCACACCAGTTTACGTTCAGGTGATTATTATCTTTCATTATCTTTTCAAATTCCATGCAAGGTGTTATTGAACAAACTCAACTAGAAATATAGCATACTCATCCTTATTTTAAGCGTGAAGCTAAAGGATCTTTGAAGGGTTCAACACTACTCACATTCATAGGACGAATCCCGCCACGATCGCATAGACTTCCAAGCGATCCTTCGCATAATCCCAAGTCCAACAAGGCTTCATCGAACCAACCATCCAACATAAGGCATCTTGCGGGTCGGGGCACTACAATATATACCACCCAGAAAAAGTTTCGTCCTCGAAACTTAAAACAAAACTCATCCCTAAAATTTTAACCAACTCTTCATGAAACTTCTCAACGATCAACTTTGCACCATCTAATATTTTTCCGCAATCTCTCGATTGATTTCAAGTAATGTACCATTTCGTTACAACATCCCAATTGATTCAACATAGTTTACCATCTTTGATCTTTCCTCCGACACTCGTGCAAATCCTTAGCACATGATAATCCTTCCCGTGGCTTAGTTTGAATTCAGCATACCACTTAGTCGGAATCATACACATATTTTAGGCGTCCCCGAAATACATGCACTTCAGCCAAGTTCAGTGATAGAGAAAACGAACGAGCTTCGGTGTACCTTCCTTTTCGAACATCAGTAATTCTTTTTGAGCATCTCGTATAATCCCACTTTGTTTATTCGATACTTCAACCAATTGATAACACAATAGATGTTGCTAATTCAAATCAAGACATTTTCCTCAACCGATCCAACATTTTCCAAAGTATTCGGACTTAGATATGTCAAGTATTCCTTTCAAGTTCATTGTCATCCATGCCACCAAAGTTGATAAATCCTATTGCCACATTTTATTTCGATACCCCGATTCTCGTCGGTCAAATCTTGTACTCATCATCGTTCGCATCCATATACTTTGTTTGCAACTTGTAAATTTCTCGGTCATGATCCATCTTCCAAATCGTACATATCTTCAAATTGTACCACCATTCCAATCTAGCAACATTTCTTGCTGTACTCAAATATTTCTTCGTATTGATCGAGCCAACATATTATCCCTTCGTACAAGCAACTCTTATATTCCAGCAACATTAATCCCCCAAGGGTCATTCCTATTCACATTTGCTCTCGCCGATTCCGGCTACATGTACTATCCCATTCCGTCGTTACACTTATCCTCAATTCTGATTCGATCAATAAAATTATCCCAACTGTCTCAAGGCACTACCATCAATTCATGCAGCTCAACATTAATCAACCAAATCCAAACAAACTTTAGCAATTCCCAGCATTCCGACAAGGCAACCAAATTTCAAAACTAACATGATCTGTCATCCCATCCAATATTGTAACATCAAAATTTCTAGTCTTTATTCCATTCCAAAGCCTACCTTCCAACACATCTTATTCATTCCAACTATACTCACGCAACACCAATAGGGACATCCTACGGTTTTCCAATAGTCAACTTAGCATACAGTCAAGTCTCTATGGTCAGCTAATCTAAGCTAAACCAAACATTCAGCTAACTCATATGAGATGAGTAGCTATCAGGGACATACTTATCTCTTATCTTAGAGGCAACCAATTCTCATCATAGGGCAACTCTATGGTCCGACCAACTTAGGGACATGGAACACCACCCCAATCTTATGAACTTATTTTCAACACGGACAACTGAAGAACATAGCCAACCAATCTGAGACTTAAGCAAGCAACCAACAATCTAGGCAACAAACCGATACTCTAGGCAACCAGCCAACAATCTAGGCAACCAACCGACAATCTAGGCAACTAGCCAACAATCTAGGCAACCAACCGACAATCTAGACAACTAGCCAACAATCTAGGGTCAAGTCTTTCTACCCGTACTCATACTCGAGTCATACCCAACGAAGTCTCATTCTAGACTTACCCGCAACCGACCAAATCTATCCGACAATTCTATCCAACAATCTATGGGTCAATCTCGAAGCTATCATATAAAACTCCTTAATCGAATGTCCAACTTTCAATTTCCATTTGCATAGATATAGCATCACTTGTTCAATCCGACTTGCATCCTCATATCGTACTCATATGTCTATTCAATCGGGTCAACTATTCTGAATCATCATCCGACATTGTTATCTCAATACTTTATCACTTATGATCTCTTTTCTACGGTCTCTTCGCGACATATTCGTTTCCCACATTCTTAGATCATCGATACGGTCCCTACTCTTTTAACCAACAAAAAATAAGGCAACTATAATCATATTTCTTTCGAGGCATCATTTATAAATTTTCTAACACCAACACGATCATCTCTTAGCAATTCACGTTAACCATCAATATTAGCTTTGCATCATCTCCTTATGATTCCATAAGAAAATTTACTATTCATGCACCGATCCAATCTCTATGGCACCAATCATCTAGCATTCTTACTTCGATCATCCAATTGCATATGACATAACTTAATTAGCTAAGTCATAATCCCACAATTCTATATTCTACCAAACTTGTTATTCATGCGACAACAACATCCACCAACAGGGTCTATTACATATCGCTGCACCTCGATACTTATTTGTATTCCAGCTATTCGACTCTCGTAAGGAGCATCTATTCTTTCATGCATCAAGGGACAAGTACTCATTCTCTGTGCCTCAAAATATTCAAGGGTCATAACATGTTAATTCGGGACATCAATTTCTCTCAAGCACACTGCACCACGTACTAAGATCATCTATTCCTCAATCCCATTCTCAATCTTTTTCGGTCGTCGGTGCAACTCTCTGCATCTTCTAAATCATTCGCAATATCCCGTTAAGCGTCTAACATCACCATCAATTATGTCGATATCCAACATGCAATTTTCTTATACTCAATTCCAACATCATTCAATATTCGGTCCATAGTTGTTCTCGCAAAATCTTTCAATAGCAACACCACACTATCATTACTAAGCCTGCCATTCTCCTTATCCAACTGATTCAAGTCTTCGCCTGAATCAAAAATTCGTTTCATTCCAAACCAAGGCATCATTTCATATTCTCAATTCTCTTATTACCCAACTTAATGCTAACCGACAAGGTCTAGCGATGGTTCATCTGAACACATCAAAATCTCACAACGTCATCCAACTTAACAATTAAGGAACACGCCTAGCCAACATGTATCAATCGTAAGCTCAGCTACGATTCGATACCACCCACTACCTTATAGGTAAAGCAATCACAAAATCATAGACACATCAAGGGTCAAGGGACATCTTATCACGACGAGGGTATATGCAATATACCACTCAGAGCTCAAGCCATTCCCAACACAATATTCTCTCTCATCGAACCAACGTCCAACATGGACAATCCATCCTGCAGTGGTTATGCTGACCACAAATATTGACTCAAGATTCTGTCGATTCCCATTCACTGAAATCCATGCACATTCCGTTCCAACATACCAAGCCATCACCCACGGTCGATTGCTGTATAACAATCGACTCAAAGAATCCCACACATACAACATCTAGCATACATCACAAACTTACGCATCGCATCATTGTTATTCTTTTTGGTATCTTTTAGAAATTCAACAAAGCACACATATCACAGCCCACATATTTAGACTTATTGTATGGAACACCCAGTGAGAGGTTAGAATGATCAACGGACTTTCAGTTAAGGGAACAACATAGAATAGTTTGGAAGCAACACAGAGTAATCGCAGAAGCACTATGAATCATCATAGAGGCAACTTTGATTTCATCACGGAAGCAACTTTGAGTATTCGCGGAAGCAACTTTGATTCACCACGGAAGCAACTTTGAATAATCTCAGAAGCAATCTTTGAATCATCGCGGAAGCAGCTTAGAATCATCTTAGTAGCAACATTGATTCGAAACAAATCAAATAGGAATCCAAGGACGTAAAGCCGTGCTCTGATACCATTATGTCACGCCCCGATCCCGGAGGATCGAAAACAAGCCACTGGGCGTGATGCCGTACAAGTCTAGATTTCACTTGTACAAGGTAAAACTATTACAGTTCCTGGTAATTCTCAGAAAACATCGATAAGGCAGCGGAACCAAGCAGATAAATTGAAGTCACACAATTTATGATGAAATGTATCTCTTTATTGATATTCAAAATGGATTACAAGACTTGCAGCGGAATACAGAGTTTACAACTGAATACAAGACTCTTGAGTAGCCAACTGAATGTATACACTTGCCCTTTAGGCTACAAATGAATATACCGACTTCTTTACAATGACTTGCCAATTTGGCTACAATCTCACTGGTACATCTGAGTTCCACTGTTCCATACATTATGTCCCGTATAGCAGAAGACATCGTCTTGAAAGAAGAGCTTCTGCACACCCATCCGATTCATCGATGCCAAGCACTGATTCACAGGATTTCCCCAAGCAAACACCTGTAATATTGCCCACAACGTGGGTCAGTACATCATCAATGTACTGGCGAGCGGTGCTGGCCCAACTTACCTAAGAAGACAACACTAAGTAATCATGTTACAGAACATTATTAACAGTGGTCTTTCTTGTTGCCTTAGGGTCAATTTCATGTTATAGCCGACAAGAAGTAAAGCATGCAAATCTCATAACCAACATAATTTAAAGCATACTGTTATCACCCTTTGGTGATTCTTACCCACGGTCGTGTAGCCATCCCTGTACATTTATAATACTTACTCTGCCTGCACAAGACATTATTAGAAACAATATCATGATTCAATATGAATATCACCGTTCAGGTGATTCTTACCAACAGCCGACATCCTTCCCTGTATTTGAGTAATAACTTACTCTGCCTGCATAAGACATCATTAGCACCTGACCTATCTATATGAAGGTCACTGGCGACACGCCATCCTGGACCGTCTTACAGGTATACAGCGCCCTTGCCAGTACAGGTAGCTAGCCCCACTGCAAGTCATGTATACCGTGCTACTACTTCAGCACTGCCACTACTTCGGCATTGGTTTCCCCTAGGACGAACCGGGTTCTATGGCCCAGGAATACCGTTCGAGAAACCACCTTGTCGACAAGTTGTCCATGACCATGCAACTATATGCAACTTATCTAAGAAGAAAACATATAATGCATGATAAAAAAAACTAAGCAAAACCATCATTCTCATTCGTATTGCCATCTTGCCATCTAGCCATCTTGCCTTGAGCCAATGCTCACATTATCATCTGCCCAATCCAGGGTCTTGGCGTAATCAACATTCTACATCGGCGACAGGATAATAGAATGTTGTTACCCAATGCCTTGCCACATCTTTGATACCAAACATCTTTCTAACCAAACTCAGTGTACTCATCGCCCAATTCCTGGGACTTAGCATCTGTTTTAGCATTCATTCATTTGAATGCAATTCAAGCATACTCACTGCCCAGTTCTTTGGGTCTTAACATCTGTTTTGCCATTTATTTATTGAGCCAAAGTTCAATATACTCACCGCCCAAGTATTTGGGACTTTGCCATCACCTGTCATGTAATTCATCGCAACAGTGTACAAGCATACAATTCATCTAGCCACACCAGTTTATGTTCAGGTGATTATTATCTTTCATTATCTTTCCAAATTCCATGCAAGGTGTTATTGAACAAACTCAACTAGAAACATAGCATACTCATCCTTATTTTAAGCGTGAAGCTAAAGGATCTTTGAAGGGTTCAACACTACTCACATTCATAGGACGAATCCCGCCACGATCGCATAGACTTCCAAGCGATCCTTCGCATAATCCCAAGTCCAACAAGGCTTCATCGAACCAACCATCCAACATAAGGCATCTTGCGGGTCGGAGCACTACACCGATGAATAATCGTGTAAGGATGGCATCGTCATGGGGCAGATGGTCGGTGGTGACCTCGAAGTAAGTGATGTACCGACTCGCGGAGGTCTTCCCATCATATGGATTGATGTGGAATGGTTTATACTTTGGTGGGAAGGGAACATCTCTCCATGCAGCGGGATACAGTTGCCGTATCCTGAGGTCTTGGCAGTTTTCCCGGGCATGGAACATGGCCCGGAGCTCATGGACCTCTCTTCTTGTCTCCCTGGCCTCGTCTGCAGCGGTAGGAGCCGATATTTCAGGAGGATTATTGCCCAGGTTCGGTGTCGCTGAGTTCGAGTCCGTATTGACCGCAGGACCCAAGTTTGTTTGGCCAGGCGTTCCTCCTTGCAGAGTAGGGAGGGCTGCTTTGATCTCGTCCACCGATTTGACCAAAGTGCGCAGTATGGCCTCTAGAGTGTCGATGCGTTGGCGATCACTGGGACCATCTTGTTCGTCGTTTGTCATGAATGTCGTCCTCACATGAGTAGAAGTAGAAGGGACGGTGGATGACGTGCCCTCCGAATTATACCCCCGTACCGAGAAGTCATCGAGGTATGTGGGGATGTTCTCCTCTGGTTCAGACTCAGAAGGAATAGTACCCCCAGCTTCAGAGCTTGCTTCATCTTGAGAGTCGTGGACGTCCTCGGGGACATCGGCACTCGCTGCATCTGATGGGATAGTTGTTTCCCCGGGCTCGTCTCCTTGGAACATCGGATTGTCGTGGATGTTCGGAGGAGTGCTACCTCCAGTTCCAGCGACCCCCAGTAATGCGGATGATGAATCTTCCACTGTAGCAAATTTTGTCTTTGAACGGGTTCCTTGGAAAACTCCGGTGGTGGACGACCGCTTAGACGACAGTTTCTTAGTCACAGTGGTTGAAATCTTCGGGCTGGAAACGTTTATCTTCTTCCCTCTCCCATCGGTGGGGATTTTCTGAGTAGAGTTGCAAGAGACGACGGGAGACGCCTCATCCCCTGAGCTCGGCTGTTGTAATCTTTGGAAGACGGACTGCCGATCTTCTCGTACCATCGCGTTGTTGCAACAGCAGTTGACAATGACTTGGGTACAGTGATGTCCATGGGAGGACTCTTTGCACACCGAGGCCTCTTCTCTTTCCTTGTGCTTGTGGAGGATAACCTCACGCAAGTCAGATGGGTCTGGAACGACCATGTTTGCTCCCTTAATTTTGGGAGACTTTTGGGAACCAGTCTGTCCGTTTGCCGCCGGGGGCTGGACTCGAGTGGTTCTGTACAACTTTTCGTCGGAGGCCCGCATAACAGTATGTGGAGAGCTCAGATGGTCAGAGGTCGGAACAGCGGACTGAGCTCGCCAAGCTCGCGCTGCCCTAGACTTCTTCACTTAGTGCGTGAGGGCACGTAGTAGGAAGAGTCTAAGCGGTATTGCAGAGAGTCAGACATATTTTCTCGGGAGCATGAGAGATCAGGACCATAGGAGAGGCGGTCGAAGACTGAGCCTGAGCCGCGTGGAGCAGACAACATGCGGCTGGAATCAACAGTCTTCATGCGGCTGGCAATCGTAGCCGCATGGGCTTTCTTCATGCGGCTGGAAGTCTCGGCCGCATAAGTATTCTTCATGCGGCTGGAAATCTTGGCCGCATGGGTATTCTGCATCTGGCTGGCAGTTTCGACCGCATGAACATCGTGCATGCGGCTGGCAAGCTTGGCCGCATGAATGTTCGGCTTCTTTCTGGAGCACATAGAATCACTATTTGCCCCTGCAAGTCCAGCATCGTAGTGCTTTCCTCTGCCGGACTTGGGGACAGCAGAGTCCTCTATGGCTTGTAGTGGGGCTGCATGAGAGTTGCCTTCGTCGTCTTGGAAAGTAGAGAGTACTCCGTCCAGAGCTTGGGAAGGAGCAAATGATTTTGGCCTCCACTCCTTGCGAGTCTTCTTTGTGCGGGTTCGCTTCTGGACCGGGCCAGCGCTCCCGTCGGAGAGCATTTCTACAAACGCCTGTTGGTCGAAGCGGACGACCATCTTCTGTTGTGTGGAGCCAAGTTTGGCTGCATCCGATTGCGTCACCAACTTCTCAGCCGTGGAGAAGTTAGTCTCCAGCAGAGTCGCCATCGTGTTTGCCATTGATTATAAATAACAGAACAATTATATCGGAGGACTGGACTTTTACTTCACAATACAAACTCGCTCGTACAAAGAAAGTCTAGGGACGAAAACCTAGGTACAGCAATCTAAGTACAATTGTTTAGTTTTTTTGGGGGGTGACGGTAGAGGCTCGGAAAAGCGACGGCAGCTCTGCCTTACTCCTTGGACGATCGGACGTAGCCTTGGCTCTGGTGAAGAAATGCTCTTGGACGTGTGGGGAGACTCCCTTGCGCCTTCGGTTGCTAGATCTCTGGATGTCTCTGTAGTGCTCTCTCTCTTTCCTCTGCTGCTCCTTTCTCTTCTCCCCTCTCTGCTTCCTGCCTGCAAGGGAATGGCATATTGCTATTTATAGGAATGGGGGTGTGCTCATTAGGGTTCGCCAATGATTGCCTCCTTCAGAAGTCGGCGGTTAAGGTTCAATTAATCTGGGCCATTCATCTTGAATATAATGAATTTGAGCAATAAATGTGATTGTATCAAATCTCTGTGGGCAATAAATGTTGATTGCCATGAATATTCGTGATTTGTGATAGCCTGCCACGTGTCCAATTTGCTTGATTTGATTTGATCATGATCGCAATAAATCTGTTTTGTTAGGATTTGTTATCACCCATAATTCTAGGAAAGATAAGACTGCCACGTGTCTCAATTGTAGCGAAGAGCACCACGTGTCTCAACTGGACTGTCCTGGCCGAGCCGCATATGGGGGGATCCTCTCAGCCGCATGAAACATGCAGCCGCATGAGGATGGACAGCCGTACGTGGATGGGCAGCCGCATGGGGATGTGCAGCCGCATTGGGATAGGCAGCCGCATGCAGATGGGCAGCCGCATGGAGATAGGCATCCGCATACAGATGGACAGCCGCATAGGGATAGGTAGCCGCATGCAGATGGGCAACCGCATGGAGTGGCCTCGGGACTTGGTGGATTTTGCCAGCTGTAAGAAAATTTTCTTCTCTTTCCTAGGATCACGCCATCATGTCAGAGTCATTATTACGTCCCTATGTCAGAGCTGTCATAGCTGTTATTTGTCAGAGCGGCCGTCAGGATATTAAATGCAGCCGAATGTAGAGAAGAACTGTTGAAGGCCACGTAGCTTCTTTTCTGAGCCGCATGGATCCTTGAGCCGCATGGACTCCTGAGCAGCATGGACTTCTGAGCCGCATGGGAATCCTGAGCCGCATGGGGATCCTTCTGTCGGAGCCGTATAGGCCTTTTTTTATTCTTTTCCATGCTTCTACAATGAGGGCACTATCCATTGTCCGATAGGCATTTTGTGCCAAATTGTGCAAGCCGTTCGGTATGATTTTGCTCTGGACGGCCTCCGATAAGCTTCCAAACTGCCAAGACATGATTTTCTTCCCGTGACTCACAGCCCGAAGGATACGATATATCCTCTGTATATCGAACATCAGAAAAACATAACAATTATGAAATACATATATATAGTATAATAAACTGGTAAATTACAAACGTCATGTACATACCGGGTTCTTCCATATTTCATACGCAATGTGGTTCTAAAAAAAAACCAACATTGAGCAACCAGGCGGACGGACATGCGGCTCAGAAGGACCGGCCTCCTCAGATGGAGCAGAACCGCCTTGACGTGATAGGAGTCGGCCAATTGGCACGTCGTCGTCGTCATCGAAAGAACGCATAGGAGTAGGAGCTCGTTGCTTCGACCGAGCTTGACGTGCCGGTGGCGGCGTCCGAGACCGAGCTTGGGGCGCCGGTTCAAAAATTGTTAGCGGACACTCGAGAGGACGTCCCGCACGTTCCTTCCGCTTTGACGCGGTGGGCCGTATTCTTTTGTTAGCGGCCGGTGGACTGCAGGACAACATACAGTTATTAAATAATAGAAACAGAAATAGAACATGCAGTTACCCCCCTCCCCCGCATATGAGCATCATGCAGTTACCCACCCCCATATCTCATTACAGTAGGACTGCCAAGCCTGTGGCAGTCCTGATTTATATTAGGACTGCCACAGGCCTGGCAGTCCTACTGTATTCAAACCCAAACGGCCAAAACGATATGCTCGTTTGTCGTCTTCTAGGGTTAGGGTTTCAAGATAAAATGTGGGTTTCTTGTGTTCGAAAATTTCTTTCATGAACCATAAAGAGATTCTAAACCTAATTTATCAAAAAAATTTAGAGAATTAAAAATATTCTAGGGTTTTGAATAGAATGTACAAAATTCTTGAAGAAATTAGGGAAGAACGTACCTAGATTCCGGTTGCTTCGACTTGCGTGTCATCTCTTCGAACCTACGAATGTTGTTGAAGAAATCTTGGTGGAGGAATTAGGAGTGGAGTGGTGGAGGAGAAGAAAGTAGGGGTTTGGGTGAGGGAGAGGGAGAGTTCTCTTTTTTTTCTTTTGGTAGAGAGAGAGTGTAGAATGGATTATGAGAAAAAATGAAGGGGTTTGGGGGGTTGGGCTGCCCCTAGCAAAATTTGGGTGCCCCTAGCAAAATTTTCACATTCTTGGGCTGCCCCCAAGTAAGGGTTGCCCCCTAGCAATAATGGTGGTGCCCTTAGAAAAAACTTTCATTTATTTGGCTAAATTTCAATTTCATTCCCTCAACTATTCTATTTAGTCAACAACTTGGTCAATGAAAATTTTAAACTTACAGTCCGTTTGATTGCAAGGCAGAAAAGATATAGAAAAAAAATTTAATTTTATGAAATTATTTTTCTAGAATTTTTTTATTATATTAAAAAAAAATTATGAATAATTTAATTTGGATGTTTGACTGTCATTTTTTCCCCACCATTTCAGAAGAAAATATGAAAAATAATAGTTTTTTGGAAAATAATTACATGAAAAATATAAGCTATCAAACACTACAATTGGTGAAAAAATTGTTATGAAAATATTATCCTCCGTAAAGAATTTAAGTTTTCTGTTAACTTTTCTCCTTCTAAATTAATCAAATTATAAAGGCACTTCAATCCTTACTCAGGGCTAGTCCAGATTTTTTTTGCGTATTTACAAATTTGTTACTTGAAAATTACTTAGGACTAGTCCAAACGTTGATATATAAGTCACTTTTCTTTTCTTTTTTTCTTTTTCTCTTCTTCTTCCCTTCTCCCTCCCAAAACCTAAACCTTCTCTCTTCAAAATCTCTCTCAATCCATGTTCATGCCTAAATTTCATCTTATAGTAACTAAAATTAAATTTAGTTGTTGTAAATATGGATAATTTACATTATTATTTGGTGTACATAACCTATGTATTTTGGTTATCCATAACCTATGACATTTGGTTATCCATAACTTATGTCTTTTAGCATTTCTCCTTTAATTATCATGATGATGTTAAACCTCCATTGTAAGCCTATATAAAGGACTCTTCTCAAGATGATTGAGACAAGTGAATGAAGAAACAATTTCCTCCATTTTTCTATCTCCATTTCTTTGCTTTACAATATTAGTAACATTTTTATACCAACTTTCGAAGTTTTGAACTCATTTTAGGGTTATGAACTTAAAATTTTCGTCCACAATCGCGACGGTGGCGATGTAGGATGTCAAAATTTTTGACAGCTCTACTAATTGGAAGTACTGTCAAAAAATTTTACAGTCCTACATAAACCATTGAACATGTAGCATGTACAGCCAGTCCATTTAGAACTGCCAATTTTTTTTTTTTTGCAATCCTAGCAGCATGTAGGACTGACAAAAATTTTGACAATCTTAGCAGCATTAAGGTTTGTATCTTGTTTGTGAGGAGCCTTTGGGTGTCGTCTCTGAAATTGAAAACAAGATTGAGAAGAAATCTATGATTTTACTCGAAATGGATAAGATGTACGTGATGAAGAAGAAGAAGTGGGGGTTTGAGAGGTTTTGGGAAGAGAGAGAGAGTGAAAGTTTGAAATTAAGGTAAAAAATTGGGTTTTGAGAGGGGGGAGAGGGAGGGGGGGGGGGGGGGAGGGGGGTAGGAGGTAGCCCTAAGTAAAAAATGGATTGTCCTAAGTAATTTATCCTCTGAGTTGGCAAACCCTGAGTAAGAAGTGAAGTGCCCTTATATTTAGCCCTAAATTATCTCTCTCCCGCTCGTCCACCCCAACGCTCCCTCTGTCGATGCCTCCCATCCCATCATGTCGCGTCCTCCTCCCGTCGATGCGCCCCCTACCCCGCTGGCCCCTCCCCTTCCCCTCCTCGCTGCTGACGCTATCGTATATGCTACCGAGGAGAGAGGAAGAAGAGATTGGGAGTATTTTGGTCATTTACCATTTTTTTTATAACACTGATAGTAAGTTGTACAACTATAGTTGAAGTATCAAGTTGTTACATAAAAAGATTTAGGATATCAACTTAAAAACTTAAATAGATGAAAAATGTTAAAATTTAGCCTTATTTTTTAAAAATAAAATCACAAACATGAATCAAAGTGGAATATCTATAATATCCTCCTATTCTCGTACATGATAGACACCTAGCATAGCTAGATGTCCATGCCAAATTGTGATACGCAATTTTTCTCATGACTCATATGTAAGTATTTGTGATTTTTTTTTTTTTTTAGATGTCCGACGATACACACGGGACTTAGTGTATGCTGCATTACATGTTTGTTGGATCCACTGTCTCCAACTTCCATCAAATAAATAGAAGTAATAATACGCTCCCGTAGCTCGATTCACTGGTCTTTCACCATCCAGCCCTGATCTTATACCTATTCTCGGTAAAGATTACTTATTTTTTTAATTTGAGAAGTACTTAAGATAGATAAAATAGATATTAATTATAACATTAATAATCAAAATACTCTATTACATAATGAGTATGATAGACGTGAACACGATCCATTGAGAGGCTTAAGTATAATTGTTTATCTATAAAAATTTAGCCAATTATATTTTGGTTTACGTGTGCCAAATTTAAAACACGTACAATGCGTCGAGAGCTTAATAAAAAGTGTAGATGTTGAGGAATAAATCTACATTATCTACTACCTAAGCTTAGCCTTGTTTGGTTCGCAAAAACGAAAGAAAATTAATTATATTTTTGCTGTTTTTTCCCTTTGAATTTAATCTCTATGGATTTTTGTTCTACATTTAAAAAATTTAGAATAAAAAATAAAGGCAAATTATTGTTTGGATAGATTGAACTATTTTTTTCTAATTTTTTATTGGGAAATCACTTTATTTTGTCTTACTCAATTTTACTGACATCAAAACATAAAAATTATAACATTTTTTTTTTTTCCTAATTCCATAATTCTGGAAACCAAAGGATGTCCAAAAATGTTCGGCGAATAAAAATTAAACTAGACCATACAAATAAAATCTATATAATACTAAAGCAGCTACCAGTAGTAGCCTTCCACTGGTTGCATTTGGACAATTAACTGGCAGACAATTGTTATTTTTTCCCCTCCTAAACAATTATTATTAATAGGTCAAATAAGTCGTTTATGTCCTTGCAACTGATGAAGGTCGAAGGTCAATTTTATGGATTAAAAGTTGAATTTAAACAACGGTACTTCAAATTAGTCGTTTATGTCAGAAGCTCTCATACGTTAAATTATATACCACTTATATCAAACTTTAAAAAGTTAATAAAAAATAAAATAAAAATAAAAATAATAATAACTATTATTATTATTAGGAATTTTTTGATTTTCATCCCACTTGTTAATATGAATTTGTACTTACATCCAACTTTTTAATTTTTTTAGACTTATATTCCACTTTTTGTCACGAAAAGTATTTGTTTTGTCACGAAAAATATTTTTCGTGACAAAAAGTGGATGTAAAACAAATAAAATTAAAAAGTTGGATGTAAGTACAAATTCATATTAATAAGTGGGATGAAAATCAAAAAATTCCTTATTATTATTATTAATCATAGAGAAGGTCAGTGTTATTAATTTTTTATTGAAAATAAAAATTATAGAAAATATTCGTGTAATTAGTTTCAAAGCATTAATAATTGTATAATAGATGTAAAACATAAAAGAGTAAATTGCAAAAAAAATTCTAGTTAGATTTTTGCCTTTTGCATAGAAAGACCTACCAAAATTAGCAAATAAAAATCCCCCGCAATATACGACTTGCTCAAAAAGTTTCCTACTGTCTGATAGACGTTAAAAATGTCCGTTAATGAAGTTTTTTTAAAAAAAATTAAAAAAAAAAAAAAAATCTAAACTACCCTCCTCTCTTCCCTACCAGCACTTCTTCCCTGCTCTCCCCCCTTCCGCCGGCCAGCCCCCCTCCTCCCTCCGGCCAGCTCCCCCTCCGTCTCCTCCCCGCGTTCCCCTCCTCCTTCCCGCCCCCCTCCTTCTCCTCCTCCTCCCCGCACCACCGAAGAGAGAGAGAGAGTCCTCCTCCCCGCACCACCGAAGAGAGAAGGGGGGAAGAGAGTGGAGGAGGGGTAAAATGGTTATTACATACCCAACTTAACACCAGTTAACAGAAAGGGAACATAATCAGCAGATTTCATACTTTAATGAATGAGTTAATTGTATTTATCCCCCCAATTGCTAATTCTATTTCTACTTCCCCCCATTTTTATTTTAATTAGTGTTACCCCCCCCCCCCCCCAATATTTGGGTAAAGTGCAAATAAACCCTCCTTAGATTTGCGTTTTTGTATTTGAAGACCCTTGTTTTAAAAAAAAATCCCACATTTTAATTTTTGCTCAGTTTGCACCCATGCCATTAACAGACGTTAAAATACGTCTAAATATACGATTTTATCCCTCCCTCCACTCTCCCCCCCCCCCTCTCTCTATGGTGGTTGGAGTTTGTCAAGCGGGGCTGACCAGAGGAGAGGGGAGGGTGGCCGGCCAGCGGAGGGAGGAGGGGACGGGTCGAGCTAGGGGTGAGCATTTTGGTTAATTCGGTTCAAACCGAACCGAAAACCGAATTGAACCGAAAATCGAATATGCAAAACCGAAACCGAACCGAATTGGCCCATAACCGAATCAAACGGAACCGATTTAAATCGGTTCGATTTACGGTTTATTTGCACTTTTTTGTTAATATATATAGTACTTAAATATACATAAATTTATTATATATATATATATATATATATATATATAAACTAAATTTTATTATTCTGTTTTTGGTTTGGACCGAAACCGAAACCTAAGACCGAAACATAATAAAAAATTTAGTATTTTCAAAACCGAAACAAAATAAGAACTTTTTTAAACCGAGCCGAATCCCTTATTCGGTTCGGTTCAATTTTCGGTCCAAACCGAATAATGCTCACCCTTAGGTCGAGCATGGCCGACCAGCGGAGGGAGGAGGGGGTTGGGAGGGCTGGCTAGCGGAGGGAGGTGAGGGACGGGTCGAGGAGGCGGCTAGCAGAGGGAGGAGGGGCGGTCGAGGGGGGCCGAATAAAAAAAATCGAACAGAATCGAATAAGAGATTCGGTTCGGTTAAAAAAAGAGTCGGTTCGATTTCGGTTTTGAAAATACTAAATTTTCTTATTCGGTTTCATTTTCGATTTTGGGTTTCGGTTTCGGTCCAAAACTGAACCGAATAAAAAAATTTAGTTTATATATATATATATATATATATATATATATATATATATTACAGATATATACTAAATAAATTTAGGTATATTTAAGTACTATATATATTAACAAAAAAGTGCAAATAAACCGAATAAACAAAAATCGAACCAATTTAATTTGGTTCGGTTTGATTCAGTTATGGGCCAATTCGGTTCGGTATTGATTTTGCTTATTCGATTTTCGGTTCGTTTTGAACCGAATGCTCAACCCTAGCTCGACATGTCCCCTCCTCCCTCCGCTGGCCGGCCACCCTCCCCTCTCCTCTAGTCGGCCCCGCTTGACAAGTCCCCACCACCGGAGAGAGAGGGAGGAGAGAGTAGGGGGAGGGATAAAATCGTATTTTTAGTCGTATTTTAACGCATGTCAATGACATGGGTGCAAACTAAGCAAAAATTAAAATATGGTATTTTTTTTTAAACAAGGGATCTTCAAATGAAAAAATGCAAATCTAAGGAGGATTTATTTGCACTTTACCCAAAGATTGGGGGGGGTCACACTAATTAAAATAAATTTGGGGAAAGTAGAAATAGGATTAACAATTGGGGGGGGGGGGGGGGGGGGGGGGGGGGTTAAATACAAATAACTCTTAATGAATTTTAAGAGTATGAGATCTTTTTATTCAAAAGTCGAAAATCTAACAAGTGATTTTTTGCACTTTACCCAACATAGAAGGAATGATATGTGTAATAAATGTAAAACAGTGAAGGAATAGTCTCTATAATTAGTTTAAATGCAATTAATAATAATAATAATAATAATAATAATAATAATAATATTATTATTATTATTATTATTATTATTATTATTATTATTATTATTATTATTATTATGACAGATTGTGAATGGCTCAAGTACTAATGATGTTCTAATTTGTATTTGAGAGTCCCAGTTACTAATGATGTTCTATGTAATTTTGTGAAAAAAAAAAAGGCTTAATTGCTAATTGCTACCCTCAACTATCACACTTTTTCAAGTTGATACCCTAAACTTTTTTTTCGTAACAGATTGATACCTCAACTATTTTTTTTTTCAACTTAATACCTAACATTTTAAAAAACCCCAAAATGCCCTTATCCCTTCCCTCCCTCCATCCCCTCCCCCACTCCGGCCCCCCCCCACCCCCCCCCCCCCTGCTAGCTCCGGCCGACCCCCCCCCCCCCTCCTCGCTTCCGACCGAAACCCCCCCCCCCCCTCCCCCCCCCCCCCTCCTCGCTTCCGGCAAGGAGCTCGCGGGCGCTGGCGTTGACGAGGAAGCGGCGGCCGAGGGAAGAGCAGGCGGGGGCTCCGTGGCCGTCGAGGGAGAACGCGGCGGCGGCGTGGGAGCCCAGCGCCGCTCGCGCCATCAGAGCCGCGCCGGAGCTAGCAGAGGGGGGGGGGGTGCAGGCGAGGGCGGCGGAGGGGGATGGTGCAGGCGAGGCGGGGCGGGGGGGGGGGGGGAGGGGGGGTGCGGAGGGGAGAGGGGGGGGTGGGTGGCTTGGAGTAGAGGGGGGGGGGGTGAGTGGTAGTTTTAAAATTTGGGTAAGGGCATTATTGCCAAAAAATTATCTGGGTATCAAGTTGTTACAAAAAAAAGTTTAGGGTATCAACTTGAAAAAGCGTAATAGTTGAGGGTATCAAGTAGCAATTAAGCCAAAAAAAAAATAGACTAGTACAAGTGGGGGTCACGTGACCACTGGTTTGAGCACAATTTCCAAACGGATAAGCACCACCCAGAAAAGAAAAGAAAAATCCTTGGTCCAAAGGTTCACTTCACCAATTCTCACACTGCCGACAGCAGCCCCCATGGGAGTCATCATAGTAGACGGATCCACCGTCCGGTCCTTCGTCGAAGACTCGGCCGCCTTCGACAAGGCCGTCTCCGAGCGCTTCGCGTCCCTCGACCTCAACGGCGACGGGGTCCTCTCCCGCGCCGAGCTCCGCCGGGCGCTGGAGACGTACCGCCTGCTCGAGTCCCACTTCGGCGCCGAGGTGGTCGCCCTCCCGGCGGACCTGGCGAGGCTGTACGACTCGATCTTCGAGCAGTTCGACGTCGACCGCAGCGGCACCGTCGACCTCCCGGAGTTCAGGAGCGAGATGCGGAGGATGCTGCTGGCCATCGCGGACGGGCTCGGCTCCGTGCCGATCCAGATGGCCATCGACGACGACGGCGACGGAGGGACCAGTTTCTTGCAGAAGGCAGCCGATCTGGAGGCTGCCAAGATTGCCAAAGCTACGACTACTACTCACGAATGAATCAGTAGCATCTATATATATATATATTGTCATAATTATGTGCATGGTTTGTTTGTTTACTACTGCTCTCCACTCCGCAAGAGAGAGCTTGAATAAACTTGTTTTTGTTGATCTTTCAAGTGGGAGAGTGTAATATTCAAGTGGTTGATTGGCTTGGCAGGCATGGTTGCACGGACACGACGCAGAGTGGACACAGTTGTGGCAACAACATTTTAATTTGGGGATGTCCTATACTCGTATATATAATGCATTGTTTATGTTTAGTTTAATATGTTTCCTCATGTGATCTTATCCAGCATATTTTTTTGTCAATTGAGGAGGGGGAGGACTTTGGCAAAATTACAAGAAAATCAGAGAACGCCAACGCAGGTGGCGCCTCACTTGCTGGCCCGGTTCATCAATCGTTACCAACAGAGTTGGCATAGCATCAGTTCCGGCTAGGGTCCGTTCTATGGAATCCTATGTTTGGTTGGAGATGCATTTAGATATGAAAAGTATAATAAAATCCAAAATTTGGATTTGGAAGAAAGTTAGATTTTGGAGAAAAAAATAGTTATTTTTTAATAATTTCGTTGTTATATTAAATATTTAGTTAAAACTATTAATTAATTAATTAATAATTCGTTACATTTTATATATTAATTTTTTTACAATTATTATTTTAAAAAATATTTAATTTATAATTAATTAAAATTAGTCATTATTATTGTTTTAAAAATTAATTATTTTATAATTAATAGTTAGTTATCATAAATATAATCTAAATTTATAATATATTAATTAATACTTTATTATTTAATATTTTATAATAATCTTAATTAATAATTTACAATTTAATTCATCATTACTATAATCATAATTATAGTCATTTACTAATCATAACTATAATCTTAATTAATAATTTTATTAATTAATATTCAATTATAATCATAATTAAAAATTTATTACTCTTATTATAATCTTAAATGGTAGTTCATTAATTACTATTTTATAATAATCTTAATTATTAATATTTTAATCACAATTACAATCATAGTTAATAATTTATAATTTAATAATATTTCATTATAATCTTAGTCTTATTCTAATCTTAATTAATAATTGAGTAATTTATTATTCATAATTATAATCTTAATTAATAATTTATTAATTATAATTATAATCTTGATTAATAATTTAGTAAATTATAATTTTATTTTAATATTTTATTAATCTTATTTAATAATTTATACCTTTATTAATCATAATTATAATAATTTATTAATCATAATTATTATAATCTTTAATTATAATCATAGTTTTTTTATAATCTTAATTAATAATTGATTAATTGATTAATCATAATTATAATCTTAATTAAAAAATATTAATTTATTAATTATAATTATAATCTTGATATAATAATTTATTTATCATAATTATAATAATTTATTTATCATAACTATACTTTTATATAATAATTTATAAATAAATATTTAATTATAATATTAATTTATAATTTATTAGTCTTAATTATAATCTTAATTATAAATTATTAGTTACTATTTTATTATAATCTTAATTAATAATATATTAATCATAATTTTCATCGGTATTAATAATTTATTATTTAATAATTTAATATTTTATTAAAAATTTAATTAATAATTTATTAATAGCATATAATCATCGTTATAATCTTAATTAATAATTTGTTAATCATAACTATTTTTATAATTATAATAATAATTTAATTGTTTAACCATAACTATAATTATAATATAAATAATTAACTAATAAATTATTTATTTATTATTTTTTAAATAATATTTTATTATCATAATTATTAATTATAATTCTATTTTACGAAATTCTTTGGTTGGAGTTGGAGTTAGATTTGGATTTGGATTTGAAAATCCATAATTTGGATTTAGATTTGAATTTTGGATTTCCAAATTCAAATTCAAAACTAAATCCATTTTACCAAATAAGCGCTTAAGTGAATATAAGAGAGAAACAGAAGCACAATGAAGCCATTGATTTGGTACGAGAGAGTGGTACAAGTGATGGGGCCAGAACGTCGACTCTGCTGGCGTATCATTTCCTTCTCTGCTATTGTGCGAAAATGTGTCACCCTTTGAAATTTTCTGTTTAACATTACAAGGATATGTTGTCCCATCTGGCTGAAATTGTCTCAACTATTGTGCTGTGGTGGTGATCCAATATGTTTCCAGCTATCCAAGACGTCATGAAAATCACCATTAGAGAAGAACTCCATATGGTATCCTTCTACAGGTAGGGGTGTAGGCTTCATGGAAGGAAGAGTTGAATTGACCTAAAAATGGTATTTTGATCGGAAAATCCCGACCCAACATTGGACCTGACCGGTTGTACTCAAAATAAACCTTGGCCAGTTACATGGTCATTTCACCAAACGTAAACCCATTCCGCAAATGAGTAGGATCTGGATTCACATAAATCTTATTCGACCCAGATGTGAACCGGTCATAGTGAGAAGTGTTTAGAGATGAAATGTATCGACTTCACTATCTTAAGATTGTAACAACATGCACCCAATTTAGTTATGTATCCAACTCGAATTAAACCCTTAGGCCTCGTTTGGTTCGCGGAATGGAAGGGAAAGGAAATCAATTCCTTGTCATTTCCTTTCCTTTGGGAAACTTTAATTCCTATTGATTTTCCTTTCCGATGTTTGGCAATGCCAAGGAATTTGGAAAGGAAAGTGAATACTTCAATGTGGGAAAGTGATTCCTTCCTTGGATGGATGGAATCACTTTCCCCCCTAATTTCCCTTACATTGGGAATCACTTTCCTTTCCTCCTCAATTCCTTGGTCACCCAAACATAGGAAAGTAATCACTTTCCTTTCCCAACCGGGAGATTCCGCGAACCAAACGAGGCCTTAGATTACACAAGTAGCACATTTAGACTCTGTAGTGTAATGATAATTTGTATTGAACGAAAGAAAAGCCAGCTACAACCAAATAAACCCATGATCACGCCAAAATTATCTCACGGCCAGGGGCGGACCCAGGCTTGGGGTGAGGTGGGTCGGAGTCCACCAAAAAAAAAAAAATTACATTTTTTTTCTTCCTTATATATATATATTTTATTTTTTTATATTGATTAATCTACTTCCAGTCTACCCAAATATATTGTAGTCCATTCCAATTATATTTTCTGGATCCGTCCCTGCTCACGGCAGAGGACAATTTAGCATTGGGTTGAAACTCTTGAATGGAGCTTCGTTTCTCTGACACCGGGTGACAAGTGGTAGCAACCACTAGTATCCCCTTTGACTGTTCGGCAGAAACAGAGGAGCATGCTTTGTTAGATGTACCCACTCGTGTCCACCAGATCCATCCAGGCATGCTGCATCTGATGTGGTATGTTCGTGATCATTCACGACGGCATTAGTCTAAAAGTTGTCAATGAACGAGCACATGCATTTTCACTGACGCAAATGGCCCATCTTTGGGATCGAATCCCAACCTATCTCGTTTGTCGCCTTTACTCTCTCGATGGGACTTTTAGTCTGAAAGTCATTATGTGTTGGTATTTTTGTCTTTGGAATAGGAAAGATAGTCCCACATCGACTACACCAAATGATGTGTATCTCAATATAATGCATTGCTTATGTTGAGGTGTGCACATGAGGTGTGGTGGGGCACATGTGTGTGTCATGTGGGAGTATTTTTCTAGAAGGAAAAAAGGATTAATTCCAACAAAGATATAAGTTGATTTTTGTTGTGCGGATTCGGACTCGGACACGGACTCCAGGATGTCTTGTGCATGCACGAGAGTGTTCGGGGAGTAGGCGTGGACTGTCACACTTCTATGCTGATTGTGGGATGATCTAAAATATCAAATTCTATTTTTGAGTATTGGTATTTTAGTCCCACATCGGATAGGAGAAGAGGTGAAGTCTCACTCCACTCTATAAATAGAGCCCCTTGGCCTCCGTTGAAGGATGCACCAAGAAGAAAGTTAAAGGGAGTCCGTAAAGTACAGGAAGCCCGTTCAAGTCTCAATTATTGACTTACGAGCACGACCCGCAACCAGTGTAGGGCACAAGAAGTGGGTACGTCCAGCCTACGCCGCAGTGTCGGCGGTAGAACGCTGTTCTAGGTCACAATTAAATTTAAATACAATATGATATACTCTCCGTACGGAGGACAATCACAGCATGATACAACTTAATCACTAAAACTAGAAGTAGCACGATAAGATAACTATGAATCCACAAGAGAAGTACAACAGAGAGAAATAAATCTCGGTGTTATCAACACCAACTCAAACAAGCATAAAATAAATACAACTCAAGACAACTGAAAATAAAATAAGAAAAACTCTAGCTATCTACTCCAACCTCTACTGTGTCTCCTCTAGGCTAGCAAGTAACCTCCAAGCTATCTGTAAAATTTATCAACAGGTCCAGTCAGGACGGAAACGAGCACAATACATCTCACGCAGTTCATATCATGATAAGAATATAAAGCATGCAATAGAGTAAGATACATGAATCGCTGAAAGAAAGGACATAAAATAAAGAGATGACTGTAATGGAAATATCTACTCTAAGTAAAGAACTAACAGTGAACTAGTGATTTAGAGTACAAGATAGACATGTGAACGGCTTGATAATAAACATGAGAGTTTGTACATGGCTACACTACTTTGGAAACATTCACATGACCATTTCTACTCCCCGATCCCCAATCAATACACAAGGATCCGTTCAAGTTATGTTATTGTACATGATATCACATGGGGGCCCATAAATGGGTGCACATGAATGTAAACATGGGGGCTCCGTGAACATGAGAGTACATGAATCACGAGAGTGCACATGAATGATGAAAGCACAAGAATACATGATGAAAGTGAAACGCACATGACATGATGTATCCGATGCTCCCGAGGGGGATAACATCGCATGAAAAGATCCATATAGTACTAATCGTGTTACCATCGTGACAGCATCAAGTAAAGTAATCTAGAGCAAGAATATAGTCCTAGCAAGTATGAAACGGTCAGAGAATGTAATCGCCTGATATCTGGAAGCCCAAAGTGAAAATACTGTATGAGGAGTGGTGTCTGTCTCCTAATCAGAGCAACACAAATCACAACATGACAGAATGGTAAAATGTAACATTACAATGCATTCTACATGATGTTGGGTCAATTCTAGACTAAATTCAACCCTGGTCAACTTCAGTCAACCAACTAGTCAATGCTAGGTCAACTAGGTCAACCTAGACCCAATCAAGTCTCACTAGGCCTAACCATGTCTATCCCAGCATTCACATCCCACCACAAGGCTATACAAGCCAACAAACACCCAAATTCCATATAAACATGTATATTGATCAACTCACATAGCTTATGTTACATGTGAAATCACTCATAGGCAAAATATATAGGAATCTACTCAAGTCACGTTTATACATACATGCATATATACATAAGTCAATATATATATATACATACATATATATATATATATATATATATATATATATATATATATATATATATATATATATATACTACATCCAACATTATATATATCACTATATATAAAAAGAGAGTGATAGGGGGTGAGGTGGTGTGTATGAGTGTGTGTATGGGACATAGGCTAGGGCTACCTGTGTTCTCAGGAAACAGTGGTGCAATGTGCCAATGTGTTTGTGTGTATTAGATGTAACAGTGTGTAATAGCAAACAGTGTTGTGTATAGGGATATTGGGTTAGGGTGTTCCTGTGTGTGTGTGTGAGTGTGATATCAGTGCTCAGGAAACAGTAGACAGTTTAGGTAGGTTGTGTGTCAATAGCTAGGAGAGTGTGTCAAAAATCAATGCATTGACAGTTAGTTTAGATTGTGTGTAAACATAATAAAAACAGTGTATCATTCCCATGTTAACAGTTAGCCAAGTGTATGTGTGTGACAGTCCACAATATTCTCAGAATTTCAGTCCCAGGATCCAGGTTCTCATGTGTATGTGTGTAGAGAGTCAAACTCAGATTTTTTGTAGTGTGTACATATGTGTGTATAGGTGAGTGAATGACAGGTAATAGGAAAAACAGTGCATTCAGTTTATAGGTAAACATTCCCAGGTTAACAGTTTAACAGGGAAACAATGTGTACAGGGTGTATATCAATCTCAGTTCTCAAATTTGAATCATAGGTTCCAGATTCCAGTTTTTGTGTAAGTGCAAAGTGAGTGAGTGAATAAGGATAAGTGATTCTCAGGAAAACATGTGACAGTGTGTATCAGTCAAATAGAAATCCAAGCCCAAATGCAAATTCGAAACTGAGATCCCTTGCTAATCACAAAACCCCTAGTATGTAGGCTAATCCCTAGATGCATTTAGGTGTACAAACAATTGATTTTAACACACAAAACAGGTTAATATACATTCAAAATTCTCAGAAAAATACCAATGACAGTACACGTATCAGAAAAATTAGGATTTCCTAATTCGAAATAGAAATAGCAATTAATATTCACATCAATAGGTAGGTAATGATAATACTACATGTGCACGTGTCGTGGGGTGTCCCAGTGTCCAAGAAACTGGACACAATTCGTGTCTAAATCACTGCACGTACACAGACACAAAACTGTGCACTCTGTGTCACAGCGTCGTGCACTGGTTTTTGCCTGCACAGATCTTCGTGAACTTGCTGGTTCCTGGAAGCAGATCGTGTTGGGACGAATCTTGTTTTGAGCAATGGTGATCTTAATCATCCCAGCAAGAACCTTTTCTCTTCTTCTTTATTCTTTCTTTTTTCTTCTCCTTCATCTTAGTTGTAACTCAGTTCTGTCCGTCAGCAACTGCGATTGAGGAAGAACGTGAGATTTATTTTTTGATTATTGTTGCTTTTGTAATCAGATTCATACTATAGTGTTTCTCTTGGATCTCGAGAATTATCAGAAGGTGAAACGTTTGTATGAACCTCTGATCTCGACATCGAGTCTACCATCTTTGATCAAGCCCCAGGACTAACATTATGAACTTCAATTGCCATCACAACTAGATCAATTTCACTAGTTATCTCATTTGGGATGAGATGTTGGAACCACATGTTCCCAATTCAACATCCATGGATCATCGATCATTCTCCAAACATGAGGAGGGATCAGAACATTGAGATGACATATGCCCAAATTAACTACAACATAAATTGCACCTTGCTATCACCTACTCATACTCTACATGTTAATTAACTATATCTCATGACGATAGGTCATTCACAACATCCACCTCTACAAATACTCTAGCTTATGCTAGGCATTGTCTTTGTGTCGTAATTGTCGCACCATTGCAGATCACTCCGCAATGGTGTGCCAATTATACTTGTCATCTTGATAATAGCTGACATGATCCACAACAAGGAAGATAACCAAGGTAGTCGAATCCATACAGGAACTTTGGAAGAGATTATGTGTTTCGAAGCTCATTTTTGGACCTCATGTCCGCAATATGATGGCCAACCTTTCCTGAAATATCCACGGACCTCCTACCAGTATTCGATTGAGATCCTCTTTCATTGCAAATTTGAAGATGAAGAACCTATTCTTCCTGGTGATCACTTCCATGTCTCCACGTGAGCGCCATACTCCATATCCATGACCTTCCCTCCATCCACCATAGAGGGATCAACGTATTGCAACAACATGTAGTTGGACATTTTTTTATATATTATACTAGGCCTCGAGACCTTGATAGTTAAGCGGGCAGGGTATGTTCATCAGCACTAGATCCATTAATTTGAGATCCATCTACATAAATATAATTCGACTATAGTCTGAATAGAAAAATTTAGAGATAAAAAGTACAAGAGTTACAAAATCATAGATTGCAACAAAATATCTAAACGAAAATTTTCACAGAGAACATAATTTTTTATTTATAAAATTATATGTAAAGCACAAAGTTTCTAATTATTACAGCCAAAACATAAAAACGTCGTTACCAAGGACGTTCTTCTGAAAAATGAATTAAAAATAAATATTAGTAACGTCCGTCAGTTAAATATTAAGCTGTGGAAGAAAAAAAAAGAAGAAGAGAAAAACGTCCTTACTATGGGCATTTCCTTTTTTGCTATAATTTTGCTATTTGTTTGTTGCTAGACTAGGCTAGCTACACGTCCTTCCTGGCTCTTGAGAATGTCCTCCTCCACACTCACTGCCATACATAATGGTTTTGGGATATGAGGTTATTCCTTATATTGAATGAAGATGGAATAGGGATATGTGCTAACATTGATTGATGATCCTAAAAAATTATATCTACCTATAGGTAGTAAGTAGTAGGAAAGTAGTATGCAATAGGGATATGTGCCAGCAATGAAAGAAACCAACAAAAGCTTGTTCTTTTTTTTTTTTTTCTCAGAACCAAATATATATATATATATATATATATAAAGAAGGAAACGCCCTTAGGTTAGGTAAGACGTTTTCCTATATTAAAAAAAAAAGGAAACGTCCATGACTCCATAGCAAAGGCGTTTTCCTCTTTTATTATTATTATTATTTTCTCGCAGTTTAATGTTTAACCGACGGACGTTACTAATATTTATTTTTAATTCATTTTTCAGAAGAACGTCCTTGGTAAGGACGTTCTTATGCTTTGGCTGTAATAATTAGAAACTTTGTGCTTTACATATAATTTTATAAAAAAAATTATGCTCTCAGGGCTTGTTTGGTAAATGGATTTAGATTTTGGATTTGGATTTGGAAATCCAAAATTCAAATCGAAATCCAAACCATAGATTTCAAAATCCAAATCCAAGTCCAAATCAAACTCCAACCAAACATAGGATTTGAATTTATAATTAATAACTAAATTATAGTCATGATCAATAATTAAGCTATTAATTAATTATGATTAATTATAGTTATTATTAATTATAAAATTAATAATTAACGATTAATAATTAATAATTAACGATTAGTTATTATTAATTATAAAATTAATAATTAAAAATTAGTTAATTTTTAAATAAATAACGATTAATAATTAACGATTAATAATTAATAATTAGAAATTATAATTAACGATTAATAGTTAATAATTAATGATTAATAATTAATTATTAGTAATTATAAAATTAATAATTAACGATTAGTTAATTTTTAAATAAATAACGACTAATAATTAACGATTAATAGTTAATAATTATAAATTATAATTAATGATTAATAATTAATGATTACTAATTATAAATTATAATTAATGATTAGTAATTAATAATTAACAATTAATAATTTTTAATAATTAACAATTAATAATTTTTAATAATTAACAATTAATAATTAACGATTAATAATTAATAATTAACGATTAGTTAATTTTTAAATAAATATTAGTTAGTTTTTAATTAACTATAAATTAAATATTTAAAAAATAATAATTATAAATTAATATAATGATAATTAGTAAATTATTAATTAAATTATCATAAAATATGATTCTAATCATGATTAAAATATTATTAATTAAGATTATGATAAAATAGTTATTAACAAATATTAATTAATATTATAATAATACTAATAAATTATTAATTATGATCACAATTGGATATTAATTAAGATTATGGTTATGATTAATAAAATTATTATAATTATGATTAATAAAGTAATAAATTATTAATTAGGATTATTATAAATTATTAAATAATAAAATTACTAAAGAATACATATTTTAACAAAATTATTAAAAAATAACTAATTTTTAACAAAATTATTAAAGAATAACTAATTTTTTCCTCCCAAATTCAACAAAATCTAAGTTCTGGATTTTGTCATACTTTCCATATCCAAATCCATCTCCAACCAAACATAAGATTCCATGAATTTTTTTTCAAATCCATAAAAATTCAAATTTCACCTTCAAATACTGTTTACCAGACGGGCCCTCAGTGAAAATTTCCGATATCTAAGGGTCCGTTTGGATAGACTTTCTGAAATTTTGTTCTGAAAACAGTTTTCTGAAAGTAAGTTATAAAATTGTTTTCTGAGTAGAGTTATTCTAAGTTTGTGTTTGGTTACTTTTATCTGGAAAGTGATTTTAATTTTTTTTTTTTTTGAGATTCTGTTTGGTAAAATATTTTTAGAGAGTGATTTTCTTAACCGTGTCCACACTTTTCTGTGTCCATCTGTCCAATAAATAATTTTTTGTATCCGACACGTGTCCACCACAGATATCGAGGCTCGACGATGACTCGACACCACGAACGGCTCGCAGTTGACCGGAGGAGGACTCGACTCCGCCGCCGGGTCGCAGTCGAGCAGAGGAGGCGGCCAAAGGCGGGAGGAGGCGGCCGGCGCGTCGAGCTCGAGGCGGGAGGAGACGGCCGACCGAGCTCAAGGCGGGAGGAGGAAGCCAGCCGAGCTCGAGGCAGGAGGAGGAGGCCGCCGGGTCGCACTCGTCCCAAAACCCTAACCCTAAGGCTCGTCACCATGGTCGGCCGTCGAGCTCGGCTCGAGGCAGGAGGAGTTCCAGTGGTCGGCCGACGCGTCGAGCTCAAGGCAGGAGGAGGAGTTCCAGGAGGAGGCGGCCGGCGCGTCGAGCTCGAGGCAGGAGGAGTTCCAGTGGTCGGCCGAGCTCGAGGAGCTCGAGGAGGGCCTCCAAGGCCGCCGGCTCTCGTGAGGTCGCCGGCTCTCGTGAGGGCTTCCATGGAGATTTTTTTTTAAAAAGAAAACGTGCACATAGAGAGAAAGAGAGAGAGAGGGGGGGGGGGGGGGGGGGGGGGGGGAGAGAGTTGGGAGTCTGTTGGGGAGTGGGGGTGGAAATGGGGCCCACATATTTTGGAAAATCCCTCTTAGAGAACGTGTTTTTTCTACTTCCTAAAAGCTACTTTTAAATGTGACGTTTTGAAAAAAAATTCGGATGTAATATTGGAAGTGGTGGTTGTCCAAACGTTGTTTGAGGGAAGGCTTCATTTATAACTCAGAAAGCTGAGTTATAAATGGTAAGCAAACAGGCCCTAAATTTCCGAGATCGAGATGTGGACCCAACTCGAGCTATACCAGTAGATTATACGAGTAGGGTTTGGGTCAAAAACTTGTACACCTCTAATAAATGAATCCACCCTTGGCATAGGTGTGCTCTATATATCATGATTATCACCTCTTCTTAGTCGCCCGTTCCTATTAATCCATTCAAATGACAACCCCACCATCCATTTCCCGCCTCCTCCAACGGTCGAATCCCCTCCAGCGTCCCCATGTCCTCCAACTCCACTCCCTCCTCCTCAAGACCCACCCACCATCATCAACCTTCCACTACAACTGCCTAATCCGCGCCTACGCGAGAGCACGGTCCCCTCCCTCCGCCTTCCTCCTCTTCTCGGACCTCCGCCGGGCCGGGGCCCGACCCGATAGCTTCACCTTCCCTTTCCTCATCAAGGCCTGCTGCTCCTCCTCGATGGCGGAGGAAGGGAGGATGGCCCACGGGCTGGTGGTGAAGACGGGGTTTTTGTCGGATTCCTACGTGAGCAACACTCTCCTGTACGCGTACGCTTCGTGCCGGGCCCTGGGATGCGCGCGGAAGGTGTTCGATGGGATGGGCGAGAGGGACGTCGTGTCGTGGAGCTCCATGGTCGAGGGATGCGTTTCCTGGTTGGTATATTGATGTTTCCGTCTCTTCCTTGATGGTTCGAGCTATATGTATGCTCCGTACTCCTATGTTGTACGAACACGAACATGATACTATATATACAGACACACCAATGTGGACACGGCATTGGTTTGTCCGTCTTAGTGTATTTTTGAGTGTGTGTCATGGCCGATATGTGTCTGACATGACATGACACTGACATGACACCAATTTTGGAGCGTCCGTGTCTTCCTGGCTTGGGACTCTTGACGAGTTTCTGGCTGCAACTTTACGTAAATTGGTCAGGGTCCCTTTGAAGTCCGCTCTGGTACTTGGAAAAAGTTGGTTTTTTTGGCATAGGTCTCTATTACTCTCTATATAGTGCAACTAAAAACAGATGCTGCAACTAAAAAACAAAAATCCTATACTGAAATATTAAACAGAACACGTCAATCTAAAACAACGTTCGTCAACTACTAGTCGTGTGTAGGTTTTGAATAGGTCATGGTATTTTTTATTTGTTGATACATGTCTGACACGACATGCCACCAATTTTTGGAGCGTCCGTGTCTTCCCAGCCTGGGACTCTTGATGAGTTTCTGGCTGCAACTTTACGTAAATTGGTCAGGGTCCCTTTGAAGTCCACTCTGGTTCTCGGGAAAAGTTGAGTTTTTGGCATACTATATATAGTAGATGTAAGTATAGTGCAACTAAAAATGGAATGCTACAACTAAAAAACCAAAAATCGTATACTGAAATATTAAACAGAACACAGACAATCTGAAACAACATACCCAATTACTAGCCGTGTGTAGGTTTCAAATGTGTCATGGTATTTTTATTTGTGATCCAGACAGGAATCCTAACCTTTTCAAGGACTTACAGTAAGAGTTTACTAGTTATACAGTACACTACTGACCTTGACCAATTTAAGAAACAAAATTTGCCATCTTTTGATATTTTGAACATACGCACGTCGAGTTTGAGATTAGATTTTAGTTATTTTTTAAAGAATAGTCTTCTCTAAAAAGGACAAACATCACTTTTTCATTCTATCTGATATGTCCTTCCTGAATTTGAAATTTGGTATGTAGCTAGCTATAAACTCCATGCTAGTTGGTGCTCTGCATCCATGTTAAATAGTCACAAATACGACAGGACAAGATATGAACATGGGAACAGGGACATGGCACTTATTTTGGTCCGTCATATTGTATTTTGGAGTGTGTGTCATTCCAGACAAACACGCACGGCATTGACTTATGGAGTTTCCATGCTTCCTTGCTTTGCATATAAACTATCATATCTCAATTCATGCATTAGGTGGATAACTGTTTTAAATTTTAAAACCATTTGACATACACCATCAGTTGGAAACTACTTTTTATTTGCTTGGAGGAAATTTAGTCGAGTTTTGGCTAATTATTAATTAGATCTAAATCTCAGATTTTAAAGTCTAATGATGTTTATTCCTGAAATCTAGATACTCAAACTTAGCTGAATCTGGTACTACCTTGTAGAAAAAATTCAAAAACAACAGAATCTATTTGCCTATGTTGCACAACACACAAATACGCACGACATGAACCGGACAAGTTACCTATTGTGGCATGTCCTAGCATATTTTAGAGTGTTTCTGCCGTGGCCGATACATGTCCAACACAGCACAACAAGGGACACATCACCATTTTTGGTGTTGTCCGTGCATAAAAACTATTCGCTATATTGGGTACCAAATATTTGAATGTGCAAGATAAGAGAAGTAAGAAAGGATCGTGTCACTATAATTATCCACGATAAAGAAACCCTCACATTTGGTGCATATGAAACAGTGATATATTTTCATCTAAAAATCTAAAGCTAGCAAGTGTTCTGTAATAACAATAAAGAAAAATAATCCTTCTACATCTATGAAGAACTGCCTTCAAAATTTAGAGCTCAAGTGTCCACCTGTTGATTACTTCTATAGAATTTACATAGTAACTAAATTATTATGAACTGTTAAGACCCGATGTAGTGGCAAATAACCTTTTGATTCCTCCAAGAATTTCTATTTATCATGAGAAATTAATAATAGTTCCTCATCAAGAAATAACCATGTTCGTGATACCACTGTGTTAAATCGAGAAGTGCATTAAATATTGTACTAAATATCAAATAACCATGTGAGCATACTACAAGCTTAAGTTGTCAAATTTCTATGGATGTTAAAGGTAAATTGGATTCTATATATACGAATGCATTGAGACTCATAGCTCTAGTGGCTAGCAGATGAAGACATAACGCATCATGGCTGGATGTGTTCGATCCCACGGGGAAGCGGATTATTCCTTCCAATTAATGGTGGGAGTAAAAAGAGAGAGCAGAAGAATACATTGAGACTTAATTATGAAGTAGGTTCTTCAATCATTTGATTTAAATTCAAGCATATAAGGTCATTTGGATTCACTTATGATTTATTCTTCTGAGATGGCGCCTAAGGAGAATGAACACTCCAAAAATCTGGGTTGTGTCATGTCGGACATGTATTAGACAGTTATCTGACACAACCCGAACATTCCAAAACACACTAGGACACACCAAAATATATGTTGTGTCCATATCGTGTGTCCTTACCGTGGCATGTTGCATCTGTGCCTGTGCAACATATTGCCTTGAGGGAACACATAGGTAAAATATGGACCGATGGCTATGGGATGTTGTGGCTGTGTGGTGACTGGCTGGAAATAAATAATTGAGTAGTCAATAGTAAATATAGAAAGATTCAACAAATCACTTTTCTTATTCTGTCTAATATCAGGTCTTGGGAGGCACCTGGAGGGGTAAGAAGAGACCAAACCTCATAATTTGACTGTAGGTTAGCAAAATATGGAAGGGAGCACACCCAGATTGCGATAGTGTGTCGAGTGCTAGTATTTTGTTCTAGCAGTGCTCACACCTTTCTCTTGGCTCTCTACATGTAATTTTGGTTTCTGTGTATTTCGTAATCGGCCTCTTGTAGGCTATGGGTTTTTGTCAAAAATCTCTTTAATGAAACACGGGTGGAGACATTTCTCCTACCGATTATCTATAATTTTTTTTGCCTTTCTTCAAGTCCTACTGAGGCGTTGTTCACATTCAAGAGTATCTTCTCAAGGCATCATTAAGTGCTGTATTTCCTCATGAAGCTAAAACTATCTTAACCCTTTCCTTTTTCTAACAAACTAAAATATTTAAACATTGACCTTGTTGTGTGTGATATAAGGAATAGCTGAATTACAATCATGAATGGCTTATTTATTCTTCTACTTACTTTTGTCGACAGTTTAGCTAATGAAATTTGCTCTCCTTCTGCAGTGATCGTCCTCTCGAAGCCTTAATGGTGTTTCAGCAAATGAGGGTGGCGAAAGTCCAACCCAATTCGGTCACCCTATTAAGCTTGCTCTCTGCTTGCAGAAATCTCGGTTGTCTGAGGACTGGCAGGTCCATCCACTCATACATTATTTCGAACAGTATCAAGCTGGATGTTTCCTTAGGAACCGCTCTTATTGGCATGTACGCAAAATGTGGCGAATTAGAGGAAGGAATGCAAGTGTTCAACTCCATGGAACGGAAGAACTTGCAGTCATGGACTGTCATGATCTCAGGGCTTGCTGATCATGGCCGTGCGGAAGAAGCAATCTCTCTTTTCTATCAGTTGGAAGCAGGCGACTTGAAGCCTGACAGCATACTGTTCTCCACCATTCTAACTGCTTGCAGCCATTCGGGCTTGGTAGAAGAAGGCCAGAAGCTATTTAGGAGGATGGTTGATGTCTACAAAATCCAGCCTACAATGGAGCACTTTGGATGCATGGTTGATTTGTTAGGGAGAGCAGGGTTGGTGGAAGATGCTTATAAGTTCATTACGGAAATGCCAGTCGCTGCTAATTCGGTTATATTGAGGTCTTTCTTGAGATCTTGCAGGGAAAATGGGGTGGTCTGTGATGTTGGAAGGAGACTGACGGACTTGCTTATTGAAAGAGAGCCGGGTAGCGGTGCAAACTATGTGCTTGCAGCTAATGTGGCTGCATCTTGTAGTAATTGGAGTGATGCGGCCGAGCTCAGTAGCAGCATTTCGGACAGAGGGTTGAAGAAGGTCCCGGGATGTAGTTGGGTGGGATAGGGTTCATAATGTTTGAGTCTGGCATCCACTTGGTTGATTGGAGGAGGTTCAAAGAAAAGTTTAGTCCCACTTCACGTAGGATGGGCTACTATGTTGCATGAACACGGATACAAATATGGAAACAGATACGGAGACGATACGGACATGAGATACATGATATGGAAGGTACGGACACAATACGGATACAAACACCTTTTCCCCTTGTTTGTGCAACATAGAAGGGATATGTCAAGCATAAATTGTTATTGCCGGGGCACAATTTTTCGATGGAAAAATGTGAATATGAAACAATTGTAAGAACAATGTTCCAACGCAACACTTCTAGGAAGGTTGCGCAAGTATGACGAAGATCTAAGAAGATCTCGTTATTATATTACGAGAATCTAAAAAGATTTCGTAATCCACAGCAGCATATGATATACGAGAATCTAAGAAGATTTCGTAATCACAACAACGAAGAAGATGACAGACGAAAGATGGAAGATGGCATGCTGGGGTGAATGATCACCGTTGCTCAAAGCTATATTCGTCACACACGAATAGCTTCCAGGAACCAGCAAGTTCGTCGGAGAACTTTGGAATACTTCTGCTCTTGTGACTCCTCGGATCGTACACGGACTCCCGTGCAAAAGCAACGCTGGTGCAAAGCTTCTCTTCTCTCTCACAGACTCTGTTTACCTGTGTTAAGAAACACTTGTAAACTTTCGTGACTCTCTGAATGTGTTCTATATTGTATTACTGCCTGTAAGAGAGAGGAGACCTTATATAGGCCCGAGTAGCAACTGTCCGGTTAGCACAACATTCGGGACGTGGTAATAACCACTCCGAACGTGCAGTAACCGCTCAGATCATGCACATGCACGATCTGAAGCAAGTTGCGCCACTCTGGCATCCTGCGTGCCGTGCATACTGCGCACTGAGCCACTTGCGCCAACCTGCGCCATTGCGCGCACTGTGCCACTGCGCAACTTGCGCGACCTGTGCCACCTTGCGCCACTCGCGCAACGTGCGTCACGTGCGCAACCTATGCGCAACCTGCGTGCAACCTGTGCGCAGCCTGGCGCGCACCCTGGTCGCGCAACGTGGCAGCGCAAGTGGCTCGCGCAACGAGCGCAACTAAAGCGCACTATGCGCCTAGCGACGATGCTGACGTGCTAAGTGCAAAGTGCGCCAACAAAACGCCACATTACGCCTCATGAGTCCGAGTCGGGGCTTAGCTCCCATGGACCATCTGGCGCTTGAGGCCCTTGGTGAACGGATCCGCCAGGTTCTCCTGACTCCGAACATCAATCATTGCAATAACACCTCTCTTGATAAGATCGTGTACTATACTGTGCTTCAACCGCACAGTCCTCTTCTTTCCGTTGAAGAGGTCATTTGATGCCACCGTCGCAGTCGCCTGGTTATCGCAGTATATCGGTATCGTCGGTATTTGAGCCCCAACCACTGGAAGATCATACATGAGCTCCCGAAGCCATTTTGCTTCCTCGGCTGCGGTATCAAGTGCAAAGAACTCAGATTTCATGGATGACCGCGAGAGCATAGTCTGCTTCTTCGACTTCTACGATATAGCAGCTCCACCCATTGTGAAAATGAATCCACCTGTGGACCTCTCGCTCTCCATCTCTGAGCACCAGCCGGCATCACTGAAGCCTTCCACTACCGACGGATCTCTGTTGTAGTACAGTGCATATGTCTGAGTCTTCTTGAGATATCTCATAATCCGTTTCACAGCTTTCCAGTGTTCAACACCTGGGTTGCTCGTGAAACGACTCAGCATTTCCACGGCGAAAGCTATATCAGGCCTTGTGGCAGTAGTAGCATACATCAAACTTTCGATTACGCTTGCATACTCCAGCTGCCTAACGCTTTTTCCTGAATTAGGCTTCAGCTTCAGATCACTCATGTACGGCGTATCGATCCCTGGAAGATCCCGATACCCATAACGAGTGATCATTTTCTCAATATAATGAGACTGTTATAGCGCTAGTCCAGTGTCTGTCCGGATGATCTTGATCCCTAAGATCACATCAGCTTCTCCCAAGTCCTTCATACTGAACTTGCTCGAGATGAATTTCTTTGTCTCCGTGACACAGCTCATATCCGTACCTAGGATAAGCATGTCGTCCACGTACAGGCAAACGATCACACCTCTTCCATCAGCGAACTTCGTATAAACACACTTGTCCGTCTCGCTGACTATGTAGCCATTTGACCTTATAACTTTGTCAAATTTCTCATGCCACATCTTGGGAGCCTGTTTAAGACCGTACAAAGATTTTACCAACTTGCAGACTTTATCTTCAAGACCCTTGACGACAAATCCCTCTGGCTGTTGCATGTATATCTCTTCGGTCAGCTTGCCATTTAGGAAAGCCGTTTTCACATCCATCTGATGTATCACCATTTTATGTATTGCTGCAAGAGCAATCAATACTCTGATGGTGATCATCCGGGCTACTGGAGCATACGTGTCAAAGTAGTCAATTCCCTGCTTCTGAGAAAACCCCTTGGCTACCAACCTAGCCTTGAACTTGTCAATAGTTCCGTCTGTTTTCATCTTCTTCTTGAAGATCCATTTGCATCCGATGGGTTTCGCTCCTTCAGGAAGATCAACCAACACCCAAGTGTTATTTGAGGTGATGGAATCAATTTCATTGTCAATCGCCTCCTTCCAGAAAACTGCATCTCTGGTCTTCATCGCCTCATCATAGGTAAGCGGATCTGCTTCCACATGATAGGTGGCAAAGTCACTTCCGAAGTCCTTCGGCCTCCTCATACGCTTAGCTGACGGCTCAGCTTGTTCTGGTTCAATCGTTGTTTCAACAACAACATCTTCTTGGACCACATCTTCATTGAAGACTTCAGTTTTCTGCGCACCCTCAATGTTCTCCGGTACATCCGCAAGAACAATATTCTTGTGCCTTGCAAATTTGTCTTCAAAATATTCTGCGTCGCGAGATTCAATGATATGATTTGACTCAATATCAAGAAATCTTCGAGCATCACTCTTCTCGGCATACCCAAGAAGATCGTCTTAGTAGTCCTTGTCCCAAGCTTCTGAATCTTCAGATCTGGAAGCTTGACATATGCCAGACACCCCCACACTCGAATGACATTCAAGTTAGGTCTGACCTTGAACTAGAGTTCATGAGGAGTAACGTATGAAGTTGCATGAGGCACTCTATTTAGAATAAAAGTGGCCGTCAATGCAGCTTCTCCCCAGTAGTACTTAGGAAGACCAGCAGTCAACAACATTGAGTTAATCATTTTTGTTAACGTTCTGTTCTTCCTCTCTGCTACTCCGTTTGATTGAGAAGAGTACGGAGCCGTAGTCTCATTGACGATTCCATGTTCTTTGCAGAACGATGCGAATTTGTAACGCCCCAGAACCAGAATACTAGAGAGTGGGGACGTACATAGCCAGCTACGTATATTGAAATGCAACCTACCTCGTTATACGGTCACGGCTGTCTAGATACATGAGGGTTTAACTACAAGCCAACAGTCTCCTATGGTCATGATCAAGCCTATTGTCTCAATTTCAAGCAAGCAATAATAGTTACAAGATGTCAGAGCACCAAATATATAATAGCAAGGCGTCCCATACATTACATATTGGATGATCATGAAGCTAGTCGTACAAAATGTCAAGACTAGCAAGAGTTAAGTCATACATGATCAACCCTAGGATCTGTCAATCATGATACAGCCCGTAAGCAGACAATAAGTAAAGGTGCAATCGAGCTAATACGTGCTCGTCGGCTAAACGCCTCAAAAGAATAATTTTATAATAAAGTAGGAGGACAAAAAGAAACCCACTCGTTGCCAGGGTTACGCCTGATGGTCACCATCTGGCTGGAGGTTAGGTAGATCCTCTGGGACTGCTCCGATATCTGGCCATACAAAACCAGCTGGGTCAGACCCCAGAAAGAGCAAGTGCCACAAAGGAGGCTTCACTTAGGAACTAAAACCAGCACATCATAATAGAATAATTTAAGAGCGCTTATAAAGAAATGACCATAATAATAATAGAGATAACAATAATAAATTGAGTACGAGGAAACCATTCAAGCAGCCAGACTGCAACCCTTAAACCAAACAAAGACCGGGGTTGCAGCCCTTCACCTGAATAGAAACCCGTCTCAATACTAATGGTAAGGTAACAAGACAATAAACGAAGAGAGGACTCATAACTGCTCCGGGAGCCAGGTTACAACCCTTAAACCAAACAAGGACTGGGGTTGTAACCCTTCGCCTGAACAGAACTGGACCCCTGATCTTTATTGTTAAGGCCAGTATAAATAATTAATCATGTCGTTGCAGTAAGGTAAAACGTGACGAGCGTGGCATGGGGTTGCAATAAGACAATAACGAAGAGAGGACACAGAACTGCTCCGGGAGCCAGGTTACAACCCTTAAACCAAACAAGGACCGGGATTGTAATCCTTCACCTGAACAGAACTGGACCCCCGATCGTTATTGTTAAGGCAAGCATCAATAACCATGTCGTGTCACAATCTTGTACAGGATCGGGACAAGACTAAGCTGGGATAAACTCCATCCAATCAATCACGGCCAATCAAGAGTACGGCTTGATACTTTTAACTAACTAGGGTTATCACAGGCCTAGTTACTATCAAGATGCAATGAGATTATCCCAATAGCCACAAGCCCTGCAGACCATTCGGTTATCCAGGTCGGATGTCCGTTTATGGAGAATGCAACACGTGACTGTGTGCATGGAAATGTGCCCTGCTCATCGGTAGGCTACAAGTCCACTTATTGCGCCCAGATAACGGAATTGCCTGTAGCTGGGAATCTCTTCATGTCTACTGAATTATTATAGTTTATTAGCCTTAGTCAATTACTGTAGGTATCCCTGACCGTGGTACTCAGGGATCCCTATCCTAGACATGATGCAAGACAGTACTGGTTTATTTTGTACAAACACAATCACCCACGGTGTCCAGACCATTCAATTCTGTCACGACATGCTAGCCGTCGCAACCGCATTCGAGATATATATCATGTCAAATACACTGTCAAGAGTGCACCACGACGGGTCACTATCATGTCATGCCATTATTTAAAATTAACATTTAACCAGGTATAAGCGTGTATGCAATAACTAAATATAAACATGGTGCAAGAGTTGTGGAGGAATCATGCGGCTCAGGGAGACGGGGCATAACTTCCACATACGAACTCAAACTGAGGTGCTCCAGAAATATTCGGAAAGGCGAGACAGAGATCTAAAACTTTCATGTTTTAAGTTTTTCGAAATTATGGCTAGAAAATAGCTTAATTTGGCAAAAACAGTCATTTTGTGCACTTTTTATGCCAAAAAAAATCAATCCTGCGTAAAATATGTAAAAGGGGAAGGTTCCAGCGTAAAAGTTTACATTCTGGGCACTAATCAGCGTAAAATACGCAATTTCAGGGTTCCCTGCGTAAAATATTACATTCTGGATGATATCCAGCGTAAAATACGCAATTCCAGGATTTCCAGCGTAAAATTTCACATTCTGGATACAATCCAGCGTAAAATTCGCAATTTCAGGGTTCCCAGCGTAAAATTTTACATTCTGGATACAATCCAGCGTAAAATACACAATTTTAGGGTTCCCAGCGTAAAATTTCACATTCTGGATACAATCCAGCGTAAAATTTCATTTTACGCAAGCCTTCCTGCGTAAAATCTGATTTTACGCTAGCTTCCCTGCGTAAAATCTTATTTTACGCCAGCCCACATTCTTCAGCCGACATAAAAATTCAGAAAAACTTGTTTTGGCCATAAAAACTTCATTTTAACTCGAAATGAGGTGAATCAAAAACCAAATTCACACAAAATTTTGTGCTCTTGCTCATGGAACTATTAGTTTTCGAAAATAACAAGTTTTAGTAGATCAAAACCAAGAAAACGCCATGAACTAAAAGTTAAAATGTAGATCTAGAAGAATCTATCCATCAAAATTAAAACTCCAAGTTCTAAAGAGGTTTATAATCATGTAAAGAAGAGAATGGAACAATAAAATTTAAGATCCCTCAAGAAGCAAGTTGCACTTGCCTACGGTGGGGTTCGGTGAGGAAGAAGAAGAAGAAGAGCAGTAATGAAAAAGATTGAATGAAGAGAGAGAAAGGTGGTTGGGGTTAATAAATGATGATGGGGGTGGTAGGTAGGGATTTTCCTTCGTTCATTTTTGAACCAAGCAAACCAAGCCAAGCCGAACCAACCCAAGAATAAACCAATCAATTGAAAATGTCGAAATAAACCAAGCAAGGTGTCATGCAATACGAATCAAAGTACGTATACGTATACCAAAATACGTAATACGAACAATAGGCATTACAACTCTCCCCACCTTAAAAGAATTCCGTCCTCGGAATTTAATCAAGAGGCTAGAGATGCAAGGACAAGCTATACTAATCACAGGCAAGCTATACTAGTCAAGCAATCAAGCAATCATTTATGCAAGCAAGGAATCGAAGGCCTGAGGCATAAGAAAGATATTATACCTCACGAGTCAAACAGGTCGGGATATCGCGATCGGATATCATCCGCACGCTCCCACGTTGACTCACCCAAAGAGTGATGATCCCAAGCAACTCGGACTAACTTAATAGTCTTGTTCTTTGTAGAAGCATGGAATTTCACAACCAGAAAGCCCATGCGCCAGACACTACATGCGCCAGAACTCGGACAGAATACTTCGCAGCAAAGTCAATAAGTATAGACATTTGAAGAAGGACTTTTTATTTATATATGTCACGCCCCAGAACCAGAATACTGGAGAGCGGGGGAATGACTCAGCCAGCTACGTATTACGGGTAGATGAATACCGTATAATACGATCAATGCTGTCTAACCAGACGAGGGGGTGCATACTACATGAAAGTCTTACTATGGTCATTTCACATCTATTGTCTCAATCATTCAAACAAGAAACAGGAATTAGAGAACATGTAAGAATAAGCAGAAGGCGTCCTAAATGCTCAGTCAAAATGTTCTTGAGATCTGGCTTTACAAAACATAGCCAGATGGTATCGCAAGTATATACACAATTGTTATCAGCTGCAGTCTGACTTAATTACAATTATGCAAAAGTAAGTACAAGACGATCCGACTAACATATCGGTGCCAAACGGCAAAGTATAGAGTAAATGACAAAATGAGCAGTGAAGTAAGGAAACCCACTCGAGTCCTCCTGCGATCATTCCCCTAGTATTGACCATCTTGGAGGTAGAAGTAAGCTGAGTCCTCGGGGACCGGCTCTAAATCTGGCCATGCAAAACCAGAGAGGTTAGACCTCTAACAGCAAGTACCACAAGGAAGGACGATATGAATGACTAAACCAGTAAGTATGAGACTAAAATAATAGATCTCTGCTTTCCACTAGGAGTCACAAAATATTACGACACTTCGAACCAACCTCCCAACCAAACAAGGGCAGAAGTTAGCCCATCATGTCCTGACATTCTGATCATCTCAGTTAGGTAACAGAGTAGGTACAGTACACAAACAAATCATCTTGAACGGCCAATCAACTACTACGGTTTGCTATTGTGAGTCCTAAGTTATCCTAGAATTATGCAATTAGGGATTCCTCAGTTCTTACTATGTGCAAGCAAGGCAAGTCTATCCAATCAATCAATTGCGCCAATCATGTAGTTAGACGAGTCCCAGCAGGACGCCCGCCGTTATAGCATGTACAATAATATAAGCAGATACCGTTCCCTGCCCGTGTGACAGATTTACCGTATCTGTGGGAACCAGCCGGCCCGTCGGACAGTTAATAGTCCCAAGGGGGCTGCCATGTAAGAACTCGTGAATCCATTCTCTCCATGTCATCATTATTTTATTTAACTTAATAGTCTCTACGTTGAGTGAAGTTCCATGCCGTGGATCATGGTCGTTCAAATGAGTACTTTCGTACGGGGTACGATATGCGCAACTCTACAACGATATCCGTGCGGCTAGGTTGTAGGTTTTGCATAGCGTGATGCAACAATCAAGTCTAACCACGGAGTAATCATGCCTTGACCATAAAGTACACATGCTGTTTTTGTAAAATAGATAAATAAATAATTTGAAACCTGCATGTGCCTGTATGCCAATATTCGGGATTGGCTAATCGAGTACAATAGTTCATTACATGAATGTGTCTCATTCATTTCATTCAAGAAGACGACTAGCCAGTCTCTTAGTTCCAACTAGGAACGCATTATCAATTTTAGTAAAGATAACCATTATTATTAATGGTATCAAGACATGAAAGTCGATTAGTATTACACGGGGTCGAGTCTGTAACTCCTCAGAGTTAAGTTCCAGTCAATCTGGGTATCCATGGATCAATCAAGACACATGACACATTCTACACAACAATCCATGTCATGATTTTATCAAGTTCACGCCAAAAGGCGTAAGGATATAATATAAGAATTATCATGCCATCATTAAATGAATAATTATAGGACAAATTGTCACCCTCATTTTTCCGTATTTCATATTTATACTCGTAGTCGGATTTTGGCTTGTATTTTTAACTTTCTCGATTTGCAGAATTTTGGGTTTTCTCGTATTTCGGGTTTTGGCTCGGCTCGGTTTTAATTGGTTTGGTTTAGTTTGGTTGGTTTAGTATGTATTGGAACACCTTAACCTATACTCCTCCCTCAACACACCACAACCCACCCTCATTAAAACTCCACCTACCATTCTCTCTCCTCATTACTTCTCCATTAATTTCTAACTTCTTCTTCTTCTTCCTTCTTCCACACAACACCACACCATAGGCAAGTGCACCTTGCCATCAAATAAGCACCACTTTTATTTGTCTATTAACTAGATTAGGCCATGGAGAACAACTTTAGAACTTGACATTTTGTGATTTGGAGCTTTCATTCTTCTAGATCTAGGTTTTAACCATTTTTGAAAATTCTTGGTTTTGATCTATTAAACTTCGATTTTTGCATGTTTTGATGCTTCCATGTGGAAGAGAATTCGATTTTACTCAAGTTAGAACTTTGAAAATCTAGATTTGGTTTTGATTTGGCTAAGTTATGAAGATTTGAAGTTTTTGGTGTTCTTGAGGAGTTCATCTCAGCCTTGGTGAAGACTCTCGGCCAGTGCTCTTTAGCACTTGACCGTTTGCGCACCCCGGCCTGTGCTCTTTAGCGCATGGCCGATTGCGCATAGGCTCAGCCAGTGCTTTGCGCTGCGCTGGATTGCGCTGGCGCAAGCTAGCCATGCGCAAGCCAGCCATGCGCAAAGTAACCCCTGCGCACTTGACCCCTTGCGCAGTCCATACTCTGCGCAGTCTACCCTCGCGCAATCCTCCCTTGCGCAATCCAATTGATGCACAAGGCATCCCCTGTGCTCCTGTAACCCTGTGCCCCTTGACCCCCTGCGCAGTCTACCCTTGCGCAAGGTAACCCTTGCGCAAGGTAACCCTTGCGCAAGGCAACTCTTGCGCAGCTCTTCCATGCGCAGTACATACCCTGCGCAGCCCAACCCCTGACTCCTTTGCACAACCTACTTGTCTATGATGAATTTGTTTATTTCTTTAAGCTTGGCTCTTCTATAGTCCTATATATATTGGTATTTTATTAGATATTTTACGTCCATTTTATATCTTTACGCCTTTTGTCATGAACTTGATTTTACTTAATATACTTGGAATGACTATTGTACATGGCCTGGTATGACAAGGAACTAGCATAACATGACAGTGACCCGTAGTGGTGCACTCCTGACATGACCAACCTGGCATGAATTATCTTGATAACTTGATAGTGGCCGTGGCGGCGCACTCCTGACTTGACTTGACTTGATAACTTAACTTGACCTGCCTTGACACCGTGGGTGCTCCTGCTTGCTTGCTTGTACAATCCACTTGTCTTATCTTGCATCATGTCTAGGACGTGACTTCCTGGGTACCACGGCCAGGGACTCGTGCTAAATTGGATTAGGGTAATGATTAGATCAAACTAGAACATGGAGAATTCCCAGTCACAGGCAATCTCGTTATCTGGGCGCTTTAATGGACTTGTAGCTTGTCGACGAGTAGAGCACATTTCCAGCACACTGTCATGTGTTGCACCCTCTAAGTCACCTAAGGGTACATTTGTCTTCCGGGCAATGTACCCACCTATAACTCTCAACCCGCGGAAGGATAACTGGATAGTCTGCAGGGCTTGGGACTGGGAGTTTCTCACTTGCATCTTGTTAGTAATTAGGCTTGTGATAACCCTAGTTAGTTAAAGTAGTAAGCCGTAGTACTTGCTTGGTCGATTGTGAATGAATGGTGTCCAGTCCTGTCTAAGTCTTGTCTAGCCCTTGTACCTGGAACTCTTGGTCATGATTGTTTTACTTATCTCTAACGATAAATGGGTAGAGATAGTGAGCTATTCAGGCGAAGGGGTACAATCCCGGTCCTTGTTTGGTTTAAGGATTGTAACCTGGCTCCCGGAATGGTTCCACGTCCCTAGTCGTTTATCGCTCTGTGTACTTTTATTACTTGTACTTCCTTTATTTCTTTATGTTCTGATATGTTGGCTTTTGTTCTTATTTGTGGCCTCCTTGTGGCACTTGCTCTTTCTGGGGTTTGACCCAGCTGGTTTTGTGTGGCCAGATTTCGGAGCAGCTTCCGAGTATATACCAAGCTTCCAGCCCAATGGTGAACACTAGAAGAAACCAGGGCTACGAGTGGGTTTTCCCCTTTTTGTTTCACCCACTTATATGTAAATTTATTCTTTTGAGGCATTTAGCCGACGAACACCTGTTAGCTCGATGCACATTTACTTACTGTCTGCCTACGGGCTGTAAACATGATTAACAAATCCTAGGGTTGATCATGTATGACTGAACTCTTGCTAGTCCTATCATTTTGTACGACTAGATTCATGATCATCCAATATGTAATATTTGGGACGCCTTATATATATATATTTGATGCTCTAACATCTTGTAACCCTGTTAATTGCTTGGGATTGAGACAATAGGCTTGACCTTAAGAGACTGCTGGCTTGTAGTAAACCCTCATATCTAGACAGCCGTGACCGTATTGTTGAGATGTATTCTATTTCAATATACGTAGCTGGCTATGTCTGCCCCCGCTCTCCAGTATTCTGGTTCTGGGACGTGACATGGTTTAAGTGGTGGCCCATGCAGGTCTTGGCATTCAAGAAATGTGAGGGTTTACCGAATAGATGTCTCAATCAATATTCGCCCTTGATCTCTGCTCGTATCTTCAAATCCCTGAGAATCTTGACCTGATCACATGCTTGTATCGTTGATCTGTCCTGGTCCTTCCTTACTGTTCCCTATGTCGTCTTCTTCAGCGGCATTGCTCCCGGACCTGCCAACCAGCCAGAGGAAGCTCAGCAAGCACCCCAGCGCCAGGAAGATCAAGCTCAGCACTCTGGAGTAGCCTCCCGAGTTATGCTTCCCGGAGGCTCAGAACCTCCAGTTCAGGCAGCTCCGCCCGTTCAACCAGCTAGACAGGATGAGGGACGTTTGGTAGGGCTTATCAGAGAACTGCTTGCATCCCAAGATCGTCGAGGCGACGCCTTGCACCAGGAAGTTCATGATGCACTAAACCGAGGAGGTCCCCAAGGGAATCAGGAGGCCAACAGTTTCAAGCGCTTGAACCCTCCCTTCTTTGACGGCAGTGAAGATGCGATTGCCGCGGACGCTTGGCTTCAGGATACCGAGGTGGTTCTAAAAGCAGCTAGGACACCTGAAAATGAGAAGGTGGCGGTGGTACGGCTACAGTTGTTAGACTTGGCTCGCGATTGGTAGGCAGCTCAGGCCATGGGATTAGCAGCACCAGTCACTTGGGCGACGTTCAGAGAGAGGTTCCAGACGAAGTACTTCGATGCGGTGGCACGGTACGACCTGCAGACCAGGTTCACCAACTTGAAGCAAGGAGGCAGGACGGTCGATGGCTATGCGACCGAGTTTTCCAGGCTGAGTAGGTTCGCCCCCACCTTGGTGGCAACCAAATTCGATAGGGCCCAGCGGTTCCAGCAGGGGCTGCATTTAGAGATATTATTAGCTGTGGAGCAGTTCGAGCACCAGACGTTCGATGCAGTGTTGAAGGCAGCAAGGAGGCATGAGTATACCTCCCGGAGAATTGTGGACAGGACCGGAGGCAGGAAGCGGTCCCACAACCAGATGCACCAATCTTCAGCTCCAGCCCCGACAGCTAGGGGTATAACCATTGAAACTCCGAGGCGGGCGGCCTCAGTGACGTCGGTTCAGCATTCGACCCCGATGTACCCGCAGCAGCAGAAGCAGATGCAGTCTTCCGCGGTGGGATGTTCTCATTGCGGGAAGTCGGGCCATGTAGTGGCAGAGTGTCGTAGGGCACAGGGATTGTGCCTGGCTTGTGGAGGAGCAGACCACCAGATAGGGACCTGCCCGAATAGGGGAGGTCCATCATTATCCTACCTTTCTAGTTCTTCGGTGAGAGGACCAGCCCCAGTTCCAGTCCAGCAGCAGCAGCAACAGCAGTACCCGAGGCCATTGGCGCCCCAGGCCCAGGCCTTTCAGCAGCAGAACCAGCAGCAGTTCACCCAGGCTCCAGCACAGAACCGACAGAGGGGTTTCCAGCAGAGGGGACCCGCAGCTAGAGGTCAGGCTATGATGATGACCATGGAAGAAGAAGTTGCACCAGGTGAGGTAGTGGCAGGTACTATTCTCGTTAACACCTTTCCAGCATCTGTATTATTTGATTCTGGTGCATCGCATTCATTCATGTCTGCACGATTCGCGACACGGATAGGATTGGAGCCCGAGTCATTATCAGTGAGGCTCAATATACTTACTGGTAATGGTCTTGTGGGAGTAGATCGAGTGTTTTCCTCGTGTCGGATCGTAGTTAGCGGTAGAGAGTTTCCCGCTAGGCTCATAGAGCTCCCTATGGCAGACTATGATGTAGTCCTAGGCATGGATTGGTTGAGGAACCATTATGCTAGGATAGACTGCCATGTTGGCAGAGTTGTCTTTAGTATTCCCGGAGGGCCAGAGTTTTCATTTTCCAGAGGCACAGTAGAGCCATCTCCTCCAGTATTGCGGATGGCAGTAGCAGCAGTGCAGTTGTCCCGGATAGTTGAAGAGTTTCCAGATGTCTTCCCAGAGGAACTTCCAGGGATGCCACCAGAGCGGGAGATCGAGTTCACCATTGACTTGATTCCCGGGACAGCACCAGTATCAAAGCGAGTCTACAGAATGGCGCCTTCAGAGTTGGAGATTTTGTACAAGATGATTGAAGAACTCAGGACCAAGGGATTCATACGTGCTAGTGGATCGCCTTGGGGAGCCCCGATACTTCTTGTGAAAAAGAAGGATGGTACGTCTAGGCTATGTATAGATTATCGTACCTTGAACTCAGTGACAATCAAGAACAGATACCCTCTCCCGAGGATAGATGACTTGTTTGATCAACTCAAGGGGGCTTCAGTTTTCTTGAAGATAGACTTGCGGTCAGGATACCACCAGATTAGAGTCAGAGAGCAGGACATCCCGAAGACGGCGTTTAGATCTAGGTACGGGCATTGGGAGTTTCTAGTTATGCCCTTTGGAGCGACCAATGCGCCGGCAGTGTTCATGGACCTCATGGACCGTATTTTCATGCCTTACTTGGATCAGTTTGTGATAGTATTCCTTGATGACATCCTGGTCTACAGCAAGAGTGAAGCAGAGCACGAGCAGCATCTCAGAGTTGTCCTCCAGATTCTCAGAGAGCACCAGTTGTACGCCAAGTTCAGTAAATGCGAGTTCTGGCTCGATCGCATTTCTTACTTGGGTCACATCATTACCAGAGGAGGAGTGGAAGTGGATCCCCAGAAGATTGTGGCCATCGAGTCATGGCCAGTACCCAGCTCAGTGGCAGAGGTTCGCAGCTTCCTTGGATTGGCCGGCTACTACCGGCGGTTCGTCTCAGATTTTGCAAGAATTTCAGCGCCGATGACCCAATTGACCCGTAAGGATGTGCCATTCGTTTGGACAGCAGAATGTCAGGAATCATTTGAGAAGTTGAAGCGAGGTTTGATGACGACTCCCATTCTCACACTTCCAGATGGGACCGGAGGATTCACAGTTTACTGCGATGCTTCAGGCAGAGGATTGGAATGTGTTTTGATGCAGCATGGAAAGGTAATTGCTTATGCATCACGTCAACTCCGTGATCATGAGAAGAATTACCCGACCCACGACTTGGAGCTAGCAGCAGTAGTGTTTGCACTTAAGTTGTGGAGGCACTACTTGTACGGAGACAGAGTGGAGATTTTCACAGATCACAAGAGCCTGAAGTATGTTTTCACCCAGGAGGATCTTAATATGCGACAGAGAAGATGGCTCGAGCTACTGGTGGACTACGATGTGGATTTGCAGTATCATCCAGAGAAGGCCAACGTTGTAGCAGATGCGTTGAGCCGGAGGACCGGAGTTTATTTTCTGACGGCACAACCAAAGCTATTGGCAGATCTTCAGAAGATGGGAATTGAAGTGATTCTTCCTTCCAATGTGGCCTTGATGGCCAGCCTACAAATTCAGTCCACCATAGTTGAGAGGATCCGGACCGCACAGTTAACAGATTCCAAGATTCAGCGGCTCAGAGCAGAGTGCGAGGCAGGGAGAAGGCCAGAGTTATGCATCCATGAAGATGGTACACTTTGACACGGCACTCGTCTTTGTGTACCCAGTAGAGATATCAGACAGGAAGTCATGGCAGAGGCTCACAGTTCGCAGTACTCCATTCACCCAGGCGGCACGAAGATGTACCGAGATATTCGTCAGCACTTTTGGTGGAATGGTATGAAGAGGGAAATAGCCCGGTATGTCTCTCGATGTTTGGTTTGCCAACAGGTCAAGGCTGAACATCAGAGGCCAACTGGACTTCTTCAACCCTTGCCGATCCCAGAATGGAAATGGAAGCACATTACCATGGATTTCGTGACTGGGTTACCCAGATCTCCGGCTGGCAGAGATGCTATTTGGGTCATTGTGGACAGGCTTACCAAGGTGGTACACTTTCTTCCATTTAGAGTTAGACAGTCGACGGCACAGCTAGCAGAGATATATCTCAGGCAGATTGTCAGACTTCACGGAGTGCCAGTCAGCATAGTATCAGACAGGGATACGAGATTCATATCGCACTTCTGGCGCAGTCTTCATCAAAGTTTGGGGACTCGTCTCAAGTTCAGCTCAGCGTATCATCCGCAGACAGATGGGCAGTCAGAGCGTACTATACAAACTCTCGAAGATATGTTGCGGTCGTGTACCCTTGACTTCGGTGGTTCGTGGGAGGATCACCTGCACCTGGTGGAATTCTCGTACAACAATAGTTTCCAGGCCAGTATCCAGATGGCACCCTTCGAGGCCCTGTATGGTAGGAAGTGCAGATCCCCGTTAGCATGGGATGATGTCGGAGAGAGGCATATGCTCGGTCCAGAACTGATTTCTCAGACGGTTGAAGTGGTCAGGAGAGTCAGAGATCACCTCCGAGTTGCTCAGGATCGCCAGCGCATTGGGCCGTTGCTCATCGGCGTCCCTTAGAATTTGCTGTCGGCGACCATGTATTCCTTAGGATCTCGCCTACCCGTGGCATCATTCGTTTTGGCGTACGGGGAAAGCTTAGTCCTAGGTATATAGGGCCGTTCGATATTCTAGAGCGAGTAGGTGATGTGTCCTATCGTCTTGCTCTTCCGTCGCCGCTAAGTGAGGTACATAATGTATTCCATGTATCCCAATTAAGACGGTACATCCCGGACCCGAGCCATATCCTAGATCATTCGAAATTGGTTGTTGGTACCAACCTTTCGTATGAGGAGAGGCCCGTGTCTATATTGGACCGGAGAGAAAAGACGCTCAAGAACAAGACTATTAACTTAGTCCGTGTTGCTTGGGGTCATCACTCTCTAGGTGATGATTGAACTGCTTAGAGTAGCTTGTCTGTGCTTAGTATAGCTCGTCGTGGCAATCTCTAGCTCCTTGATTAAATTCCGAGGACAGAATTCTTTTAAGGTGGGTAGAGTTGTCACCCTCATTTTCCCGTATTTCGTATTTATACTCGTAGTCGGATTTTGGCTTGTATTTTTAACTTTCTCGATTCGCAGAATTTTGGGTTTTCTCGTATTTCGGGTTTTGGCTCGGCTCGGTTTTAATTGGTTTGGTTTAGTTTGGTTGGTTTAGTATGTATTGGAACACCTTAACCTACACTCCTCCCTCAACACACCACAACCCACCCTCATTAAAACTCCACCTACCATTCTCTCTCCTCATTACTTCTCCATTAATTTCTAACTTCTTCTTCTTCTTCCTTCTTCCACACAACACCACACCATAGGCAAGTGCACCTTGCCATCAAATAAGTACCACTTTTATTTGTCCATTAACTAGATTAGGCCATGGAGAACAACTTTAGAACTTGACATTTTGTGATTTGGAGCTTTCATTCTTCTAGATCTAGGTTTTAACCATTTTCGAAAATCTTTGGTTTTGATCTATTAAACTTCGATTTTTGCATGTTTTGATGCTTCCATGTGGAAGAGAATTCAATTTTACTCAAGTTAGAACTTTGAAAATCTAGATTTGGTTTTGATTTGGCTAAGTTATGAAGATTTGAAGTTTTTGGTGTTCTTGAGGAGTTCATCTCAGCCTTGGTGAAGACTCTCGGCCAGTGCTCTTTAGCACTTGACCGTTTGCGCACCCCGGCCTGTGCTCTTTAGCGCATGGCCGATTGCGCATAGGCTCAGCCAGTGCTTTGTGCTGCGCTGGATTGCGCTGGCGCAAGCTAGCCATGCGCAAGCCAGCCATGCGCAAAGTAACCCCTGCGCACTTGACCCCTTGCGCAGTCCATACTCTGCGCAGTCTACCCTCGCGCAATCCTCCCTTGCACAATCCAATTGATGCACAAGGCATCCCCTGTGCTCCTGTAACCCTGTGCCCCTTGACCCCCTGCGCAGTCTACCTTTGCGCAAGGTAACCCTTGCGCAAGTCAACTCTTGCGCAGCTCTTCCATGCGCAGTACATACCCTGCGCAGCCCAACCCCTGACCCCTTTGCACAACCTACTTGTCTATGATGAATTTGTTTATTTCTTTAAGCTTGGCTCTTCTATAGTCCTATATATATATTGGTATTTTATTAGATATTTTACGTCCATTTTATATCTTTACGTCGTTTGTCATGAACTTGATTTTACTTAATATACTTGGAATGACTATTGTACATGGCTTGGTATGACAAGGAACTAGCATAACATGACAGTGACCCGTAGTGGTGCACTCCTGACATGACCAACCTGGCATGAATTATCTTGATAACTTGATAGTGGCCGTGGCGGCGCACTCCTGACTTGACTTGACTTGATAACTTAACTTGACCTGCCTTGACACCGTGGATGCTCCTGCTTGCTTGCTTGTACAATCCACTTGTCTTGTCTTGCATCATGTCTAGGACGTGACTTCCTGGGTACCACGGCCAGGGACTCGCGCTAAATTGGATTAGGCTAATGATTAGATCAAACTAGAACATGAAGAATTCCCAGTCACAGGCAATCTCGTTATCTGGGCGCTTTAATGGACTTGTAGCTTGCCGACGAGTAGAGCACATTTCCAGCACACTGTCATGTGTTGCACCCTCTAAGTCACCTAAGGGTACATTTGTCTCCCGGACAATGTACCCACCTATAACTCTCAACCCGCGGAAGGATAACTGGATAGTCTGCAGGGCTTGGGACTGGAAGTTTCTCACTTGCATCTTGTTAGTAATTAGGCTTGTGATAACCCTAGTTAGTTAAAGTAGTAAGCCGTAGTACTTGCTTGGCCGATTGTGAAAGAATGGTGTCCAGCCCTGTCTAAGTCTTGTCTAGCCCTTGTACCTGGAACTCTTGGTCATGATTGTTTTACTTATCTCTAACGATAAATGGGTAGAGACAGTGAGCTATTCAGGCGAAGGGGTACAATCCCGGTCCTTGTTTGGTTTAAGGATTGTAACCTGGCTCCCGGAATGGTTCCACGTCCCTAGTCGTTTATCGCTCTGTGTACTTTTATTACTTGTACTTCCTTTATTTCTTTATGTTCTGATATGCTGGCTTTTGTTCTTATTTGTGGCCTCCTTGTGGCACTTGCTCTTTCTGGGGTTTGACCCAGCTGGTTTTGTGTGGCCAGATTTCGGAGCAGCTCCCGAGGATCTACCAAGCTTCCAGCCCAATGGTGAACACTAGAAGAAACCAGGGCTACGAGTGGGTTTTCCCCTTTTTGTTTCACCCACTTATATGTAAATTTATTCTTTTGAGGCGTTTAGCCGACGAGCACCTGTTAGCTCGATGCACATTTACTTACTGTCTGCCTACGGGCTGTAAACATGATTAACAAATCCTAGGGTTGATCATGTATGACTGAACTCTTGCTAGTCCTATCATTTTGTACGACTAGCTTCATGATCATCCAATATGTAATATTTGGGACGCCTTATATATATATATTTGATGCTCTAACATCTTGTAACCCTGTTAATTGCTTGGGATTGAGACAATAGGCTTGACCTTAAGAGACTGCTGGCTTGTAGTAAACCCTCATATCTAGACAGCCGTGACGGTATAGTTGAGATGTATTCTATTTCAATATACGTAGCTGGCTATGTCTGCCCCCGCTCTCTAGTGTTCTGGTTCTGGGGCGTGACACAAATAAAAACACCCTGGTTAAAAGTCACGCCAGCAAGTCTAAGCTAAGGCCAAAAGTCACGCCAACAAGTCTAATCAGAGTGAGCGTGAAAAATGGTTCATGTTAGCATGCACAGTGTGAGTGTGGGAAATAATAAGAAATCCACGCACGCACTCGTGGACGTGTGCGTGACTAAGAATCCACGCACTCATAGATGTGTGCGCGACTAAAAATACACGCACGCTCATGGATGTGTGCGTGACTAAAAATACACGCAGACACGTAGAGACGTGTGCGTGACTAAAATTCACGCACGTTCATGAGAACGTTAGCGTGACTAAAAATACACGCAGACACGTAGAGACGTGTGCGTGACTAAAAATACACGCACGTTCATGAGAACGTTAGCGTGACTGAAAATACACGCACGTTCATGAGAACGTGAGCGTGACTGAAAATACACGCACGTTCATTAGAACGTTAGCGTGACTGAAAATACACGCACGTTCATGAGAACGTGAGCGTGACTGAAAATACACGCAGACACGTAGAGACGTGTGCGTGACTAAAAATCTACGCAGCCACGTAAGAACGTGTGCGTGACTCAGCCTTCGTCCCAAGCCAGAAAATGAAGTTCCCAGCCAAAAACACGCTAAGTTGGGAGGTCAAAACCCATGAATAACCGAAAATATAGCAACTTAGATCTAGGAAAAACCAGCCATAGAAATCGAAAATGCCAAGTAGTAAACTCTCTCAGAATCTTGAGAGGAAGAGTAATGATCCATAAAAATGGATGAAGGAGAAGCAAGATTGCACTTGCCTTCTCCTGCTGCTGGTAGGTGGTGGAGAGTAATGGGAGGAAGAAGAAGGAGTAATGGTGAGAATGAAGTTATAAGGAGAGAGAATGGAGAGGGGAGCTTTAAATAGCAAAGGGGGTCGTAGGTGGGAGTTAATGGGCCGGGTCTGCACCATGAACCCAAGAACCCCAACCACAATAAGACTAAAGCAGGGGATAAAATACAGGAAATAAAATACAGATAATAAGATTGCAGGAAATAAATTAACAGAAAAATTCAAAAAGCAGATAATTAATTAACAGGAAATTAAAGAAATTTAAATACAGGATAATACATGATGGGTACTAAATAAATACTCATGAGTTGTACATGTATATAAAAATATGCATTCCGGGAACGGGGAGTGACATCTCTACCCACCTTAGAAAAATTCCGTCCTCGGAATTTCAAATCCAAGCAGGTAGAAATATCGGAGCTAAACTAATACAAGCAATTCTAGTGAGCAAGCAATCATGATTATCATATCAAAAGCAAGTACTATATATGTAAATTCATCAATCCACGATATCAAGTAGCTCTACCCATAAGGTGATAAGCATGAAGAATCAGGACAATCAAGGTATACAGAAAGAGATATACCTTGTGAGTCAAATAGGTGTGGATACCGTGATCGGATATCATCCTCACGTTCCCACGTTGACTCTCCCAAGGAGTGATGACCCCAAGCAACACGGACAAGACTAATTGTTCGGTTCTTGAGTATCTTCTCTCTTCGGTCCAAAATAGACACAGGTTGTTCCTCGTAAGACAGGTTGGTACCAACAACCAGCTCCGAATGATCGAGGACATAACTTGGGTCCGATACATACCTACATAATTGAGATACATGAAACACGTCATGCACCTCTCGTAACGAAGGTGGGAGGGATAAACGATAAGCAACATCGCCTATCCGATCAAGGATAACAAATGGGTCCACGTACCGCGGACTCAATTTCCCGCGAACGCCAAATCTAATGACCCCACGAGTAGGTGAGATCCGCAAGAATACGTGGTCCCCAACAGAGAACTCTAACGGCCTACGATGCTGGTCCGCCCAATGACGATGCCGGTCCTGCGCAACTCGAAGTCGCTCTCTAATTCCCTTAACCACTTCAACCGTCTGAACAATCATTTCCGGGCCTAACATCTTCCTCTCTCCGATGTCATCCCATGCAAGCGGTGACCTGCACCTCTTACCATATAGTGCTTCGAACGGCGTCATCTGGATACTGGCTTGATAACTGTTGTTGTATGAGAACTCGACCAAGTGCAGGTGACTTTCCCAAGACCCTCCAAAATCTAGAGTGCAAGCTCCCAATATGTCTTCTAAGGTCTGAATCGTTCTTTCTGATTGCCCATCCGTCTGTGGATGGTAAGCTGTGCTAAATCTTAACTTGGTACCCAGACTGTGATGCAAGCTCTTCCAGAAATGTGATGTAAAGCGGATATCTCGATCCGACACAATACTGACAGGGACTCCATGCTGCCTGAATATCTGTTGCATATACAATTCTGCCAACTTTTCTGTAGATTGCCCTACTCTGAAAGGAAGAAAGTGTGCCACCTTCGTAAGTCGGTCCACCATCACCCAAATAGCGTCCTTACCACTTGGTGATCTCGGTAAGCCGGTCACAAAGTCCATTGTAATATGCTCCCATTTCCACTCCGGGATAGGAAGCGGTTGTAATAACCCAGCTGGCCTCTGCTGTTTTGCCTTCACTTGCTGACATACCAAGCAACGGGAAACAAATCTAGCTATCTCTCTCTTCATCCCGTTCCACCAGAAATGCTGCTTGATATCTTGGTACATCTTGGTCCCTCCAGGGTGAATAGAATACTGAGAACTGTGAGCTTCTGCCATGACCTCCTGTCTGATATCTCCACTAGGCACACATAGACGTGGTCCAAACCTAAGTGTACCATCTCCATGAATTCTCATCTCCTTCCTGAGTCCTGACTCACATTCTGCCCTAAGCTTCTGAATCCTTGGGTCTTGTGCCTGAGCTGCCTTGATCCTGTCTACCAAGTCGGATTGAACTTGCAGACTTGATAGAACTCCTATATCACTAGGAAGTATAACTTCGATGCCCATCTCCTGAAGGTCTTCTAAGATATGCTTCTGTGTTGTTAACATAAATGCGCCGCCTCTCCTGCTAAGAGCGTCCGCCACTACATTAGCCTTGCCCGGATGATACTGAAGCTCCACGTCATAATCCTTGATCAAGTCTAACCATCTTCTCTGCCTCATGTTCAGCTCCTTCTGAGTAAAGATGTACTTCAGACTTTTATAGTATGTGTACATCTCCACTCGGTCACCATATAAGTAATGCCTCCATAGCTTCAGAGCAAACACTACTGCCGTCAATTCCAGATCATGAGTTGGGTAATTCTTCTCGTGGTCCCGAAGCTGCCTAGATGCATATGCTATCACCTTCCCATGCTGCATAAGGACACATCCAAGTCCTTTACCTGACGCATCACAATATACTGTAAAACCTTCGGGTCCAACTGGCAACGTAAGAATAGGTGCTGATATCAACTTCTGCTTCAACGTCTCAAATGATGTCTGACATTCTGCCGACCAAACAAATGGCACATCCTTCCGGGTCAAGCGGGTCATGGGTGCTGAAAGCCTTACAAAGTCTGACACAAACCTTCTGTAATATCCTGCCAATCCCAAGAAACTCCGCACATCTGCTACGGTCTTGGGTACTGGCCAACTCTCTACTGCTTCCACCTTCTTGGGATCTACTGCTACTCCAGCTCCTGATATGATATGACCCAAAAAGAAAATATGATCTGACCAAAACTCACACTTGCTGAGCTTGGCATACAACTGATTTTCTCTCAGAACCTGCAACACTTTCCTGAGGTGGTCTTCATGCTCCTCTTCACTGGCAGAATATACGAGAATGTCGTCAAGAAACACAACGACAAACTGATCTAAGTATGGCATAAAGATGCGATTCATCAAATCCATGAATATTGCTGGAGCATTGGTCAAACCAAACGGCATTACTAAGAATTCATAATGCCCATACTTCGACCTGAATGCTGTCTTGGGAATATCTTCCTTCCGAACCCTCACCTGATGGTACCCTGAACGAAGATCTATCTTGGAGAAAACTCTAGCTTTGCTCAACTGATCAAATAAGTCGTCGATCCTGGGTAGTGGGTACTTGTTCTTCACTATTGCCGCGTTAAGCTTCCTGTAGTCAACGCATAATCTGGATGACCCATCCTTCTTCCCCACAAGTACCACTGGTGCTGCCCACGGTGATACGCTAGCTTGGATGAACTTCTTCTCCTTCAGTTCCTCTATGTGCTGATATACCTTGGCCTGCTCTGAATCCGCCATTCTGTAAACTCGATCTGATATTGGTTTAGTTCCTGGTGCCAATTCTATACTGAACTCAATATCTCTAACTGGTGGTAGACCTGGAAGTTCTTCAGGAAATACGTCTAGAAATTCTTCAACTACCTTCGGGATCTGAACTTCTTCCATTGCCGCTACTATTCCCTGCTCTCGCTGAGTTGCCTCTGATCTGACTAAGGTTAATCTCTCCATGCCTGGAATATCAAAAGATACACTCCCTCTACGATAATCTATTGTCGCATGACTGTCTTTCAGCCAGTCCATGCCTAAGATAACGTCGAAATTTCTAACAGGAAATTCTATCAACCGGGCGGGTAAGGAATGCCCGCAAACTACAACGCTACACGCTAGAATAACTCTACTAACTCCTACGAGCCCATTACCAGTGAGTATATTCAACCTCCCTGGCAATGTCTCGAACTCCATTCCTAGTCGTGTCGCAAATCGTGCAGATATAAATGAATGGGATGCTCCCGAATCAAACAATGCTACTGCGGGATATGAGGCGACGAGAATGTTACCTGCCACAATATCTACCGATGCCAATGCCTCTTCCAAGGATAAAGTGAATGCCTGCCCTCGACCTCCTTGCTGGTTCCCATGCTGCGGCCTAGCCTGGTGCTGCTGCTGGCCCCTGCCTTGATGATGCTGGGGTGGTCTATGCTGGTGTTGCTGCATCGGCGACCCTTGCTGCCGAAATATCTGAGCCTGCGGACGCTGTGCCAGCGGCCTTACTGCCACTGCTGGTCCTCGATACTGGCCTGCCCCTGGGGCTGGCAGAGCAGAAAACTGCTGCCCTGGTCCTCCTGACCTCGAATTCATGGGACATGTGGTAACCCGATGGTCTGGATTTCCACATATCAGACACAGTCCATTCAATGTCCGACACACATCTCTAGTGTGTCCCATCTTTCCATAATAAGTACAGCCCGCTGGGGGTTGCTGGTTCTTCCTCTGTTGCTGTTGCTGCTGCCTGGGTGGTGGTGCGGGTCCTCGTATCGCCACATCGTGGATACGAATGCCAGTGGATGGTGCTGTTGTTCGGGGCGCTGCTCCCCCTCCTCCTTCAATCTGACTGTGGGATCTCTTCTGACCCCCAGTCCTTGCTGCAAGCCTCTGAATGGTGATCTCATGCCTTCGAGTCATCGTCAATATCTCATCAAAAGTCTGGTAATTGTGTCCCTCGATCAATTGCAAGAGTTCAAGATGAAACCCTTGCTGAAACCTCATGGCCCTCTGGCTCTCTGTTGCTACCATCTCTGGGGCGAACCTACTCAATCTGCAGAACTCCGCTGCATAAGCATCTACAGTCTTGCCAGCCTGCCTGAGGCTGATAAACTTCTGTTGTAGCTCAAACTGTGCCACAACTTCATAGTACTTGGTCTTGAATCTTGCTGTGAAATCGTCCCAAGCCACAGGACGTCTGATGCCCACTTCCTCTGATTCCCACCAATCACGTGCGAGATCCTAAAGTAATAACTTCACTAGATCCACACGTTCTTCTGCCGGTACCTTAGCTGCTGTCAGAATAGCCTCCATGTCTTTAAGCCATGCATCTGCTGATATGGCATCCTTCGTGCCCTCGAAACGGCGGGGGTTGTACTTGCAAAACCTGGCTGATGCTCCTGAATCAGTCCTCACTCCTCTTTCCAATGTCGTCTACAATCCTTGGTTAAGTAGCACATTCTGCTCTTGTAGCTGAGTGTGCATGCGTTGCTGGGCCAACATCTGATGTTGCTGAGTAGCCATAATTCCTCTCATGATCTCCAGAAGGGCTGGTGTGTCCACTTGGGTAGGTGGAACTGTTGGTGGGGGTGGAACATCCGGATACTGCGATCCAGCTGCTGGTTCCACTATCACTTCTTCCTGGATAGCCTCTTGAGTTAGCACTGGTCCTTGTTGCTGACCAACAGGGTCAGGTTGTCCATGTTGCTCCTGCTGCTGTTGTTGTTGTCCAGCTCTGACCGATACGGACGAAGTGCCCCTAAGAAAAGGGACAAGAGAACAATCAACAACCGGACATGGAGGATCAATAAAGTCAAAGGATATCGGAATGTCAAGCAAGGGTTGAGAATAACGAATCATGAGATCAAGGGGGAACACGTGTGATTGAGACATCCTATAAATCAAGACACCCCACAAGTCTGAAATCAGACCTGCATGGGCCACCACTAAAACCTTGTCACGCCCCAGAACCAGAATACTGGAGAGCGGGGGAATGACTCAGCCAGCTACGTATTACGGGTAGATGAATACCGTATAATACGATCAATGCTGTCTAACCAGACGAGGGGGTGCATACTACATGAAAGTCTTACTATGGTCATTTCACATCTATTGTCTCAATCATTCAAACAAGAAACAGGAATTAGAGAACATGTAAGAATAAGCAGTAAGGCGTCCCAAATGCTCAGTCAAAATGTTCTTGAGATCTGGCTTTACAAAACATAGCCAGATGGTATAGCAAGTATATACACAATTGTTATCAGCTGCAGTCTGACTTAATTACAATTATGCAAAAGTAAGTACAAGACGATCCGACTAACATGTCGGTGCCAAACGGCTAAGTATAGAGTAAATGACAAAATGAGCAGTGAAGTAAGGAAACCCATTCGAGTCCTCCTGCGATTATTCCACTAGTATTGACCATCTTGGAGGTACAAGTAAGCTGAGTCCTCGGGGACCGGCTCTAAATCTGGCCATGCAAACCAGAGAGGTTAGACCTCTAACAGCAAGTACCACAAGGAAGGACGATATGAATGACTAAACCAGTAAGTATGAGACTAAAATAATAGATCTCTGCTTTCCACTATGAGTCACAAAACATCACGACACTTCGAACCAACCTCCCAACCAAACAAGGACAGAAGTTAGCCCGTCATGTCCTGACATTCTGATCATCTCAGTTAGGCAACAGAGTAGGTACAGTACACAAACAAATCATCTTGAACGGCCAATCAACTACTACGGCTTGCTATTGTGAGTCCCAAGTTATCCTGGAATTATGCAATTAGGGATTCCTCAGTTCTTACTATGTGCAAGCAAGGCTAGTCTATCCAATCAATCAATTGCGCCAATCATGTAGTTAGACGAGTCCCAGCGGGACGCCCGCCGTTATAGCATGTACAATAATATAAGCAGATACCGTTCCCTGCCCGTGTGACAGATTTACTGTATCTGTGGGAACCAGCCGGCCCGTCGGGTACTTAATAGTCCCAAGGGGGCTGCCATGTAAGAACTCGGGAATCTATTCTCTCCATGCCATCATTATTTTATTTAACTTAATAGTCTCTACGTTGAGTGAAGTTCCATGCCGTGGATCATGGTCGTTCAAATGAGTACTTTCGTACGGGGTACGATATGCGCAACTCTACAACGATACCCGTGCGGCTAGGTTGTAGGTTTTACATAGCGTGATGCAACAATCAAGTCTAACCACGGTGTAATCATGCCTTGACCATAAAGTACACATGCTGTTTTTGTAAAATAGATAAATAAATAATTTGAAACCTGCATGTGCCTGTATGTCAATATTCGGGATTGGCTAATCGAGTACAATAGTTCATTACATGAACGTGTCTCATTCATTTCATTCAATAAGACGACTAGCTAGTCTCTTAGTTCCAACTAGGAACGCATGATCAATTTTAGTAAAGATAACCATTATTATTAATGGTATCAAGGCATGAAAGTCGATTAGTATTACACGGGGTCGAGTCTGTAACTCCTCAGAGTTAAGTTCCAGTCAATCTGGGTATCCATGGATCAATCAAGACACATGACACATTCTACACAACAATCCATATTTACAATATTAACATGTCATGATTTTATCAAGTTCACGCCAAAAGGCGTAACGATATAATATAAGAATTATCATGCCATTATTAAATGAATAATTATAGGACAAATAAAAACACCCTGGTTAAAAGTTACGCCAGCAAGTCTAAGCTAAGGCCAAAAGTCACGCCAACAAGTCTAATCAGAGTGAGCGTAAAAAATGGTTCATGTTGGCATGCACAGTGTGAGTGTGGGAAATGATAAGAAATCCACGCACGCACTCGTGGACGTGTACGTGACTAAGAATCCACGCACTCATGGATGTGTGTGCGACTAAAAATACACGCACGCTCATGGATGTGTGCGTGACTAAAATTACACGCAGACACGTAGAGACGTGTGCGTGACTAAAAATCCACGCACGTTCATGAGAACGTTAGCGTGACTGAAAATACACGCAGACACGTAGAGACGTGTGCGTGACTAAAAATACACACACGTTCATGAGAACGTTAGCGTGACTGAAAATACACGCACGTTCATGAGAACGTGAGCGTGACTGAAAATACACGCACGTTCATGAGAACGTTAGCGTGACTGAAAATACACGCACGTTCATGAGAACGTGAGCGTGACTGAAAATACACGCAGACACGTAGAGACGTGTGCGTGACTAAAAATCCACGCAGCCACGTAAGAACGTGTGCGTGACTCAGCCTTCGTCCCAAGCCAGAAAATCAAGTTCCGAGCCAAAAACACGCTAAGTTGGGAGGTCAAAACCCATGAATAACCGAAAATATAGCAACTTAGATCTAGGAAAAACCAGCCATAGAAATCGAAAATGCCAAGTAGTAAACTCTCTCAGAATCTTGAGAGGAAGAGTAATGATCCATAAAAATGGATGAAGGAGAAGCAAGATTGCACTTGCCTTCTCCTGCTGCTGGTAGGTGGTGGAGAGTAATGAGAGGAAGAAGAAGGAGTAATGGTGAGAATGAAGTTATGAGGAGAGAGAATGGAGAGGGGAGCTTTAAATAGCAAAGGGGGTGGTAGGTGGGAGTTAATGGGCCGGGTCTGCACCATGAACCCAAGAAGCCCAACCACAATAAGACTAAAGCAGGGGATAAAATGCAGGAAATAAAATACAGATAATAAGATTGCAGGAAATAAATTAACAGGAAAATTCAAAAAAGCAGATAATTAATTAACAGGAAATTAAAGAAATTTAAATACAGGATAATACATGATGGGTACTAAATAAATACTCATGAGTTGCACATGTATATAAAAATACGCATTCCGGGAACGGGGAGTGACAATATACAAAAGTCTATTACATGTCTAGAAAAGGTTGTACAAAGGAGAATTTCTACAAAGGAAAGATCCTAAGTCTACAGCCAGCGGCCACCATGCGCCTCCAGATAGGCGTAGCAGTCACCATGTGCCTCCAGATAGGCGTAGCAGTCCCCATGCACCGCCAGTTAGGCGCAGCAGATACCATGCGCCTCCAACCAGGCGCATCCCACCATCTCTTCAGCAGCTCAGTTATGTGCATCCAGCTCAGTTATGTGCATCCCTTCAGCAGCCCAGTTATGTGCTGCTCTTCCAGCCAGGCTCACCTGGCCGAGCAGGATGAGGGTGGCAATTAACACCCCCATCCAGAGAAAGAGCCTCCAAAGCCAAAGGAAGACGGTCAGGGCACCGCCATTCCGATCTACGGCCCTTCCAGAACAACGGAGAAGAGGCCCGAGCATCCCGATCTTTGAATGCAACAGGCACCTTCTGCCTGCCTCAGAAGTCCTCGACTCCGTCTTTTGGATGTAACAGTCACCTTCAAGTGCATCAACGACGACATGGCATCTCATCTTCACCCTCGGGCACACTTCGTCAACAGAATGCACCCGAATACCCAAGTTCATGTCGGAAGTACGTGAGAGAACGAGAAGCAAACCTTTCCTCCATGCCACTATTTATAGGCTGGGCAGATCAAACCCACGCGCCAAGTGGATGGCCCTCCGAATTCCGTGCAATGAACTCACATTAAATGGATGAACCGGACGCCTCGACTTCAGCCAAACGGCTATTTAAAAGCACTCGAGAAGCGAAACAGCCGCATCATTAAAGACGTGTCGGATGCATCGGCTGGACAGCGCATCACACCCCTTCAAACACCAAAGCGCCTCCCACAGATGTGCCCTGTACCGAGCGCATCACAGAGGATGTGCCCCCATACGTCTCCATACGCCTAGTGGAACGTCAACCAACGCGCCCACTCAGCTGTCCATCGAATGTCACCAACATTAAATGCTGAACTGACAGAGTTGGCAGCACGCCTCCCCAAGCCTGAACGGTTGACAGCTTTTGCAGAAAACGAAGCGTCCACAACGTCAGCATCAACATGACTTTACCCCGACGGCTACTGCCACGTGGCCACCCAACCATCCGTATGTGCCTCAAAAGCCATGCGTCTTAGACCCTTCACTGATCCCTAAAGACAGAAGAAGAGTCTCCAGTTGAAGCTTTGCATGCGCCTCAAAAGCCATGCGCCCCAGACTGATCTCTGATCCCGAAAGACAGAAGGAAAGTCGCTCGCATGCGCCTCAAAAGCCATGCGCCCAGAACGGTTCGTGACTCATAAAGGTCACGAGCCATAATCTCATCATGCGCCCAATCCAAGGTGCATCCCACCAAATCTTCCCTCCATCATATCCGAGATCTCCGAGCCATGAGTCGACGACATGTGTCCTTTGACTCAACTCATCCAAGATTTCAGCAACAGAAAGATCTTCTCCTTTGCTATGTGCCGGCTCACAACAGCAGTATGAAGAATTCAACCCCTCGAGTAGGGCGCATCATCCATGCGCCTCCATCAGCAATCCACGTGGCATCCCCACGCACCGGCGTATCCTACATATGCGCGCATGAGCAGCCAACCTGCCCAGCTATAAATAGAAGGATCATTTCCTTCTTACGGACCCACACAGGGACAAGGCACAGAATCCACAACGAACATACAGAGAATCACCAGAGAAAGAGAGACAGACACTCAACATCTTCCTCCTCTCGGCAAGCTCCAGCACCCAGAGCAATCTACACCTTCAGAGAACCGATAACCGTCGTCAGCCCGTCAACGGAGTCAACGCATTACCACTCGCTCCATTGGCACTCAGGACCCAGATTAAACAAAAGTGTACACCTAGGACTACATCTAAGTCCTATATTGTAACACTGTTCTGTTTGTGTTAAAGTTTTCAATCAAACCATTTTAATGGCAAACAAGCTGGCGACTCTGCTGGAGACCTCTTTCTCCTCTTCCGAGAAAGTCGTGTCACAGGCCGACGACGTGAAGGTGGGCTCCTCCCACAAGACGCTGGTCGTGCGCCTCAATCAACAGGCGTACGAGAAGTTCATTTCTGAAGGAAGTGCGAGTCCTTCGAAGCGGCTGCCGAAGCTGAAGAAGACCCGCCGTGTCTGTGTGCGCAAGGTCGACGCCTCGGGCACCACCACTGAAGGGAATGTGCCAATCCAGCCCTCCCTTCCTGCTGACGTTCTCAGCAACCAAGGTGCGCCCGCTGATGCAGCACATCTCTAGGGGAAACGTGCGGCTGACCACGTTCCCCAGCCATCTCCCTCTCAGGCGAGGAAGATGCGTCGACGGAGCAGGGGCGCAGCCAATGCGCCGCGCATCACCTCTGATGCGCCACAAAAAGTCTCTGCCTTTGACAGACTCACTCGCTGTAATGGCGAGGAGAATTTGGATGCTGAGTACTATGCGCCCCAGCGGGCTAGTACAAAGAAATCCAAGGCGGCACGGGCCATGCACCACAAACGTGCTATGCCAGCAGCAGGCCAGAGGCACGCGCTCACAATCATGCGCGCTGCCGATGGCAAGCTGTACAAGGTCGAATCTGGTGCCTCTGCACCAAAAACGAGTCGACCTTCAAAGTCCTCATCTCACTTGGGCGCATCTACTGCGTGCACAACCAAGTCGAGTGAGGCAAATTCAGTGGTCTTGAACTCCTGCGCCTCCTCTGGTTGTGCGTTTGACGTCCGTTCAAGTCACTTCAAATGTTGTGGTTCCCCCACTACTGATCGTGATGCCTGCTTGGTATTAGATCAGGGGGCGCGACACTCACCTGACCACCCTGGCGTTTGGCCTTGCCATGCGCCTGAAGGGGGTGTGAAGGTAGCACTCTCCTCCAACGACCTGCGTAACGTGATCACTCACAAGCGCCGGTCAGGAGAGTCGACCAACAGGCACGATGCGCCTCTTACGGGGCATACTTGTGCGGTGGTCACCATCAACTGCTGTTGCAAGGCAGCAGTACTACCAAGGCAGTCAGTCTTTCAGCGGCTGCAATCATCGACACCCCTCCGACATCGCCTCGGGATGAAGGTGTCAACAGAAGAGGAACCAAGGGTTGCTTTATGCAACGTAATCTCCAACTCCTCGTCAGTCCGGAAGACGACTGACAATTCCTCGTCTTCATCCAAAAGCCAGCCAAGGAAAACCAAGGCAGCTGTCTCGACCTCTGGAGTGTTCAAAGACACTCGGTCGAGGAAGAAGTTCTTGGAGGAAGCTGGGGGTAGTCAGACCCTTGTTGAGCCTCCTTCCGAAGACGAAGATGTCCAAAGCACAGCTGCGGCGGATCTTCGTCCTCAAGGCGAAGTTAGCCTCCCAGAAGTCCCTCAAAACGAGGATGTCTCCCAGGACACGGCTGGGGGTAGAGACGAAGAGGCCCTTCAAGACGGAGCTGAGGGCAATCAGGCCCTTGCAGATGCGCCCATCGAGAATGACCTCCAGAATGTGGCTGGGGGTGGCCAAGGTGGAACACCAGGAGAGGTGACTCCCCCACATGAAAGTGAGGCCGAGAGCGAAGCCTCAACCAATTCATCCACTCCCGGCCGTGTCATGACAGTATAGACTCATTAGAGGGAGGACTCAAAACCCTCTCTGCCTCTATGCAAGCACTGACTCAAGCAGTATTTGATGTACGGTCGGCCTTGACCAGAACACCTTCAACCGGTCCTGACCCAGGAGCCAATGGGGAGTCGAGTGTACCCCTTCAACGGGCACCCTCAGACGCAGAAGCACCCCGGACGTCGGAGCCCTCAAACGCTCCACTCCAGATAGTATCACCTTTCCCGACTCCTAGCTCCACGGAGGATGTGGTCGAAATGATCAAGGACTTGCGGGAGCGCTTCGAGTCCAAAAACAGACAAGAGGAGCACCAGAAGATGGGCATTCCCCAGCCTTATCCCCTCGAGTGGAACAAGGTGGTTTATCCTCTAAAATATAAACCACAAACACTCATTCCGTACGACGGGAAGGACTCTCTGCGTCGATACCTGACATATTTCTAGTCACAGACGGGGCATCTTCCAAAGGAGGACGCGCTCCTCACCAGCATCTTTGTTGGGGCTCTAAAAGGGGTGGCGTATGACTGGTACTGCAGCCTCCTCGACAATTCTATATCGTCCTTCGACGACTTGACGCACCTCTTCCTCGATCGCTTCTACGACGGCGGGAAGGACATGACGATGGCATCTCTCATAGAGATACGCCAGAAGGAGAAAGAAACGGTTCGGGTGTTCATCGAACGCTTCCGACAGGCCTGCTTCAGGCTACCTCCAGTCATGCCAGAACATGCGCTCCTCTCCTCTTGCAGCATGAATATGCTGCCTGCAGTGAAGCTCTGGCTCAACTCTACTCCCCCTCCCGACTGGAGCTCCCTGATCATCGAAGCTGAAGCCGCAGAAAAGAAGGCGGCCAATGCACGTCTTCTGGGTGTCAGCTTCCCCGCCTTTGATGATAAGGGGAAAAGGTCTGCAGCCAACAACTCCGGACGAGAAGCAAAGGGGAAACAGGCATTGACCGTTAATGCCTCGAAAGGCGCATCTGCGCCTACTCAGAAGCCTCCACTGGCACCGAGACCCAAGGAGGTGTATTCATTCAATGACGAAGACACCCTGCAACTCTTTGAAATACTGAAGCAGGGTGACAAGATCAAGCTTCCGGATCCAAAGCGGTCCGATGAAGTCGGGAAAGTGGACAACCCGAGGTACTGTCACTACCATCGATTTGTCGAACACCCGACCAAGGACTGCTACGTCCTCAAGAATTACATCCAGCGCATGATCAATGCCGATGTAATCTTCGTCGACTATGAAGAGAAGACAGTGTCAGCCAATGTGGTGTCACTTCAGTTTGGCACCTTGCCGCCGACCACCACACAAGATGGTGTCGTCCCCATCCCTAAGGCGACAATGGAGGTGGTGAACTTGCCACCTACCCGTGACAATATGAGTGGACTCATCCCACTCACCACATCTCGAGGAGAGGTCCTCTGGGTTCACCCCGACCTTGTCTCCGAGGTGACTCAACCAGAGGTACGCTCTACCTCCAAATCAAAAGGCAGGAAGATCAAGTCTTGCCGTACGGTCTCTTCTTCAACGGAAGAGGCACTTCCAGTGCAGACGCGTGCACAACAGAACGCCCAGCCCGGCGAAGCTGCCGCCGAGGTGGTGTCGCCTGGCACCATCCCTGAGGAGGGCCCGTCTAAACCCTCAGCAGCCAATAAGCAGAAGCAGGTGGAGGCTCGTTTCGACAGACCTCTACGGAAGAAGAATGCTTCGGGGCTAGCCAAGCCCCACAACTTTGACATACTGGCACAACTGGCCAGTACTCCTGCACGCCTGTCTTTGTTTGAGCTCCTGCGTCTTTCTAAAGACTTCCAAGAAGCTCTCTGCGAAGCTCTGAAGGACGCTGAATCCTTTCTCAGTCAGGTCAAGCAGCCTGAAGACCTCCCAACTACTTGTGCGCACTGTCATTGTGCGGATGAAGTTATCCCAAACATAACTTTCACCCAACAAGACATGCTGCTCAAGCACCACCGACATAACCGACCGCTGTATTACACAGGGTACATCGGTTCAGTCAAGGTGAGCCGGATTCAGATCGATCCAGGGTCTTCCCTCAGCATCATCCCGAAGGCGCTACTATCAAAACTGGGGATCCCAATGTACCGGCTGGCGTCCTCCAACACAACCATCAGTGGTTTCAACGCTAGCAAAAGCGAGCCACTGGGCAAGATCCGACTGAAGTGTCACATCGGCAACCTCAAAACTGAGGTGACCTGTTATGTGGTGGATGCCGAGGTCAACTACAACATCCTGCTCGGCCGACCATGGCTACATGAGTACATGGTGGTGCCTTTCACGCTCCACCAATGCATGAAATATGTATCCACCAACGGCGTCATCCGGACGGAGTTCGCAGACATCGATCCTTTCAAAGGGATTGAAGCCTACTTCACCGATTCCGACTTGTACAAGCCACTTGACGAGGAGGAAGCCAACGATGCTGATGATGAGGCAGAGACGGCAACTGAGCCGGACACGGAGCCTGAGATGACTCCAGACGCCCCTTTGAAGATCCGACTGAAGGGCAAACCACCCCAGAATGTGCCTCCAATGAGCATCAAACTATCAGGGAAAGCACCGACTCCTGAGGCTCCCCTGAAGATACGCCTCAAGGGAAAGTCGCCTCAAACATTGGCTCCCCTGGTGGCAAAATTACAGGGGAAAGCACCACTCACAGGAGGCGCAGTTGAGGCACCTCTGAAGGTGCGTCTTAAGGGTAAGCCCCCGCAGTCATCCAAGATGCCAGAGAGGGATCACATAACCCTCTCAGACCCCAAAGTCAAAGCTGTGGTGGATTCTCCTGATCCGACCCCAGTGCTTACAGATGAGGAGCTTGGCGAATATATCTCTGCTGATGTAGATGCACCCTCCTTAGACAATGTAATCCCACGGGATAAGATCTCGTATTTTATCAATAATAGAGTGTCTTTTAATTATTCTTGTCTTCCGCACTGGAATGCCATGTATACATTAGATAACGCTCTACGGTCGTTGCAAACACAAATAACGACCGTCCATCATGTAAATCGAGTAGTCCCGTCTCAAGGAGTCTGTTTTATAGCCCCTCCACGAAGCCGAGACGAAGGATCCATCATTTTGGGCAAAGTCGAGCGTCATCAAGACCTCCCGCCACTCGAGCCAGAACCTGATACCGGCAGAGTACAAGTCTATCGGTACACGGATACGGCAAAGCACATCATCCAAAAGATGGGCTACGACCTAAAAAGCAACAAAGGCCTAAACTACGGCAAGGGTCGACGTCTCCCTCTCCGGCTTCCAACACCCAAAGGAAAGCCGCAGGACTACTACAACAAAACTCGACGGGGGGTAGGCTATGTCACGCCGCCATCAACTCCGGAGAGTTCAGACGCAGAAGACGTAGAACATTCCCACTCGTCCGAAGCATCGACTTGGGATTCCGATACTAGTATCGGATCAGTCTTCAGGAAGGTGTTGTCAGCTAACATGACGTCAGCACAACCTCAAAAAGGTGAAGGCGAAGACCAAGCGCCGGAACCCTTCGAAGAAGAACCCTGGGCTCAACGCCTAGGAGAACAATGGGAGTCTCGTTTTGAGTTACGTGAACCTCCCACCGAAGACGAAGTCGAGCAGATCGACCTTGGGGACGGATCTTCTTCCAAACCCATCTTCATCAGCAAAACCCTAGAAGGAGAAGACCGAGAGTCTCTAATCTAGCTGGCTAAAGAGTATATCAACGTTTATGCATGGAGCTACGAAGATATGCTGGGACTCGATCCACAGATCGTAATGCATAGGTTGAACATCTTACCTGATGCCAAACCTATCAAACAACAATAGCGACGTTTCCGTCCGGACATCATGAATGCCATCGATCAGGAGGTGGACAAACTCTTGACCAGCGGCTTCATCCGTGAGGAACAGCACCCAGATTGGGTAGCCAACGTCGTACCTGTCATCAAGAAGAATGGGAAGATACGAGTCTGTATCGACTTCAGGGACCTCAACTCGGCTTGCCCGAAGGACGAATTCCCGCTTCCAATCACCAATGTGATGATCGACAACACATGTGGCTTTGAACGCATGTCCTTCATGGACGGGTATTTAGGCTATAAGCAAATCAAGATGTTCTCCGATGACGCAAAACACACGTCATTCAGGACTCCGAAGGGTATTTTCTGCTACACAGTGATGCCTTTCGGCTTGAAGAATGCCAGTGCAACATACCAATGAGCTATGAGCACCATCTTCCGTCAACATCTTCGCAAGACAGTCGAATGCTATGTTGACGATATCGCAGTCAAGAGCCGCCTCAAAGAAGAGCACCTACAGGATCTGAAGACAGTCTTCGATCTCATGCGGGCACATCAACTCAAAATGAACCCCGCTAAATCCTTCCTGGGGGTTTCTAGCGACAAATTCTTGGGCTTTGTCATCACGGCGAAAGGCATTCATGTTGATCCCGAGAAGACCAAAGCCATCCTCAACATGGACCCTCCGAAGAATCTTCGAGAACATCGAGGCTTACAGGGACGTCTGGCATACATCCGAAGGTTCATAGCAAACCTCTCTGGTAAATGTCAACCCTTTACTCAGCTCATGAAGAAGGGAGTCTCTTATGTCTGGACAGAGGAGTGCCAAAAGGCTTTCGACGACATCAAAGCCTACTTGACGAGCCCACCAGTCCTGGTGGCACCTGTCACCGGCAAACCATTTCTCCTCTACGTCCGTGCCATGGATCATTCCCTTGGCGCTCTGCTGGCTCAAAACAGCGATACAGGCTATGAGCAAGCAATCTACTACCTCAGTCGAACGCTCATCGGGGCCGAACACCGGTACAACCCCGTTGAAAAGGAGTGGTTGGCTTTGGTGTTTGCCATCCAGAAGACTCGTCATTATGTCTCGGGCCAGACAATTCATGTCATTTTCCGAGTCAATCCGCTCAAAGTCCTCATGACGAAGCCAGGTTCATTGAACTCCCGACTAGCCACATGGGCGATCTTGCTAACACCGTATAATATGGTGTTTGTCCCACAAAAAGCTGTTAAAGGTCAAGCTCTGGCTGACTTTTTAGCTGCACACCCCATCCCAGAATCCTCAAAACTCTATGAAGACATCCCGGATGAGGTCCAAGAATCCAACGTCACCGAAGGAAGCTCCGTTTGGCGGATGTTTTTCGATGGCGCTTCAAGAACAGGCCCCAAAGGCCAAAACATCGTAGGAGTGGGGGTAGTCTTAGTCTCCCCCGATCAGTTGGTCATCCAACGTGCTTACTCCCTTTCGAAGCCATGCTCCAACAATGTTGCCGAGTACAACGCACTCATCATGGGACTCCAGCTCGTACAACAGCAGGGGGTGGACCATCTGGAAGCCTATGGTGACTCAAAACTCGTCGTGAACCAGATTCGGGGGCAGTACGAGGTTCGCCATGAAGATTTGATCCCTTACCATGAAGTTGCATTGAACATCATTTCAACCTTCACCGAGTTCTTCATCGAACACATACCTCATCTACAAAACTTGGAGGCTGACGCTCTGGCTGGCCTCGCAGCCTCATTGGCAGCGCCCTTTGGGACTCAACACTATGTCACGGTAACTGGCCGAGACTTGGTTTGTCCTAGAAACAACCTATGCTTGCGAGTGGCTCACGCCATGCCGACGAACACTGGTGTTAATGTCCGAGACTGGAGGTTCTCGTTCATCGACTTCGCTGTCTACGGAATCCTTCCAGAGGACCCGAAGGAAGCCGTCTCAGTCAGGAGACACTCTCTTCGATTCTACTACGATACAGCTACCAAAATGCTGTACCGACGCTCCTTCGATGGGCTCCTCCTTCGATGCCTGTCTAACGAAGAAGCAGCCGAAGCTCTTCGAGAAGCTCATGACGGAACTTACGGAGCTCATCAACCCGATCTTAAGTTACAGGATCGACTGCGATGTATGGGCTACTACTGGCCAACCATGGCCATCGACGCTGTTGAATATGCTAAGAAGTGTCATGCATGCCAACTTCATGCAGACTTCATACATACACCGTCTGAACCACTACATCCTACAGTCGCCTCCTGGCCCTTTGAAGCCTGGGGCATGGACATTGTGGGACCAATCACCCCTCCTTCATCAAGAGGACACCGCTTCATCCTGGCCATCACCGATTACTTCTCCAAATGGGCAGAAGCAGTCCCACTGGCGGAAGTAAAGAGCTCCAGGGTGGTCAGCTTTATCAAACACCATGTCATTTACCGTTTCGGAGTACCCCGACGGATCATTCATGATAATGGTCCTCAGTTTATCAGCCACATTTTTAGCAGATTCTGTGACAAAAATCGCATTCAAAATGTGGCATCCACCGCCTACAATCCGGCTGCAAACGGGTTAGCAGAAGCGTTCAACAAAACTATCGTTAGGCTGCTCAAAAAGGTTGTGTCATCCAACAAACGCGACTGGGACGAAAAGCTTGGCGAATGCCTTTGGGCCTACCGCACAACGGTACGGACCCCAACAGGCAACACACCATTCTCCCTGGTCTACGGGAGCGAAGCGGTACTGCCTCTCGAGATCCAGATACCCTCACTCCGCGTGGCAATAACGAACAAACTCACAGAAGAGGACAATCAATGTCGTCGTCTGCGAGAACTGGAGGCACTCGATGAGAAGCGTCTCCTGGCTCAACAACGCATCGAACTCTACCAAGCCCGTATATCACAGGCTTTCAACAAGAAGGTCAAACAGAGGACTTTCCAAGTTGGCGACCTGGTTTTAGCAGTCAGAAGGCCAATGGTGTTAACTCACAAGACACCAGGAAAGTTCGAGCCCAAGTGGAAAGGACCTTTCATCATAGAGACAGTATACTCAAACGGTGCTTACCGTCTCGCCAAACCCAATGGGGACTTGTTCATGATGCCCATCAACGGCAAGTTCCTAAAGAAGTACTATTCTTGACATCCTTCAGACATGTACTTCCCCAAAGGGGATCTGTGGGCCCAATCATCGGGGCTCACACACAATCTCCTTCCACAAACTCATACGCTTCTGGAACCCAGCTGTTCCATGGCATCCTTCAGTAGAAAGACAACCACGTCCACATCACCTCTGAGTTGTTCCTCTACACCCTACAAAGCAGAATCTTACGCTACGTAAGCCGACGCTACCCTTCATGTTTACCACGTCCACATTACCTCTGAGTAAACATCTCGTACAAACAACCCCTGCGTTGTCGTACATTTATCGCAGAACTTCCACGTCCACATCACCTCTGAGTTGTTCAGCGTATCCCCCAGGATCATTCCTACCACGTCCATAATATCTCTGAGTAGGAAGATTCTATCATTTTGAACCCAATGATTGCCATGTCCACATCACCTCTGAGCAAACATGTTGGTTCCTTCAAACTTATTATCTGTACCTAAAAACTAAGGTGCGCAAAAGATAATAGGTCCACACAAATCATCAAGTTCATAATAACAAAAATAAACACATCACAAAAAAAAGTTGCGTACTTCTTTATTAAAAAAAGAGAGTACAAAACTACACTATCCCTCCAGCAAGGGTTGCAAAAGAACATAAAAAAGGGAGAAGCTACAGTCCCTGAACCTCTCCAGGGTGGGCTGAGAGCTCTCTGACTCGATGTCTTAAGTCGGCTGTACGGGTCTCCACAGTCACCAGGACTCGACGCTCAGCTTCTTGACGCATCAATTCAACAGCCTCAGCGGAAGTTTCGCTCTCATGCTTCTCATCAAGTTGTTGTCGCTGCTGAGCCAAGGCAAGAGTCCGCTGAGTAAAAGTCGCTTCCTCCTTCTTGAATGCTGCGTGTTCAGCCCGGACACGTTCGGCATCTAACTGGAGTCGGGCCCGTTGGTCCTCAAGGCGGCGCATCTGGGTGTTGATCTCTGCGATGTTAGCATCCAACGCAGCTCGCGTTTCCATCGTCTTCTTCATGGACTGAGACAACTGCTCTACCGCAGCCTCAGTCTCAGTCACCTCGTGCTCCCAAATGCCCACAGTGGCCTGGTAGGAAGACTCGATCTCGGCAATCAACTGTCCCTTCTCCACATCTATCAGGACGGAGAGATCATTTCGCTGGATGCGCTGAAGTTCCGTAAGCCGCTCGTCCAGCTCGATCACCGAAGCCTCCAGAATTTCGGCCATATGGTCGTGGCCTTGGTGAACGCGGATCAGCTCGATACAGGGCATTGCCAGAGTTCTTGCCGTCGCAAAGCTCCCGCTGGCATCCATCACCGCAGATACACCCCTCTGCAGCATTTTGTACACCCCTTCGACGAGGAATTTCATATATTCGTCTGCGTCCTCCAGTACCTGCGGCGTCATAGCAGGAGTTGGAGGAGCTACTATAGTTAGCAGACCGGAAGAAGATCCGCCAACCTCAACATGCGAGGCTTGAACCTCGGCATCAATAGGCTCTTCACCAACAGGGGCTGGACTGCTAGCCCGAGGAGCCGAAGGAACAGAGGAAGTCGACACAGGCGTCGAGATAGTTCCCCAAGTGGAAGGAGCAACAGAGGGTTCCATACCCTTGCCCTTATCAAGCCCGGAGGAACCACCGACGTCAACAGCCACCTCTTCTACCCCCAACGTCCTATCAGCAACCTGTACCTCCCCCGGCAGAACGGGAAGATCAACACTCATCTCCTGGCCCGCCCCGAGAGACAGGACCGACAGAAGGGTCTCATCCTTCTCAAGTCCCTCTACAGGGACAGAATCTGTCGCTACCTCCTGACCGGTAGCCACCTCAACTTCCACGGTTGAAGCTGGGGTAGGACTCGGCAATGATATAGCCGACCTCCCCTCATCATGACAAGAAGGGGAATCAACCCTCTCCTCTGTCCCAACCATATCTGTTGCCCCCGCAACAGACTCTTGCAGCTCTGGAGCAACGTCATCCGAAGGCGACGAACTCCAATCCACCTCATCATCAGGATGCCTCGAGTCCGTAGGACCCTCAACGTCCAAGGCCTCTACGGCAGACTGTACCTTCCCGGAATTTGTTACAACCTCAAAGACAGGAGATACTAAAACCTCCGCAGGAACGTCTTCGGGACCCTCCTCCACGGGAGACATTATCATCGGTGGAATGCGCTCATCAGAAGAGCCTGCCACCTCCTTCGGTTTACTAGCACTCGGTTTTGAAACACGGGACTTCTTCTTCGACGATCCCTGCAAGAAGAAAAGCATAAGTCACCACAATGACAAAATGAATTAGAATTATGGAGCACTCCTTACCTCAGCAGGAACTGATCCCGTTGGCGTTACAAGTGGCACTTTCTTAACCTTTGGAGTCGACGTCTTTCTCGACCTTTTCGGTACAGAAGAACCAGCTTCTGTGTCAGCCTGCCTCTTCACAACAGACGGATCTCTCACTGGTGCTGCAGCAGCAGCCCGATATCCCGCCAATTCTGGTGGACGATATGATCGGGCTGCCATCAACATATTCGTCGTGGCCTCCAGCTGAGTTTCAATGATGAAACTAGTCTCCCTGTCATAACCAGGAGATGCAGCATTCATAATGCAATACAGCTTGGCGGCCGGATATAGGATCTGCGGCCGAGGGTTGCGGACTGGCGTAGTAAAATTAACGCTAGTACATCCAGTGTTATAATACTGCCAGCCCCGGGCTCCATCCAGCAAACTCCCGATGAAGCCTAGACTGCTACTGGGATTCTGCAGCATTAGCTGGGTATAGCCAAATTGACGAGCAAATCGGCTTGGCAGATATGGCTCCAGATAACATCTATTCTGGTTACGGTAGACCAGGTGAGAAGGCCGGATACTTTGCAACCAACGAAAACTCTATTTCGGCAAAGTGACCGCATCTTCGCCAGAGTCAACTAAATCTTGGTCGGCCTCGAAATCTTTGAAGATCGGGCCAACCTTGACAATCTCCCACCCCTGAAGGTAGGACAAGACTCTCCTGCAAACGGGGACGCCAGTGTATAACCACTTCCTCTTGTAGAAGCGGCGGATAAAGGCATCCCCTTCAACATGATCCTCCTCCGGACCGGGACTCATCACGTTCGGATGATGCAAAATCAGCCACCCCATAAGATAATGGAAAGGCAGCTCGGCCCAGGGAAAGTTGTCATTGTTACCTTTCTCGTGGATCACATCATCAGCAAAAGACCTCAAACCGCGCAACAGGTTGCACACCATCGCGGGGAGGAGAGCTAAAGGTCGTCCAAAAGCCAACTTCACGGCAGGCAAAATGAGATTCCGATGTACCCTCTCTACGGCACCGGATCCACCTGCAAACACGCAATCCCGGAGCCATATCATCAAGTAGGCTGTCAACACTGCCTTAGATGACATCCGGTGCCCACAGTGCCAGAAGCAGCTAAATGTATCCTTGCCTCTCTCATCCGAATGTGGGGTCCTCTCGTACAGCCGACTTATTTCAGAAGTCACTTCCGCGGGCTTCAGTCCCTGCGGAGTTGCAAACCGGATCCTCGAAGGATCCGCTAAATCCTGCTTAAAGACATAGTCCCTCCAAGCAGTCACATGAGGCTGGATCTTGCCCTTATCCCTCCGGTGCATCAGATAATGGTGGCTCGTCACCTCTTTGAATACAGCCATCATCTCCGGGTCCTTATCTTCTAGAACCTGGATCTCCTCATTTGACGGAAAATATTCCTCGTACGGCTCCGAGCCCCAAGGAAGCTTAGACACTTCGTACATCTCATGGAGACCCAACCCCAACTCTCCCACAGGAGTGAAGAAGCTGCCAGTATGGGCATTGAATAATTCCAAGAGTACAAGGAACATAGGCTTATTGAGATCCACGCCTGCCTGCGTAGCCCGAATGGCGGCTGTCAGCCCAATCTCCCTAAGCTCAACTTTGAACCTTGAAAGCACCCAAGTGGTCAAGTCATCCCACCTCGGAATGTAGTGACACCAACCTTCGACTCTAAAGCCACATGTCGGATACATGACCTTCGCTGTCAGCATCCGATTTGCAAAGGTCGGGGCACTGAAGGGAAACATGTCGCTTGGGACTTCACTGTAGAGGCTCCCGGGACGCAAGGCTCGGTAACTGAACGAGAAACCGGCTCGTGAAGCAGCCAAGGTATCTCGCTGGTTCGAGGTGGCGTCGATCGAAAGGGTACCTCCCAAGGCCCCTCCTTGAGAAGGAGTAAGTTCCCAACCCATCCTTCTCTTCGAAGCTAAACGATAAAAGGCCGTCAGCGGCAACTAGCGGTCAACCTGTCGCATATATAGAACCATGCCTTTGGCAGAAAAGAACCAGTCTTCTTTGACCTTCAGTATCTTCGCTTCAGAAGAGATTAGTCGGTCGCCAAACAGAAAGACAGGTTTTAAGAAAGTCACATCTTCAGATTTAGCAGACTTCAGTTTACCACTCTCCATCATACTCTGGAGGAAAAACGGCAACTGGTTCTGGATTTGCAGCATTCTCTTCCGGGGTTGGTTCTGTAAGATAGCATCCTTTGCAGGGTTGATCACCGCCTCATCAAAATCAACTCCTATTTGGCAAAGAGAAGCATCCAGGAGGACCTCATTCAACAAAGGGATCACCATCGACACTGGCACAACAAAAGTGGAAGTCAGGCAAAAAAAGACAAAAGGTGTCAAATAGATTGGCGCATCATCAGGGTGTAAATCCATGCGCGTCAGCATTGGAGCTTCGGCGCATCATCAAGGCGTGAGCCCATGCGCGTCAGCGAAGGCTTCGGCGCATCATCAGGGTATAAAACCCATGCGCGTCAGCGATTGTCCATACACGTTGGCAGCTTTGAGTTAGGGCACAGTATGGCCCAAAACTTGTGTGAAAGAGACGATACCCATCCGACACCTCGGGACGAACGTCGACTGGAGTCGCAAGGGTGATAGGTGCATCCTCGTCGACGAACTCCTTCGCTTTCTTCTTTTCCTTGCCAGCACCGCCGCGAGGAGTCTTGGGAGCCATTCTCTCAAAGAGGAAGAAGTTAGGGTTTTGAAGAAGAACTCTAAAGGAGGCAAAGGCACAGAGCAGAAGAACTCTCTCTCTCTCCATCTCTCACCTATTTATAGGCCGTGGTCGCACGCGTGAACCGATGACGAGTGATCTCAGCCGTCGCCTCGGGTTCTGTGAAGAGATAACAACAAATACAACCAAAAGATCATCATTAATCTTTTCGGTTACCAAGGCATCATCATATGCATTAACTGAGAGGAGCATGCGCCCGAACAGGCATACGCCCAATAACCATGTGCCCTGATCGCCATGCTTCTTATTCAAAGTATTCCAAAACTTATTCAAAAATTTTGAAAACTTTGAAGGGGATCTTGTAGCATGGAATTTCACAACCAGAAAGCCCATGCGCCAGACACTACATGCGCCAGAACTCGGACAGAACACTTCACAGCAAAGTCAATAAGTATAGACATTTGAAGAAGGACTTTTTATTTATATACAAAAGTCTATTACATGTCTAGAAAAGGTTGTACAAAGGAGAATTTCTACAAAAAAAAGATCCTAAGTCTACAGCCAGCGGCCACCATGCGCCTCCAGATAGACGTAGCAGTCACCATGCGCCTCCAGATAGGCATAGCAGTCACCATGCACCGCCAGTTAGGCACAGCAGATACCATGCACCTCCAACCAGGCGCATCCCACCATCTCTTCAGCAGCTCAGTTATGTGCATCCAGCTCAGTTATGTGTATCCCTTCAGCAGCCCAGTTATGTGCTGCTCTTCCAGCCAGGCTCACCTGGCCGAGCAGGATGAGGGTGGCAATTAACACCCCAATCCAGAGAAAGAGCCTCCAAAGCCAAAGGAAGACGGTCAGGGCATCGCCATTCCGATCTACGGCCCTTCCAGAATAACGGAGAAGAGGCCCGAGCATCCCTATCTTTGGATGCAACAGGCACCTTCCGCCTGCCTCAGAAGCCCTCGACTCCGTCTTTTGGATGTAACAGTCACCTTCAAGTGCATCAACGACGACATGGCGTCTCATCTTCACCCTCGGGCACACTTCGTCAACAGAATGCACCCGAATACCCAAGTTTATGTCGGAAGTACATGAGGAAACGAGAAGCAAACCTTCCCTCCATGCCACTATTTATAGGCCGGGCAGATCAAACCCACGCGCCAAGTGGATGGCCCTCCAAATTCTGTGCAATAAACTCACATTAAATGGATGAACCGGACGCCTCGACTTCAGCCAAACGGCTATTTAAAAGCACTCGAGAAGCGAAACAGCCGCATCATTAAAGACGTGTCGGATGTGCCGGCTGGACAGCACATCATACCCCTTCAAACACCAAAGCGCCTCCCACAGATGCGCCCTGTACCGAGCGCATCACAGAGGATGCGCCCCCATACGTCCCCATACGCCTAGTGGAACGTCAACCAATGCGTCCATTCAGCTGTCCATCGAATGTCACCAATATTAAATGCTGAACTAACAGAGTTGGCAGCACGCCTCCCCAAGCCTGAATGGTTGACAGCTTTTGCAGAAAACGAAGCGTCCACAACGTCAGCATCATCATGACTTTACCCCGATGGCTACTGCCACGTGGCCACCCAACCATCCGCATGCGCCTCAAAAGCTATGCGCCTCAGACCCTTCACTGATCCCTAAAGACAGAAGAAGAGTCTCCAGTTGAAGCTTTGCATGCGCCTCAAAAGTCATGCGCCCCAAACTGATCTCTGATCCCGAAAGACAGAAGGAAAGTCGCTCGTATGCGTCTCAAAAGCCATGCGCCCAGAACGGTTCGTGACTCCTAAAGGTCACGAGCCAGAATCTCAGCATGCGCCCAATCCAAGGCGCATCCCACCAAATCATCCCCCCATCAGATCCGAGATCTCCGAGCCATGAGTCGACGACACATGTCCTTTGACTCAACTCATCCAAGATTTTAGCAACATAAAGATCTTCTCCTTTGCTACGTGCCGGCTCACAACAGCAGTATGAAGAATTTAACCCCTCGAGTAGGGCACATCATCCATACGCCTCCATCAGCAATCTCCACGTGGCGTCCCCACGCACCGGCGTATCCTACATATGCGCGCATGAGCAGCCAACCTGCCCAGCTATAAATAGAGGGATCATTTCCTTCTTACGGACCCACACAGGGACAAGGCACAGAATCCACAACGAATATACAGAGAATTACCAGAGAGAGAGAGAGACAGACACTCAACGTCTTCCTCCTCCCGGCAAGCTCCAGCACCCAGAGCAATCTACACCTTCAGAGAACCGATAACCGTCGTCAGCCCGTCAACGGAGTCAACGTATTACCACTCGCTCCATTGGCACTCAGGACCCAGATTAAACAAAAGTGTACTCCTAGGACTACATCTAAGTCCTATATTGTAACACTGTTCTGTTTGTGTTAAAGTTTTCAATCAAACAATTTTAATGGCAAACATTCTTGAGTATCTTCTCTCTCCGGTCCAATATAGACACGGGCCTCTCCTCATGCGAAAGGTTGGTACCAACAACCAATTCCGAATGATCCAGGATGTGGCTCGGGTCCGGGATATACCGTCGCAGTTGAGATACATGGAACACGTCATGCACCTCACGTAGCGATGGTGGAAGAGCGAGACGATAGGATACATCACCTACTCGCTCCAGAATATCGAACGGTCCTATATACCGAGGACTAAGCTTTTCCCGTACGCCAAAACGAATGACGCCACGGTTAGGCGAGATCCTCAGGAATATATGGTCGCCGACAGAAAATTTAAGGGGACACCGATGAGAATCGGCCAAATGGCACTGACGATCTTGTGCAACGCGAATATGATCTCTAACTCTCCTGATCACCTCAATTGTCTGAGTGATCAACTCGGGATCAAGCATCTATCTTTCTCCAACATCATCCCATGCTAGTGGGGATCTGCACTTCCTACCATACAATGTCTCGAACAGTGCCATCTGGATGCTAGCTTAGAAACTGTTGTTGTACGAGAACTCCACCAGGTGCAGGTGATCTTCCCACGAACCGCCGAAGTCGAGTGTACATGATCTCAACATATCTTCGAGAGTCTGGATCGTGCGTTCTGACTGGTCATCTGTCTGTGGGTGATATGCTGAGCTGAACTGGAGGTGAGTTCCCAAACTCTCTTGCAGACTGCATCAAAAGTGCGACATAAATCTGGAATCTCTGTCCGAGGTGATACTGACTGGTACTCCGTGCAATCTGACAATCTGCCGGAGATACATCTCCGCTAGCTGAGCCATCGACTGACCAACTTTGAACGGAAGAAAGTGGGCCACCTTCGTGAGCCTGTCAACTATCACCCATATAGCATCTCTACCAGCTGGGGATCTAGGCAATCCAGTCACAAAATCCATGGTTATATGCTCCCACTTCCATTCTGGAATTGGCAAGGGCTGAAGTAGTCCAGCCGGCCTCTGATGTTCAGCTTTAACTTGTTGGCAAACCAAACATCGAGAGACAAACCGGGCTATCTCCCTCTTCATGCCATTCCACCAAAAGTACTGACGGATATCTCGGTACATCTTCGTGCCACCGGGATGAATCGAATATTGAGAACTGTGAGCTTCGGTCATGACTTCCCGTCTGATATCTCTACTGGGTACACAAAGACGCTTACCATGTCGAAGTGTACCGTCCTCATGAATGCATAATTCTGGTCTTCGCCCTGCTACACATTCTGTCCTAAGCCGCTGAAGCTTAGAATCAGAGGACTGATCTATCTTGATTCTCTCAACTATACTGGACTGAACTTGTATGCTGGCCATCAATGCCACGCTGGTAGGAAGGACAACTTCTATACCCATCTTCTGAAGATCTGCTAACAATTCTGGTTGTGCTGTCAGAAAGTAAACTCTGGCCCTCCTGCTCAATGCATCTGCAACAACGTTGGCCTTCCCAGGATGGTACTGCAGGTTGACATCATAATCCACAAGCAGCTCTAGCCATCTCCTCTGACGCATGTTAAGATCCTTCTGAGTGAACACATACTTCAGGCTCTTGTGGTCGGTGAAAATCTCTACCCTATCACCATACAAGTAGTATCGCCAAAGCTTGAGTGCAAACACTACTACTGCCAGTTCCAAGTCGTGGGTCGGGTAATTCCTCTCATGATTACGAAGTTGTCGTGACGCATAAGCTACTACCTTTCCATGCTGCATCAAAACACATCCTAAACCTCTGCCTAAAGCATCACAATATACTGAGAATCCTCCGGTCCCATCTGGAAGTGTAAGAATGGGTGCCGTCATCAAGCCTCGCTTCAACTTCTCAAAAGAATCCTGACATTCTGATGTCCAAGCAAACTGCACATCCTTGCGGGTTAACTGCGTCAGTGGTGTTGAAATCCGAGCGAAGTCCGAAACAAATCGCCAGTAGTAGCCGGCCAATCCAAGAAAACTGCGAACTTCTGCGACTGTGCTGGGCACTGGCCACGTTTCGATAGCCACGATCTTCTGGGGATCTACTTCTACTCCTCCTCTGGTAATGATATGACCTAAGTACGAAATGCGATCGAGCCAGAACTCGTATTTACTGAACTTGGCATACAACTGGTGCTCTCTGAGAATCTGGAGGACAACTCTGAGATGCTGCTCATGCTCCGCTTCACTCTTGCTATAGACCAGGATGTCGTCTATGAACACAATCACGAACTGATCCAAATAAGGCATGAAGATGCGATTCATGAGGTCCATGAATACAGCCGGTGTATTGGTTGCTCCAAATGGCATAACAAGGAACTCCCAATGTCCATATCTAGATCTGAAAGCTGTCTTCGGGATGTCCTGCTCTCTGACTCTGATCTGATGGTACCCTGACCGCAAATCTATCTTCGAGAATACTGCTGCTCCTCTAAGTTGATCAAACAAGTCATCTATCCTTGGGAGAGGATATCTGTTCTTGATTGTTACTGAGTTTAAGGTACGGTAGTCAACACATAATCTGGACATACCATCCTTCTTTTTCACAAGAAGTATCGGAGCTCCCCAAGGCGATCCACTAGCACGAATAAATCCCTTGGTCCTGAGTTCTTCAATCATTTTGTACAATATCTCCAATTCTGACGGCGCCATCCTGTAGACTCTCTCTGACACAGGTACGGTCCCGGGGATCAAGTCTATGGTGAACTCGATCTCTCACTCTGGCGGCATTCCTGGAAGCTCTTCTGGAAAAACATCTGGAAGTTCCTCGACGATCCGGGGCAACTGCAATGCTGCTACTGCCATTCGCAATACGGGAGAAAAAGGTTCAACTTCGCCTCGGGAGAAGGAAAACTCCGGCTCGCCTGGGATGCTAAAAGCAACCTTGCCAATATGGCAATCTATCCTGGCATACTGGTCCCTCAACCAATCCATCCCTAAGACCACATCATAATCGGCCATCGGGAATTCTATTAACCTAGCGGGAAACTCTCTACCGCTAACTACGACCCGGCACGAGGAAAACACTCTATCTACTCCCACAAGACCGTTACCAGTAAGTATATTGAGCCTTACTGATAATGACTCGGGTTCCAGTCCTATCCGTGTCGCGAATCTGCAGACATAAATAAATACGAGGCACCAGAATCAAATAATACTGAAGCTGGAAAGGTGTTGACGAGAATAGTACCTGCCACTACCTCACCGGATGCTATTCCTTCCTCTCCCATGGTCAAGGCCAGCACATGACCATGTCCTCTGGGTGCGGGTCTCCTCTGCTTAAAACTCCTCTGCCTGCTCTGGATCAGGGCTTGGGCTTGGGCATACTGCTGCGGTCTCTGCTGCTGGAATGTCTGGGCCTGCATCGGCAATGGCCTCGGAAATGGGTACTGCAGCTGCTGCTGCTGCTGGACTAGTGCTGGTCCTCTAACTGAAGGACTAGAGAAGGCCGATGAACTCCCCCTGTTCGGACAGTTCCCAACCCTGTGGTCCGGGGCACCACAAACCGAGCACAATCCCTGCGCTCTGCGACACTCAGATACTACATGCCCGGACTTCCCGCAGTGTGAACATCCTGCTGCGGAAGACTGCTTCTGCTTCTGCTGCTGAGGGTGCGTCGGGGTAGAATGTTGAACCGACGTCACTGAGGCCGCCCGCCTCGGAGCTCCAATAGTTAAAGCCCTGGCTGTCGGGGCTGGTGCCGAAGACTGATTCATCTGTCCGTGGGATCGCTTCCGACCTCCGGTCCTATCCACGATCCTCTGGGAGGTATACTCATGCCTCCTAGCTGCCCTCAGTACTTCATCAAAAGTCTGATGCTCAAACTGCTCCACTGCTAACAAGATCTCGAGGTGAAGCCCTTGTTGGAACCACTGGGCTCTATCGAACTCGGTCGCCATCAAGGTGGGAGCAAACCGACTAAGCCTGGAGAATTCGGCCGCATATCCATCGACCGTCCTGCCCATCTGCTTCAGATTGGTGAACCTCATCTGTAGATCGTACCAAGCTGCAGCATCAAAATATTTGGTCTAGAATCTCTCCCTGAATAGTGCCCATGAAATAGGGGCCACTAATCCATCGGCCTGCGCTGTCCACCAGCTGCGGGCAAGATCTAGTAACTGCAGGCGCACTACGGCCACCTTCTCGTTCTCTGGAGTCATGGCTGCTTCTAGAATCACCTTTGTGTCCTGAAGCCATGCATCTACAGCGATCGCATCTTCACTACCGTCGAAGAAGGGAGGGTTCAAGCGCTTGAAGCTGTTGGCCGCGCTATTACCCTGATGACCTCCTCTGGTCAAAGCGTCTGCCACCTCCTGGTGTAAGGCATCTCCGCGACGATCCTGGGAAGCTAATAGGGACCTGATGAGACCTACCAAAGTGCCATCATCAGGCTCTGCAGGCTGGACGGGCTGAATTGGTGGTTCTCCTCTAGTAGGCATGACTCTGGAGGCTACTCCTGAATGTTGAACTTGATCTCCGGGTTTCTGCTGGTCCACGGGAGGTGCTTCGCCTTGCTGATCGACAGGTCCAGGAACAATGCCGCTGAAGAAGACGACATAGGGAAAAATAAGGAAGGACCAGGACAGATCAACGATACAAGTATGTGGTCAGGTCAAGATTTTCAGGGATCAAGAGGATACGAGCAGAGATCAAGGACGGGTGCTGATTGAGACATCTATTCGGTAAACTCTCACATATCTTGATTTACAAGACCTGCATGGGCCACCACTAAAACCATATAACGCCCCAGAACCAGAATACTAGAGAGTGGGGGCGTACATAGTCAGCTACGTATATTGAAGTGCAACCCACCTCGCTATACGGTCACGGCTGTCTAGATACATGAGGGTTTAACTACAAGCCAACAGTCTCCTATGGTCATGATCAAGCCTATTGTCTCAATTTCAAGCAAGCAATAATAGTTACAAGATGTCAGAGCACCAAATATATAATAGCAAGGCGTCCCATACATTACATATTGGATGATCATGAAGCTAGTCGTACAAAATGTCAAGACTAGCAAGAGTTAAGTCATACATGATCAACCCTAGGATCTGTCAATCATGATACAGCCCGTAAGGAGATAATAAGTAAAGGTGCAATCGAGCTAACACGTGCTCGTCGGCTAAACGTCTCAAAAGATTAAATTTTACAATAAAGTGGGAGGACAAAAAGAAACCCACTCGTTGCCAGGGTTACGCCTGGTGGTCACCATCTGGCTGGAGATTAGGTAGATCCTCTGGGACTGCTCCGATATCTGGCCATACAAAACCAGCTGGGTCAGACCCCAGAAAGAGCAAGTGCCACAAAGGAGGCTTCACTTAGGAACTAAAACCAGCACATCATAATAGAATAATTTAAAAGAGCTTATAAAGAAATGACCATAATAATAATAGAGATAACAATAATAAATTGAGTACGAGAAAACCATTCAAGCAGCCAGACTGCAACCCTTAAACCAAACAAGGACCGGGGTTGCAGCCCTTCACCTGAATAGAAACCTGTCTCAATACTAATGGTAAGGTAACAAGACAATAAACGAAGAGAGGACTCAGAACTGCTCCGGGAGCCAGGTTACAACCCTTAAACCAAACAAGGACCGGGGTTGTAACCCTTCGCCTGAACAGAACTGGACCCCTGATCTTTGTTGTTAAGGCCAGTATAAATAATTAATCATGTCGTTGCAGTAAGGTAAAACGTGACGAGCGTGGCATGGGGTTGCAATAAGACAATAACGAAGAGAGGACACAGAACTGCTCCGGGAGCCGGGTTACAACCCTTAAACCAAATAAGAACCGGAGTTGTAATCCTTCGCCTGAACAGAACTGGACCCCCGATCGTTATTGTTAAGGCAAGCATCAATAACCATGTCGTGTCACAATCTTGTACAGGATCGGGACAAGACTAAGCTGGGATAAACTCCATCCAATCAATCACGGCCAATCAAGAGTACGGCTTGATACTTTTAACTAACTAGGGTTATCACAGGCCTAGTTACTATCAAGATGCAATGAGATTATCCCAATAGCCACAAGCCCTACAGACCATCTGGTTATCCAGGTCGGATATCCGTTTATGGAGAATGCAACACGTGACTGTGTGCATGGAAATGTGCCCTGCTCATCGGTAGGCTACAAGTCCATTTAATGCGCCCAGATAACGGGATTGCCTGTAGCTGGGAATCTCTTCATGTCTACTGAATTATTATAGTTTATTAGCCTTAGTCAATTACTGTAGGTATCCCTGACCGTGGTACTCAGGGATCCCTATCCTAGACATGATACAAGATAGTACTGGTTTATTTTGTACAAACACAATCACCCACGGTGTCCAGACCATTCAATTCTGTCACGACATGCTAGCCGTCGCAACCGCATTCGAGATATATATCATGTCAAATACACTGTCAAGAGTGCGCCACGACGGGTCACTATCATGTCATGCCATTATTTAAAATTAACATTTAACCTGGTATAAGCGTGTATGCAATAACTAAATATAAACAGGGTGCAAGAGTTGTGGAGGAATCATGCGGCTCAAGGAGATGGAGAATAACTTCCACATACGAACTCAAACTGAGGTGCTCCAGAAATATTCGAAAAGGCGAGACAGAGATCTAAAACTTTCATGTTTTAAGTTTTTCGAAATTATGGCTAGAAAATAGCTTAATTTGTCAAAAACAGTCATTTTATGCACTTTTTATGCCAAAAAAATCAATCCTGCGTAAAATATGTAAAAGGGGAGGGTTCCAGCGTAAAATTTTACATTCTGGGCACCATTCAGCATAAAATACGCAATTTCAGGGTTCCCTGCGTAAAATATTACATTCTGGATGATATCCAGCGTAAAATACGCAATTCCAGGGTTCCCAGCGTAAAATTTCACATTCTGGATACAATCCAGCGTAAAATACGCAATTTCAGGGTTTTCAGCGTAAAATTTCACATTCTGGATACAATCCAGCGTAAAATACGCAATTTCAGGGTTCCCAGCGTAAAATTTTACATTCTGGATACAATCCAGCATAAAATTTTATTTTACGCAAGCCTTCCTGCGTAAAATCTGATTTTACGCTAGCTTCCCTGCGTAAAATCTTATTTTACGCCAGCCCACATTCTTCAGCCGACATGGAAATTCAGAAAAACTTGTTTTGGCAATAAAAACTTCATTTTAACTCGAAATGAGGTGAATCAAAAACCAAATTCACACGAAATTTCGTGCTCTTGCTCATGGAACTATTAGTTTTCGAAAATAACAAGTTTTAGTAGATCAAAACCAAGAAAATGCCATGAACTCAAAGTTAAAATGTAGATCTAGAAGAATCTATCCATCAAAATTAAAAACTCCAAGTTCTAAGGAGGTTTATAATCATGTAAAGAAGAGAATAGAATAATAAAATTTAAGATCCCTCAAGAAGCAAGTTGCACTTGCCTACGGTGGGGTTCGGTGAGGAGGAAGAAGAAGAAGAGCAGTAATGAAAAAGATTGAATGAAGAGAGAGAAAGGTGGTTGGGGTTAATAAATGATGATGGGGGTGGTAGGTAGGGGTTTTTCTTTGGTTCATTTTTGAACCAAGCAAACCAAGCCAAGCCGAACCAACCCAAGAATAAACCAATCAATTGAAAAAAATGTCGAAATAAACCAAGCAAGGTGTCATGCAATACGAATCAAAGTTCGTATACGTATACCAAAATACGTAATACGAACAATAGGCATTACAGAATTCATGAGACCTGTACTCCCCACCTCGATCACTTCTTATTCTTTTGAGTTGTTGTCCAGTCTGTCGCTCAGCTTCGGCTCTGAACTCCTTGAACTTCTTGAATGCTTCGTCTTTAGCCTTCAGCAAATAGACGAACGCATACTTTGAGAAGTCATCGATGAAGGTTATGAAATACTTCATCCCGACTTTTGTAGAGAACTGTTTGAAGTCACAGATATCGGAGTGTACCAACTCCAGAAGATCTGTACTTTGATTGACCCGAGGAAAGGGTTTCCTTGTGATCTTTGTTTGAGCACAAACTTCACATTTTTCTACCTTACCCCCACACTTGGAGATAAGTCCTAGACTAGACATTCTGTTTATTCGTTTACAATAAACATGTCCTAGCCTATTATGCCACAACTCAAGAGTATAAGTTGAAGGAGTGACTTCATTAATTATATTAATTACATTGGACTGATTTACAAGCTGAATTTTGAACATTCCTTCGGTATAAAAAGCTTTTCCGAAATATGTTCCCTTGATAGACATCACCATCTGGCCAGCATTGATGTCCATCATGAGGCCTGCGTTGCATAGTAGGCCTCTTGAGATCAGGTTCTTAGCGATAGCAGGTACGTGCTTCACGCCTTAAAGCGTCAGAGACTTCCCCGAAGTCAGCTTCAACACCACCGTCCCGATCCCGAGCACTTCAGCTTGTGCCTGGTTCGCCATCATAACCACTTCAGAAGTAGGTGTGTAGGTGGTGAACCACTCCTTACTGGAGCAGACATGGCAGGAGGCTCCAGTGTCTACCCACCAGTCAGAGTCAGTCCTTACCGCATCAACCTGCGCAATCATAGCAACAACGTCAGTGATCATAGATACCTTACTAGGCTCTCCTTGCTCTGATTGCTTGGTCTTTGCTTTGCATTCATTCTTGAAGTGGCCCTTCTTGCCACACTTGAAACAAGGCATCTGAGACTTTGCCTTCTTTCGCTTGAAGGAAGTCCCCTTCACGTTCAGATTGTTAGGGTCTTCTTCTTGCAGTGGGAAGCCGCATGCTTTCCCCTTGGTTCCTTGGTATGAACCAGATTGGCGTTAGCCAATTGCTTGGACAGTGTGTCCACCTTCAATTGAGCCCGCATCTGGTCCTCAACATAGATTTTCTGCAAGAGATCTTCAAGGCTGATCTCAAGCTTCTTCCTATGAACGTTTGCATAGAACTTACTCCACCCAGCGGGGAGCTTTGAGACAATCCCTCCAACAACAAACTTGTCGGGGAGGGGCATCGACTCGTCTTCCAACTTGTCACGTCCTAGAACCAGAATACTGGAGAGCGAAGGAATGACTCAGTCGGCTACGTATTACGGGTAGATGAATACCGTATAATACGATCAATGCTGTCTAAAAGACGAGGGGGTGCATACTACATGAAAGTCTTACTATGGTCACTTCACATCTATTATCTCAATCATTCAAACAAGAAACAGTAAATAGAGAACATGTGAGATAAAGCAGTAAGGCGTCCCGAACGCTCTGTCAAAATGTTCTTGATATCTGGCTTTACAAAACATAGACAGATGATGTAGCAAAGTATACACAATTGTTTATCAGCTGCAGCCTGACTTAGTTACAATTATGTAAAAGTAAGTACAAGACGATCCGACTAACATGTCGGTGCCAAACGACAAAGTATAAAGTAAGTAACAAAACGAGCAGGGAAGTTAGGAACCCACTCGAGTCCTCCTGCGATCATTCCTCTAGTATTGACCATCTTGGAGGTAGAAGTAAGCTGAGTCCTCGGGGACCGGCTCTAAATCTGGTCATGCAAAACCAGAGAGGTTAGACCTCAAATAGCAAGTACCACAAGGAAGCACGACATGAGAACTAAAAACAGTAATAAGAAATATGATAAATAGATCTCCGCGTGCTACTGGGATTCACATAACATCACGACACTTCGAACCAACCTCCCAACCAAACAAGGACAAAAGTTGAATCGTCACGTCCTGATACTCTGATCATCTCAGTAGTCAACAAAGTAGGTATAATACACAAACAAGTCAACTTAAACGGCTATGCAACTACTACGGCTTGCTACTGTGAGTTCCAAGTTACCCTGGAAATATGCAATAAGGATTCCTCAGTTCTTACTATGAGCAAGCAAGGCTAGTCTACCAAGTCAATCAATTGCACCAATCATGAATTAGACGAGTCCCAGCGGGACGTCCGTCATCAATATACAATATAAAATAAATAATATAAGCAGATACCGCTCCCTGCCCGTGTGGCAGATTTGCAGTACCTGTGGGAACCAGTCGGCCTGTCGGGCACTTAATAGTCCCAAAGTGGGCTGCCATGTAAGAACTCGAGAATCCATTCTCTCCATGCAATCATTATTTTATTTAACTTAGTAGCCTCTATGTTAAGTGAAATCCCGTACCGTGGATCATGGTCATTCAGAATGAATACTTTTGTACGGGGTACGGTATGCACAACTCTACAACGATACCCGTGCGGTTAGGTTGTAGGTCTTACATTGCGTAATGCAACAATCAAAACTAACAACAGAATAATCATGCCTTGACCATAAAGTACACATGCTGCTTTTGTAGAAAAAAATAAATTGAAGCCTGCATGTGCCTGTATGCCAATATTTGGGATCAGCCAGTCGATTGCAATAGTTCATAGTTCATATGAACGTGTCTCATTCATTCAATTCAATAAGACGACTAGCCAGTCTCTTAGTTCCAAATAGGAACGCATGATCAATTATTAGTCAAGGTAACGATCAATGTTAATTCATAACAAGGCATGAAAGTCAAACTATTATTTAGTATGGTCGAGTCTACAACTCTCAGGATTAAATTCCAGTCCTACTGGATATCCATAAACCAATCAGGACACATGGCACATTCTACACAACCATATGTATTAAAATATTAACATGTTAAGATTATCGAGTTCATGCAAAAAGGCGTAAGGATATAATAGGAGAATTATCATGCCAACATAAAGCGAATAAATTATAGAGCAATAGGAACACCAAGGTTAGATTACGCCAAGGCTGATCTATGCCATGACTAGTCTACGCCCAAGCTTTACGCTAAAGCCACCGGTTCACGCCAAAACTTTACGCTCAGGCAAAACACGCGCGTAAAGCAAGTACGCGTAATAAGTAACGTTACGCGTAAAACTCGCGCGCGTAAGGGTCAAGTGTACGCATGGATGAATACGTGTAAAGGAAGTACGCTCAAATAAAGGAACAAGTTGCACGTAAAAACTCGTTTTACACTGAGCCAAGGAGTACGTGTAAAAAGAGCTACGCGTAAAAAGATTAGAGTTTACGCCTGAGACACTGTGCGCGTAAAACATTACATGCGTAAAGGATCGAGCCACGCGTAAAAATTTGCACGTGTAAAGAGTCAAGTTTTACGCCTGAAATACTGTGCGCGTAAAAGGAATACGCCAAGTCAAGTAGACTTGCGTAAAACAGATTTACGCTGACACGAGTGATCGTGGACGTAAAGCTCAGTACTACGCGGACACGTATAACGTGAGCGTAAAGTTCAATATTACGCTGGCACGTATAACGTGAGCGAAAAAGTTCAATATTACGCTGGCACGTATAACGTGAGCGTAAAGGGCTGATACTACGCGAGCACGTATAACGTGAGCGTAAAACTCCTCCTGAACTCCAAATTCCATGGAACCTTCGTTCCAAGCCAAAAATGGGGTTTCCATGGGTCAGAATGGCGTATAACACAACCTCAACAATCTGGAATGAACAAAACTTTGAAACAAGGAAGTTTGATAGATCGAAACCAATAAAATCCGAAAAAGTAATTTCTAGATTTACGAAAAAATAAGACTTCAAAATGAAAAATGCCAAGTTCTAAACTCTCTTAGAATCACAAAAGGAAGATAAATAAACCATAAAAATGGGTTCTCATGTGGAAGCAAGATGTACTTGCCTATGGGTTTGGTAGGTGGAGAGAGTTATGAGGAAGAATAAGAGTAATGAGAAAAAGTAATGAAGAGAGAGAAAGGAGATGGGGCTTAAATGGGGGTGTTGGGTTCGGTTCATGATGAACCACTATGAACCCGAAAATAAACCAACCTAGGCGGAACCTAAAACAAAGCTAAAGCAGAGAATAAAAGCAGAAAGTAAAATGCAGAAAATTAATTAGCATAAAATTAAAGGAATTTAAATAGAGGATAATATATGATAAATATTAAATAAATATATTCAAGTAGTACATGTATAAAAATACGTATTCTGGGAACGGGGAGTGACACAACTTCTGTCGTAGCTTCAGAAATTCTTTTACCTACGGCAACATGGACTTCTAGTCCTCAAAGAGCCATTTGTGATATTTTTCAACCACAAATATCTTGCTCCTGTTCTTGTCTTCTTCATACAGTTTCTCCAGAGACTCCCATATGTCTTTGGCAATTGATTTTTTACTGTAAGATTCTGCTAGAGAATCCTTCATAGCATTCAGGATAAGCAGCCTGCAAATGCTATTTTCTCTTTTCCACTTCGCCTGAAGTTTAGTAGCCGCAGCGATTGCAGCAGCAGACCCAATATCTAGAACAGTAGGTTCCTCTTCAAGAAGCACGTGATCAACGTCTCTGAGTTGAAGAGTGAGATAAATCTTCCTCTTCCAGACTTGATAATGCTCTCCATCAAACTTTTCTAACTTACAAAAGTCAGTATTAAGGAGTGAAGCATTAAAGTTTTCCATCGTAGCAATGTAGCTTTGATATTGTTATTTTCGGGGCACAATTTTTCGATGGAAAACTGTGAATATGAAACAATTGTAAGAACAATGTTCCAACGCAACACTTTTAGGAAGGTTGCACAAGTATGACGAAGATCTAAGAAGATCTCGTAATCCACAGCAGCATATGATATACGAGAATCTAAGAAGATTTCGTAATCACAACAACGAAGAAGATGACAGACGAAAGATGGAAGATGGCCTGCTGGGGTGAATGATCATCGTTGCTCAAAGCTATATTCGTCCCACACGAATAGCTTCCAGGAACCAGCAAGTTCGTCAGAGAACTTTGGAACACTTCTGCTCTTGTAACTCCTCGGATCGTATACGGACTCCCGTGCAAAAGCAACGCTGGTGCAAAGCTTCTCTTCTCTCTCACAGACTCTGTTTACTTGTGTTAAGAAACACTTGTAAACTTTCGTGACTCTCTGAATGTGTTCTGTATTGTATTATTGCCTGTGAGAGAGAGGAGACCTTATATAGGCCCGAGTAGCAACTGTCCGGTTAGCACAACATTCGGGACGTGATAATAACCACTCCGAACGTGCAGTTACCGCTCAGATCATGCACAAGCACGATCTGAAGCAAGTTGCGCCACTCTGGCACCCTGCTGACGTGCTAAGTGCGCCAACAAAACGTCACATTACGTCTCATGAGTCCATGAGTCCGAGTCCGAGTCGCTAAGTCCCAACGGGGCTTAGCTCCCATGGAAATAAATTTTCCAAGAGCAAAAAGCATGAATGCTTTCAATTGTTTATTTAGCTTTTTTTCCATTAGAAAAATAATCCCACATGGCACACCCATGTGCACCTCCACACCACATGTGCATCTCTAAACTAGCAAAGCTAATATATACGAGGGGTTGGTCCTAAGAGGGTTCCCTTTTAAGTCATATTGAGTAGACCCTACATCGTGTCTCAACTCAGGTTGCTCTTTCTGTATGGTCCACTGCCCCAAAATAGCGTCAGCTCAGAGTTATCTTCAAATGAACAGGAATTACACGATCTGGCTGATGCGTGCATCAACATTACTAGTCCCTCTTCCAGAAGATTTCGAGCGTAATTAGGAGTGAAGTGTGGGTCTATATATGATTTATCTGGATATTGGAAGACTATTCCAGTCATCATGCTGATTCTTAAGATTATCTAGAAGCAGAGCTTAATGATATTTTGAGAAATTTGCCGCCATGCTCAATGAATAACTGATGCTCAAAATTTATCGTTGCAAGTATGAAAGAGTAAATACCGTTGATTCGGGTTGTCAATGGCCTGGGTGGACTGGCATGGGTTAAAAATTGAGAATCTCGGTGCCTTTCTTGATACTGGTTGTGAATGAACTTTATTGTCTATCAGTTATGTATTTTTAAGAAAATCTTGACTAAAAATGTTGCATATTTCCTGATTTCATCCGAAGTAAAATTGCAAAGCGTACAATATTTCCTAATTTCATTGACAAATATTTTTGTGTTCCTAATGCTGTTGCTTGAAACCTTTTTCTCTTTTTTCCCCTCATGTTGGGAGCTTGGAGGCCTGATTGAAAGGACCCTTTTTTTTTCTCATTAGACACAGAAACGTAAGTTTGGTTTGAACATGTACTGTTTGGTGTGTTGTTTGTTTTGGAGCAACATCTGATTGCCAATATGTGATTGAATAAGGAAGAATTTATTTTAGTCCCAAAATTTCGAACATGTACTAGTTGCTGTCCACTGTTAAATGGATATAAAGTGATACAATGAAGGAAGCCGAGATCAGCCAGATTCGGAGAAGTGAACACTTGCAGTAAGTTCTTAGTTTTTTTTTTTTTTTTAAATCCCACGCACACACATAATTGGGTGGTCGAACCTTGCCGGCCCTCCGGATGTCCGCTCTAATACCACTAGACTAGTCGATAACATTTATAACCAAAGTTCTCGCCAATAGAACTTAGTACGAAAATGGATATATTGGTCAAATGGATATATTGGCCGATCATTTCCAATCAGCTTTCGTTAAGGCCTCTCAATCTCTTGCCTCTCACCTTCTCTTCCGAACACTAGGGTCTGATTGGATTGAGGGTTAAGAGAGTTAAGTGAAAAAAAAAAATCATGCTTGGTTTGAGGGCATAAGAGGGAGGGTTAAGTGAATCGGCTATACGCACCCCATGACTTACTTAGCATACCCCAAGTGCTAAGTACACCACATTTTAATTGATTAAAACATATATCATTCCTAAGCACACCCCAAATCATTCTAACCTCTCTACTCTCCTCTCTCCTCTCTCCAACCGACCGGCCCCCTCTCCTCTCCGATCCCATCTGCTCCCAAGACCAATTGCAAGATCACTGTTAGGATTTTTCGCTTAGGATCACTGCTAGGATTTTTCGAATCCCTTCAATCGTGTGAAAACGAAATAAATTTCGAAAAAAATTGGGTTTTCACGGTTCTGTTCGAGTTTGATTTTTCGAGCGCTCGGACTGGAGTTCGATCCACGACAGTTGAACTTCTTTGCTAACGTTCGACCAAAGCTGGTCGAACGAAAAATTAAATGAAAAAACACAATGTTCGACCACAACTAGTCGGACAAAGCTCTATTGTTCGACCATTACAGGTCGAACTGCCCTATATATGTTCGACTTTCCTCGATCGAACATGTTTTGTTCAGTTCGACCAGTCGAACAGAACATGTAATGTTCGGCCGACACAGGTTGAGCAGACAGTGTTCCATTCGACCTGTGTTGATCGTGCTTATCGCGAATTTTTTTTTCCAACGATTCACATAGTGCTTCAAACCGAGAAAGAAGGATCGTGTCTTTGAAGTGGACTTCCTTCCTCCATGATGCCTTCTTCACAATTTTAAAGTAGAATTTTTCTAGGATTTTGGGATTGGGTTAGAGAAGAATATAAAAATGAAAGAAGGAAGAAGGAGGTGGATGGTGGGGTGTAATAGGAAGGTCATATGGGTATATGAGTATTTTAACATTAATCTAATTTTTAACTTAAGTTATATGGACTTTGCTTAGAAAGTCATAGGGTGCGTATAGCCGCACCCATGTTTATTTCACCATATTTTGTTCATTTTTTTAACTCCCAAATTGGAGGGTAAAATGAGGGAGATTGATGAGTTTTGTTCAAAAAGTCATAAATATCCCTTATTTATTCTGAAAATATTATTTTTTTCTCTCCATGTTTACTTGTTTTCAACATGTTGCTTCGTAGTTTCCTAATTTGTGAAGATATTTTGACAAGTTCTAATTAAAATTTCAATCAAATTTAATTTTGTGACATATATAATAAGATTATTTTTGTAACTATCATATCTTTATTAATGCTTCTCTCACTCAAAAATAAGTGTTAGACCATCTCCAATGGGGGTTTCTATCTTCCCTATTTCTATGAAAGAAATCCATTTTAGAAAAAACTTATCCCAATGGTGATTTCTATCACCATTTCTATCCTATGTGGCAATGATGTAGGATGAAAACTTTCTAGGAGAGTTTCTACATTCTCTTATCTCTCATAACAATTAGACCATCTCCAATGGTGATTTCTAAAATTGAGTTCTTATCCTACTTGTCAATGTACTTTAAGGAGATTTCTATCCTAGTTGGAAGAGTTTCTACATAGAAAAAAATGCTCTCCAATGGTTCTCCATTTTTATCCTATGTGTCACATAATAAAATGACCAATTTAATTGTGTGGGGCCCAATAATAATTGTCATGAGAGAGGAGAATTTCTATGAGAGTTTCTACATGTAGAAACCCTCCTACAAAGTTTTCATCCTACATCATTGCCACCTAGAATAGAAATGGTGATAGAAATCACCATTGGGAGGAGTTTTTTTTCTAAAATGGATTTCTTCCATATAAATAGGGAAGATAGAAACCCCCATTGGAGATGGTCTTATTATTGGGTCATTTTACTATGTGACACATATGATAGAAATAGAGAACCATTGGAGAGCATTTTTGTATGTCTACAATCTTTAAAGTACAATGCCAACTAGGATAAGAACTTAATTTTAGAAATCAGAGATGGTCTTATTAGACCATCTCCAATGGTGATTTCTAAAATTGAGTTCTTATCCTACTTGGCATTGTACTTTAAGGAGATGTCTATCCTAGTTGGAAGAGTTTCTAGATAGAAATTGTAGACATACAAAAATGCTCTCCAATGGTTCTCCATTTCTATCCTATGTGTCACATAGTAAAATGACCAATTTAATGGTGTGGAGTCCATTAATAATTGTCATGAGAGATAGGAGAATTTCTATGAGAGTTTCTACATGTAGAAACCCTCTTAGAAAGTTTTTATCCTACATCATTGCCACCTAGGATAGAAATGATGATAGAAATTATCATTGGAAGAATTTTTTTTAAAATGGATTTCTTCCATAGAAATAGGGAAGATAGAAACCCCATTGGAGATGGTCTTAAACACTCCCCCAAACTTTGGCAAATGTTAAAGTCCACCCCTTTTTTACTAAGGGCAACCCATCTACTAAGGACAACCATGCCTTTGTATTTTTTTTTTACTAAGAGCAACCTAAAGTTCACAAGTTTACTAAGGGCAACCAAGAGGACTTTGGAGGAGGAGCTCGGCGGACGGGGAGGCACGGTGGAGGGGTTGGGGTCGCACGTCGTAGAGAGCTCGAGGAGGCGGAGGAGGAGCGACGGATAGGGGTCCGAGAGGAAGCCGGTGGAAGTCGCCCGCGTCGTCCTCGGAGGGAGGACGTTCTTGGGAGGCGCTCTCCCGCCCCTCTCGAGCAATCGCTTCTCCGGACGAGCCGAGAGGAGGAGGAGGCGGCGCGCGACGAACTTCCGGGAGACGAGCGGCGAGGCGCGCGACGAACACCCGCCCCTTCCACCTCACCTCCGCCATGAAAACCCCCTCGTCCTCCTCGCTGTCGAGACCCTCGACCTTCTTGAGCACGAGGCGTACGACTAACTTCCGGGAGACGAGCGGCGGCCAGGGGCGCCACCGACTCCGACTCCCTCCCACCACCGCAGCCCCCCTTCCCCTCGCCGCAGCCCCCCCTCCGCCTCCCTCCCCCCGCCACAACCCGTGGATCGTTCGCCGGGAAGGTGGACTGCAGGCCTTGCCTGCAGTCCTGTCTTCACTTTGGACTGCAGGCAAGTCCTGCAGTCACTGTAGGTTAAAAAAAAAAAAAAAAGATGGACTGCAGGCTAGCAGTGCAGTTCTCGATTGAGAGGAGCGGGGTGGCCCTTAGTGTTTTCAAAATGACAAACTTGTAATTTTTTTAAGGGATAATTTAGCAAATACCCCCATTCCAAATGTTAAAACTAGCATATACTCCCACTATTTATTTTATTTAGCAAATACCCCCACTCCTATGTAAAAGAGTGGGGGTATATCTTAAATTTTTATTATTTTATATAAAAAATGGGGGTATTTGTTAGATAAATAAAATAGTGGGGGTATATGCTAATTTTAACATTTAGAATGGGGGCATTTGCTAAATTATCCCTTTTTTTAAAAGGTTTAAGTTGGTGGCCCTTAGTAAAAAGAGGGTGGCCTTTAACATTTGCCCAAACTTTTCCTCCGGTTTCTATGCAATGACTGTACTTCCATTCACTTAACTACCCATCGTTTAACCCCACTTAACTCTGCTTATTTTTTTTTCCCCTTAATCCAAGCAGAGCCTACATCTCAATCGACAATCTCCCTCTTCTTCCTCTTTCATTTTTTTCATCTCTCCTCTCTAACTCTCTCTCTCTCTCTCTCTCTCTCGGTCTCACCTCCCTCTCTTGATCCCGAGCCACCCGAACCCCCTCACCCGCCGGCCTCCGCCCCCGCCTGCCCGCTGGCCGCCGTCCGCCTCGCGCAGCAGCCCGCGCCAGAGCGCGCGCGCACCGGCCGCGCCTGCGCCGCCGTCCGCCTCCCTATCTCTGGCACCCATCGCCCCTTTCTCCTCCCTAATTTCCCTCTTCAAAAAAAGCAAAAGAAAGGGAAAAAAGAAGAAGTCAGAAGTCAGAAGGAGGAAGGAGATTTGGATTTCAAGAACCAAATCCCAATCAAGGCAAGCCCCTAGCTTTTCATCTCCTTTGAATTTCTTGTTTGTTCATTTATTTATTTTGTTCTTGTTTGATCAGTATTTTTAATTTGTGAAATTGACAATAGAGAAATTAAGTTTGGAATTAGGACCAAAATTTTAATTTATCTTACTATTTTTCTCATTGTCAAAGAGAATATCAAATGGCAGTTTCAAAAGTGTTATTTAAATGGCTATAGTGTGGGATTTGTGTGTGGTAACGTTTACGTAATTGCTCGGGTGACCTATATGTGCTAGAACTTTGTTTAAAGGACAAATTGCGTTAACTATCCATATATTTTACACTTATTACAGAAACCATCCCTACTTTGAAACTAATTATACGGACCACCCCTATAGTTTATATTTTGTGTAGAAACTTGTAACACTGTCCACCTCTATGTTTTATAAAATTTATAAAGGAGAGTGACGGTCAGTGTAATTATTTTCGGAATTGGGGTAGTCTCTGTAATACTCATGAAACATAGGGGGTTCAGTGCATATATTTTTTGTTTAAAATTAATTAAAATCTTAATGTGTCACTCATTGCAAGTCAATTAAGATTCTATTTACATGTATGTTTGTAATGGTACCCTTTTGACTACGGTAGGGCGTTCTGTATGTCACGCCCCGGTCCCATAGGACCGATCGTCCTCGCTAAGGTGTGATGCTGCGTGAGCCTAGGTTACGCTCACGCAAGGCGGATTCCATAACAGCCGATTACAGGCTAAGCGACGGGGTCGTCGCACAGAAGTCCCGAAGCAAAAACATTGAATAAGCCAGCAGAAAGTTAGAACCAAAACGCAAGTCAACAAAAGAGGCTCTTTATTGATATTGAATAAGGATTACAAAAGTGGCATAGGACCATGATTACAATCACTCAGTCTCACTCTTCTCTCAAGTTACAAGTCACTCTGCTCTCTCTCATTTTTCAATACAAAGCTTGACGAGCCAGCGGATACTTCAGATAGGTGATGTCCATACATTATGTCCCGTCTAAGTCCAGACTCCATGCGGCCGCACGCCTCGAAACGCCAAGGGACTCCATGCCTCGATGTATTCAAGCGAGCTCCGCGCCAACGAGCTTCTACCTGTGCCTGCACATAGAAACTGTGTGTCAGTACTCAACTGTACTGGTGAAGTGAGCTCCTCGTCCACCCATACAAAATCAACACGTTCATTTACTTTGTGCAACATAAACCCTTTATGATTGTCTTTCTATTCTTGCCTTATGATCGATTTTAGGACATAAACTCTTGACCTATTTTGTGTCTCTAGACCATCATCGTTCTTGCACCAACAACTTACTTATACCTTGCCTCTAGACCCTTCTCGCGCCAACGACGTCAACTTATTGACTCGTGCTTGCCTTTCGGCCCATATTTGGAACGCAACAACTTGGTCGTGCCATAAACTCTATTCGTGCTTAATATAATTGAGACAGTGTTTCTCCACTTAGTCTTGCCTATACTTGTGCCGTGACAGCGTGGCCGTGCCTCAACGTATCAAGGTCGTGCCTCGCAACTCAATATTACTTAATCAAACTCGCTAACGGTCCTTCTTGACTTAACTCGAAACGACTCAAATCTGACTTATGCAACGCTGTGCCAATAACTTAATACTCGACGCCACGACTCGTGCCGACGCACGTATCTTTGTTATAGCCAAATCTTAGACTTCATACTGGTGTTGCAACCGTGCATACTGTCACGCCCCGCTCCCGTAGGAGCGATCGTCCTCGCTAAGGCGTGATGCCGCACGAGCCTAGATTGCGCTCGTGCAAGGCGGGTTCCATAACGGCCGATTTCAGCGGCTACGACGGGGTCGTCGCACAGAAGTCCCATGCAGAGACATTGAATAATAGCAGCAGAATTTGAAGCAAAATACAAGTCATTGCAAAACACTCATTTATTGATATTGAAACAAAGGTTACAATGGAGCGCAAGGCCAATATTACAATCACTCAAGCTCACTCATCTCACATTTGCAAGTCACTCAGCTCTCTCTCATCTCTCTATTTCAAGTCTTGATCCAGCGGAAGCTTCGGAAGGCGACGTCTATACATTATGTCCCGTATAAGTCTTTACTCCATGCGGCCGCACGCTTCGAATCGCCAAGGAACTCCGTGCCTCGACGCATCCAAGCGAGCTCCGCGCCACGAGCTTCTACCTGTGCCTGCACATGAAAACTATGTGGGTGTCAGTACTCAACTGTACTGGTGGAATGAGCTCCTCGCCCACCCATACAAACCCAACACGTTTGATTTACTTTGTGCCACATAGTCACTTCTTATCAATTGTCTTGCTAGTCTTGCCTTAGGATCAGTTTTAGGACCGACGTCTTGGCCTATTTTGTACCTCTAGACTATCCCGTGCTTGCAACAATAATGTCGACTCAAACAACGTTAGCCTATCAAGTCGTGCTTGCCTTTCGGCCAAAATCAGAGACGCAACTATGCGATGGGGCTCCATTTCCGTGTGACCGTGCTTCAAACCCTTGCTGGGGCCGTGCCTCGCAACTCAAATCATAAGACTCAATCATATCGCCGCCTCGCGGCCCTTGATACTTTGACCACCAACTGACCCAATCAAGACTTGTGGGCTAAGTGCCGCTCGACCGACTTTGCCTTGCGGCATTCCTGACTTAAACTCAAGACAACTCAAACCCACTTATGCAACTTATATGCCGACAACTTAGAACTCGACGCCACATCTCGTGCCGAAGCACGTCGCCTATGTTTATGCCACATCTTAGGACCAAACATTGTATTCCAACCATACACACATTCAACTAGACTCAATCCAAAGGCACACACGCGGATTGCCGTCCGTGCCGACCCGTCTATATGAATTGGTCACTAACATCACAAGCTATCCTGGACTATAGCCTTGCCATTCAGCGACCCTTTCAGCGCAAGTAGCTAGCCCCGCTGAAAGTTCCCGAATGACCTGAGCGGTTCGTCCAGCTACGGCTATACCTGTTTTCCTCCGGAACGTCGCGGTCCCATGGCGCCCAGGGTTGTCGCGCGTGGAAACTCCTCCTTGTCGACAAGTTGTCCAATGACCATGCAAGACTCGACACAAACTGACGTCTCACACAGTCATTCCTCTTCCAATGTTACCATCTCTTTCAAACCAATATCATTCTTTCTCTCATTTGAGACCCCTCGACGACCCACGGTCGCGAGCATTCTTTCTATCATTTGAGACCCCTCGACGACCCACGGTCGCGAGCATTCTTTCCATGTTACCATAACATTTCATTCAACTCAATGCCTATTCAATAGTCCTTTCTCCAAAACTCATTAAATCAACCGTGGTTCCTGCCTTAACACTAGGTCCGTGCATCGTGCGTCAAACCGACTTCCGATCTACGCGACACTATCGCCCAAGTCATACTTTATATGACGGACCTTGGGATCGTGGGACTATTTAACCTGACAACCGCAGAATGAGCGGGACAACACTTGGAATGACTTAGGTCGACCGACTTAACTTTGCCTAACTTACTCAGCCTACAACTTAACGAGCAAAGGCCGCGTCAAGCCTTGCCTCGATGGAACGTGCCGTGCACGCGTTCAACTTTGAATGACCAAGTCATTTGGGTGCCTAGACTTATGGCACAAGCTGTGCAACGCAACTTAACTCATGGGACAAGTCAAGGCTATGCCAAGCCTTGGACGACAGGACCGTGCATGCTTTATGAAGCATTTATGCGGGCGACGCCTATGACTTAGGCTACGTTCATAACTTCGCCTACTCAACCAACTTTCCTTCTCTCAAGCCACGGGACGAAGGACCGAGTGTCATTTTCAAAGCACGCCGTGCACCAACTCTAAGCCGACCGTTGGACCTTTCCATATTCTAACTCAATTCGACCCGTCGGAATTATTCCCTTTAGCTATGTGAATTCGTCTCTTTTATTATCAAGCCTACTTGTGCAAGTTGAAAACATGCGATTTATTATGTGAAGGCTAAGATGAGGCAAGTTCACCGAAACTATCCCACCTGAGCGAGCGGTCGCCTCGACCGAGCGATGTCTTCGAGCAGCCGTTGCAAGGCTAAGTCCGAACGCCGTCGGCGTTCCTATTCCTCCGATTGACTGAGCGGGACGGGGCACTACATCATACACCACTCAGGAAAAGTTTCGTCCTCGAAACTAACTGAGTACACTTATCGACTTATAACTTTACTCAACATTCAAGAACTCTCGCACACACTACGCCTATGCGTTTTCCAAATCCGAGCCATGCTCGTGCTACCCTCAATCTTTTCTTCAAAACTTACGATCTCAAAATCCTCGACACTTTTCCGTTCCTCAAATCTCACTTGATTCAACGTATCACTTAGTTGGATCATGCACATATTCTAGGCGTCCCCAAAATACATGCATTTCAACCAAGCCTCGTGATAGTGAATCCAATTCCATCCATCGATCCATCCACTCAATCCTGAAAATCAATCCTACCGATGCTAACTCCGCAACACGGACATCTCGCCTAGCCGCTAGGCAATCTCTTTAGGCTAAAGTCAATTATCAGTATTGGAATCATAGTTCCCAAACAACGATATCAACACTGACCCCATCCTAAGGTCAAACCAAGTTGATAGTACGGGGGTTTGCTACCCAAGCTCGCATCACTCCGATTTCTAAACATCGAGCATCGATTCCCTACGTACATCCCAATATTCGTCGCACGGGGTCCGAGTCGTTCAGCAAAGCCATCCTACGATAATTCACGTTCAACCAATCCTCGACAAGAACATATCGCTCGTTCATCAAGCCGTTTCGCATAGTCTATCTCTTCGCACACGTTCGACATAATCTGCCTATCAATCTCTCTAAGTCAAGCACGCTACGACACAATTCATCGTTAAACCAAAAATTCACATTTTATACTCCCTAAGTCATTCATCCCAATTCACGTAATCGATCACAAGGTCGTCCGACTTAACAATATGTTGTGCCCCGATCTCACGCGAGTCAGATTATCCACGGTGGGCACGAATCACCATGCACGCTTCCGCGAGATAATCATTCTCATCGGGACGTAACTTTTGTTTTGTGTCTAGACTAATTCATTCTCGATGCGCGGATTGGACCTACTCAATCCTCAAGTTTCATTCATCAATCGCAAGTCTAAACATCCTCGAATTTTCCTTCGCATCAAACCGACAAGTCGATACAATCAAAGTTGTCGCGTCCTGATTTTTTTCGAGTTCGATCATTCCCGCGACATGAATCACCATGTCAGCGCTCACGCGAAACGATCGTCTCAAATCCGACGCGACGCATGTGCGATGCTAGAGTTGCACTCGCGCAAGACAAGATCGTCGACGTTGTGGCTATCAACGTAACCATCAAGACACGACCATTTTCATCCAACATTTATCTCAATCAAAATCCTAAGTATAGCATCCAACCGAACAATAACATTTGCACGATCGTCGTTCGTCGAGTCAGAGTTCCCCCCGAGTTATCACATATCGATCTTTGATACGCCTCAATACCATCGATGACATGCGTAACCTGACGATCTTCCTTTGCAACAAGTTCCGAGTCGTGCGAATGATGTTATCTTCCGACTGGATAATCTCCTCGACATTCAAATTCAAGTTCGATCATTACCCCTCGAACCATTCACAACATCAATTTTCTCGAACCAAATTCACGTATTGTTCATTCGTCTATCTTAAGTCATCGACCAATGCATTTCCTCAATCGCACCGTCCCTTTGTTAACTCAATCATCGAGCAACATTCAATCCAATCCTTAAAGTCATTTTCAAACATTCGAATCAAACTTTTCATGCACGCTATCTTCCCGTCGTGCTAACTTTTCGTATACGATCCGTTTCGATTTCCTCGATCAAGTCATCCATTAGTACATCCTAACTTTTTCCTAGATTCGATTTCACCTACTCAATCATTCTCGCGTTTCATACTTTGCACAATCCTCAATCCCGTACACGTTCCGTGCGCGTCAATTTCTAGGTTGTTCGAATCCACTTATCAAACTTCATGACAACAACTCACTCCATCGCACACGATCTAAGGCTTTGCATATGTGCGACGCTCGCTGATAGACTCATCGACACCCCACATCCTCAATCGACCGATCGACATTCCTGAGGCTATCGCATACACCACTCAGGAATGAAGTCATTCAACGATTCCTCAACTTATCATTTGATTCACAATCGACTTCTTTGAATCCCGTTCAAACCATTCCTCTATTTCCAAGCACGCTCACCTATATCGCACTGACGATATCGTCGCTCGATAGCACCCCTATCGATAGTCATCTCACTTTACTCAATCGAGTTCAACTCATTCTTGCCCGACACAATTTGAATCCCGCACTCGACTTTTCTAAGGTCGACGCAACTTTGGTGTATATGCCCAGTCCGACTTAGCCAACCGTTCTTACGCAAACCATCTTTTTGTTTTGTTGTCAAAAACTGTTCTCCTACGTTTTGCAAAATAGTTAGACTTATTGTATGGACATCCCGTGGGACGATTGAGAGAGAGCGCACCAACGATATCAATATGCGGAAGCAACATTCAGAGTTTTGCGGAAGCAACGAGTTAAAGAATTCAATCGATAGTCCAAGGACGTAAAGCCGTGCTCTGATACCATTTATGTCACGTCCCGCTCCCGTAGGAGCGATCGTCCTCGCTAAGGCGTGATGCCGCACGAGCCTAGATTGCGCTCGTGCAAGGCGGGTTCCATAACGGCCGATTTCAGCGGCTGCGACGGGGTCGTCGCACAGAAGTCCCATGCAGAGATATTGAATAATAGCAGCGGAATTTGAAGCAAAACACAAGTCATTGCAAAACACTCTTTTATTGATATTGAAACAAAGGTTACAATGGGGCGCAAGGCCAATATTACAATCACTCAAGCTCACTCATCTCACATTTACAAGTCACTCAGCTCTCTCTCATCTCTCGATTTCAAGTCTTGATCCAGCGGAAGCTTTGGAAGGCGACGTCCATACATTATGTCCCGTATAAGTCTTTACTCCATGCGGCCGCACGCTTCGAATCGCCAAGGAACTCCGTGCCTCGACGCATCCAAGCAAGCTCCGCGCCACGAGCTTCTACCTGTGCCTGCACATGAAAACTATGTGGGTGTCAGTACTCAACTGTACTGGTGGAATGAGCTCCTCGTCCACCCATACAAACCCAACACGTTTGATTTACTTTGTGCAACATAGTCACTTCTTATCAATTGTCTTGCTAGTCTTGCCTTAGGATCAGTTTTAGGACCGACGCCTTGGCCTATTCTGTACCTCTAGACTATCCCGTGCTTGCAACAACAATGTCGACTCAAACAACGTTAGCCTATCAAGTCGTGCTTGCCTTTCGGCCAAAATCAGAGACGCAACTACGCGATGGGGCTCCATTTCCGTGTGACCGTGCTTCAAATCCTTGCCGGGGCCGTGCCTCGCAACTCAAATCATAAGACTCAATCATATCGCCGCCTCGCGGCCCTTGATACTTTGACCACCAACCGACCCAATCAAGACTTGTGGGCTAAGTGCCGCTCGACCGACTTTGCCTTGCGGCATTCCTGACTTAAACTCAAGACAACTCAAACCCACTTATGCAACTTATATGCCGACAACTTAGAACTCGACGCCACATCTCGTGCCGAAGCACGTCGCCTATGTTTATGCCACATCTTAGGACCAAACATTGTATTCCAACCATACACACATTCAACTAGACTCAATCCAAAGTCACACACGCGGATTGCCGCCCGTGCCGACCCATCTATATGAATTGGTCACTAACATCACAAGCTATCCTGGACTATAGCCTTGCCATTCGGCGACCCTTTCAGCGCAAGTAGCTAGCCCCGCTGAAAGTTTCCGAATGACCCGAGCGGTTCGTCCAGCTACGGCTATACATGTTTCCCTCCGGAACGCCGCGGTCCCATGGCGCCCAGGGTTGTCGCGCGTGGAAACTCCTCCTTGTCGACAAGTTGTCCAATGACCATGCAAGACTCGACACAAACTGACGTCTCACACAGTCATTCCTCTTCCAATGTTACCATCTCTTTCAAACCAATATCATTCTTTCTCTCATTTGAGACCCCTCGACGACCCACGGTCGCGAGCATTCTTTCCATGTTACCATAACATTTCATTCAACTCAATGCCTATTCAATAGTCCTTTCTCCAAAACTCATTAAATCAACCGTGGTTCCTGCCTTAACACTAGGTCCGTGCATCGTGCCTCAAACCGACTTCCGATCTACGCGACACTATCGCCCAAGTCATACTTTATATGACGGGCCTTGGGATCGTGGGACTATTTAACCTGACAACCGCAGAATGAGCGGGACAGCACTTGGAATGACTTAGGTCGACCGACTTAATTTTGCCTAACTTACTCAGCCTACAACTTAACGAGCAAAGGCCGCGTCAAGCCTTGCCTCGATGGAACGTGCCGTGCACGCGTTCAACTTTGAATGACCAAGTCATTTGGGTGCCTAGACTTATGGCACAAGCTGTGCAACGCAACTTAACTCATGGGGCAAGCCAAGGCTATGCCAAGCCTTGGACGACAGGACCGTGCATGCTTTATGAAGCATTTATGCGGGCGACGCCTATGACTTAGGCTACGTTCATAACTTCGCCTACTCAACCAACTTTTCTTCTTCCAAGCCACGGGACGAAGGACCGAGTGTCATTTTTAAAGCACGCCGTGCACCAACTCTGAGCCGACCGTTGGACCTTTCCATATTCTAACTCAATTCGACCCGTCGGGATTATTCCCTTTAGCTATGTGAATTCGTCTCTTTTATTATCAAGCCTACTTGTGCAAGTTGAAAATATGCGATTTATTATGTGAAGGCTAAGATGAGGCAAGTTCACCGAAACTACCCCACCTGAGCGAGCGGTCGCCTCGACCGAGCGATATCTTCGAGCAGCCGTTGCAAGGCTAAGTCCGAACGCCGTCGGCGTTCCTATTCCTCCGATTGACTGAGCGGGACGGGGCACTACACATACCTTTTCTTGACTCAGTTTGTGCCGTGTTTACACTTCCTTTGATTCGATCGACATCGTGCATGCGGATAGCCGCTCAGCACGCCAACTTATCTATATGAAAGGTCACTGACATTAACTAGCCATCGTGGACATAGCTAGGAATAGGATGGGTCGGTCAGTGCAGGTAGCTAGTCCCAATGACAACCCACCGAATTCCTGGTTGCCTATCCATCATCAGCTATACCGTGTTTCCCCCTTGGCCGAATCGATTCCTGTGGCCCCAGGTTGTCGTCCGAAGAAACATCATCCTTGTGCACAAGTTGTCCATGACCACGTACCTACGAGACTTCATCTAGACTCACGTAAATGCATGGCCGAACTTGTGCTATGACTCAAACCCTTTGCATATCGTGCATTGAAACCATACTTGAGCAAAACGTGCTCGGAACCATGAGACTCCCAAACGAGGGACCGCCTCGGCGACAAACCATCGCTTGAACTCTCTATTCTTTGAAAACCCAGGAACGGCTACTGCATAGCCATTCTACTTAACTTGAACAAAACGTGTTCTTTAGGTGCCATAGACCGTGGCTAACTTTTTACTGAACCAACCGTGGCTCGTGCCTTAAACCAACTTGTGTTCTATACGACGCTACCGTCCAAGTCATACTTAATATGATGAGCCTTGAGTTCATGGGACTATGTAGCTATGACCACCGCAGCAAACGTAGGACAATGCTTAGAAAGATTTCGATAGCCCGACATACATTTTGCCTAACTCAATCTTACAACAAACTTAATCCGTGGGATGAGCAAAGGCTATGCCAAGCCCTGCACCATAGAAACGTGCACTGAGACTTGAAGGACACTTTGGCTATGCCAAGTATTGGACAGTGGGACCGTGCATGCTTTATCAAGCATTTATACGTGCGACGCCTATGACTTAGGCTAATTTCATAATATGTGGCAACTTAGACTAACTTTTCTTCTCCCAAGCAACGAGACGAAGGACTGAGTGTCATTTTGAAAGCACATCGTGCAACACTTCTAAGCCGACCGTGGGACATTTCCATGTTCTAACTCAATCCGACCCAACTTGGAATTATTCTCTTAACTATGTCGATTCGTCTCTTTTATTATCAAAGCCTACTTGTGTAGTTGAAAACTCTCGTTTTATTGGTGTGAATGCCAAGCTGAGGCAAGTTCACCGAAGCCACCCACCTGAACGAGGAGTTGCCTCGACCGAGCGGGACTTCGAGCAAACCGTTGCATGGCCAAGTCCGAACGCCGTTGGCGTTTTGATTCCTCCGGTTGAACTGAGTGGGACGAGGCACTACACTGTAGCCGGATTTTTGTTTTCAATAAAATTCAATACCTATGGTTCTCTTAGGTTGTCATGCCTAATGTAGTAGTGTGGGTCTAATGTTGTATTATGACACACTAAACTTGGGCTAAGTTTTACTTGGCGACAAGAAGCCAGAATGTTATTTTGACACTTCAAGTTATTTTTCTTTAGCAACTATAGAATAATATTTAGGATCAAACGATCACTTTAGTAGTAGTAACTGTTATAAACTAGTATGATATCAACTAGGATCTATTTTAGATGGTATCGGACACCTTCGATACTTTGTAGCAACCCCGATGAAGGGTAATTTGATTTGATATATCCAAAATCAGCATATCTCTAGATTACTGTTGGTCTATTCGGATACTATAGGCTTATAGATCGGCCTAAATAAGTGCGGTAATGTTAAAGACTTATGAAGCGTTATAACCCAAACTTGAGATTTCCTATAATATCTCAGAATTTCCAATTTCAGTGTCTTAGGTCTTTATTTTGGATCTAATAATTCGATTTGGACTTTGTTATCTAATGCACTTTAGTATGGCATATACACGGACTAAACATAGATCATGTTGGAACCCAGCCTCGAGTAATTTAGCCTAATTTTGTATCGTTTTAGTTAAATCTAGATTTCTACACAATATCATAATAGGAAGAGGGAATGTATATATTATATTCTTTACACGCTATAGTTTTATTAAAGCTCTAGTTACTTTAAGGTTAAGTATCCTTGTATGCATAAGAATTATATTTGTTCTTATTTTTATTCAATACTTACACACACATAGTTGGTAAGTAGCAAATCCAAGATTTAATATGTATGTATTCACTTAATTATCTAGTTTACAGTACCTTAGTGCTCTTACTATAACCGCAACCCGAAAACTTCATTTCGGCTCATTTTGAGCCATTTCCCTAAAAATTCAGCATGTGTGTATAATTATCACTTAGTGATTCACACCTAGGCTAGGTTGTAGAAATGTTTTACCAATCTTTATGTTCTGTAGCCTTGTGTCATGTGGATAATAAATAAATAAAAGCTTGCTTAATGCTAAGGTAAGCCGCTACGATATGAGTTCTTACCTCCGTTTGGTTGTAAATTCAAATTATGATATTATATATAACTGTGTGGGTTCCGGTGTTGAGTTGGTCCACCGAAATGTTTTTTATCCATGAATTCGACGAAGGGTTGTTCCGGGTCTGAATTGATATTCTTGACATGTTTTTGGATCAAGAAATACAAATGAGACTTTGTCGAAGTTTTTAAATTTTCTTTGAGGACCAAATTTTAATCCGAAATAGTCGAACGTTCTGAATCCCTAATTAGGTTAATCATGTGTTAGGACTAGACGGGGACTCGAGATAATTCTAAAATTCATAGCGGTCGGATACTTTCACTTTAGGACGTCTAGGAAACGGACATGAAAGCGAAACTAAATTTTCAAGTCTGATTTTTAAAGTGGAATATTTTCGCGAGGACAAATAATTCTTTTATGCCGCATTGTCTTATCACGTAGTCCCTTGCGCACATAGATTGAGACACGTACCTGATTCTGGTAAATTTAATAATAAGTAGAATAAGTGTAGATAAGTTTGTTTGTGATTGTAGATTGCATTGGGGAGGGAGAGAGTACTTGGGTCACACCTGACGAAAATTTTGTAATCTAATAAACAACTAAAGCTGATCAGTAACTTACCTCGTTCGCAAGACCTTGCGAATGGGGGGAATGAGGCTTAGCTCACTTTTTGTATATGAAAATATGTAAAACTTATTTCGGTCAAGTATCGATTAAGTGTAATAAACAAAAAAGAGTTATCCACATTGCATGTGGGATCGGCCTAAGCACCGTGCCAACTCTGTTAACAACCTGATCCCGGAAAATGGAATTATTGTTGAGACAATAGACAAGTGTGTGATCCGATATGTTCTCTAAATTGTATACCTTATAGGTAAACATGTTTGTAGTTGTTCATGTTTTGTAAGTGTAAATATGACATTTAAAGATAGTTATAGTAGTAGGATAAAATCTAAACATAATCCTAATTTAAGTATACTGAACCAAAGTTTATTTTTCATTCCTTCCATCATATTCAATTTACATTTATATCGTGTTTCATATTATTGTCACCGTCCTTTGATTTGGGGTTGCATGTCATTCATAGTATTTGTTCACTAGATTTGAGAAATGAATTCGAAAAGCTACCACTGTACCTTGAAGTAGAGCTGAAGAACAAGAATGAGATGCTGGAACTGAAGGCGAGTTTATTGGTTATTGTAGCTTCTAATTAGTATCAGTTAAGGTATACAAGTTTGTATATGCATCAACTTAAGTCTTTTATTGTTGGGGTAGAACAATGAAGTTCCATCTTTATATTTTAGAATGCCTTTTTTCAGAATTATTAACGATATCTTATAATAGATGATTCATGGTAAAACTATCCTAGAACTTTACATGTGACATTCGCGGGTACGAATACAAGGGTATTCGTAAGTCGTGTAGCCTGAGATGTTTGTCACGTACTTGGCTTGTCGTATTTTGGGAGTGGGGGAAGTGACAAGGTCAAAAATAGGACCTAGTCAAAAGACTCCAAATCGGATATCATCAAATGTTTCGATACCATAGATCATCAACTCCTCCTCTCCGTCCTTATTGGGACCACTTTATAAAAATGATTGGTTTTTGCTCATCGGGCAAAATGAAGAATAGATTGGCTTCTTCAAAAGGGAAGTTACTCTAACCTTGATTAATTCAGTTCTTTCGGCTATCCCCTTATATATGTTCTATATCTTTTATGTGCGACACTACATTTTTAAAAAAACCGAATAAAATTAGAAGGTGGCTTCTTTTGGAGTGGATCTTCTGTCATCTCTTAATTGTCGAAGAAGGGTGGCATTGGCATCAAGGATCTTAGAAACTTCAATTTGGTGCTCCTTGGAAAATGGAGATGGAAATCACTTCTTACCATCTCTCAACCTTGGCAGAAGCTTATTATGAACATATATTACTCAAGAAGAGGAGTTTGGGACTTTTTTTTTTCCTTCTTTTTTCCTGTGGGCATATTTCTCGGTTTTGGAAAGGGTGTTCTTAAGGTTGATGTCTTCTTCAAAAATGGCATTCAACTCAAATGCGGTAATTCCTCAACTGTCAAGTTTTGGTTGGACTCGTGCTGCGAGACATGAGATTTTTTTGTCGCTCTTTCCAAATCTTTTCATGTTGGCCACAGATCAAGATGCTCTAGTCTCGTCCCAAGGAAAATGGCATAATGGCACATGGACTTGGCTTCCTACATTGAAAAGACCAATTACAGAAGAATTCTCTTCTGAGATATCAAGTTTGTTCCAAATTCTCTCGTATTCTCATTTTCAAGTTCTCCAGAGTCTTAAGAATTTGGACATGGTCTTCTAGTAATTCATAGTTCCATTGTTTGCAGTATCGGCCGATACCGATCCGATACGGCCAATACCGATGCGGTTTAGCATGTCCCAATCTGATACCAACCGATACCCTATACTGACATTGGAGGTTTCTTTTCCGGTCAATTCGGCAAAGAAAATTAAACGAAAAAGGCCAATCAGCAAGGATAAAAAGTATAGTAAGGCTGTGAAAGTATGTAAAAGAAAAAAAACTTATCTATCACATGTAAACCAATTGGCAAGGGTGACTAGTATACCATTCAATTTCAAAACTACTAAGAAACAAGACTAAAAATACTTAAAATTATGTCTAAATGTATAAAATATATTTTCTAAAATGTTAATAATTTGTTAATAATTGTTTTCTTTCCGATAACAAAAAAATCCGATACTCCGATCCGAAACTGCCGATACTGCCGATCTCGATACTCGTAGGAATTGTCCGATATCGATTCCGATACCTATACTTTGAACCTATTTCATACACTGTCAGATCCATGTACAATCATATCGATTCTTCTAGTTCTGTTTGGCAACCTGAAAACCACTTTGGAAATCCAAAGTACACTTGAAAAAAACAAAATTCACATGTGGCTTTCAAAGCAAATTGCAAGCTTTAGACAACCTAAAGAGGAGAGGCATGTTTTTGCCCAGCATTTATGTTCTATGCAAGTACAGTGAGGAGTCATGTGAACATATTTTTCGTTCAGTGCTCATTTATTCATCCAATAATGGACATAATTTAAAGCCTATTTCAGATTTGGTTCCGTGCCTTCGAGTTTATGTGATTGTTGCTCTGACTGGAGGATGTCAACTATTCTTCATGATAAACTAGGCTATTATGGGACTGTGCACTCCTAGCATTTGTACAATGCATTTGTAGAGAGCGAAATTGCAGAGTTTTTGAAAACAAATCCCGCACCATTGAAGAACTGCAAAGGGAGATCAATTACTCCTCTTCCTTAAGGGAGGAGTTGAGGGCATCTGATTACTTTGACAGATGCTCATTCAATTTTTTCTGTGGTGATTGTTCTTGTTATTTTCCTTTGGGATTCATTTTGCGTTGATTCCATATTTTGATGCATGCTTCTTTGGATGCCAAATCTTGCCTTGATGATGTTTTCAAGGCTTTGTTGTTCTGTTTTTCATTATCTTAGTAAAAAGTTTTTGTCGGATGTCTCTCATAGTTTACAGTATCGGCCGATACCGAACCGATACGGCCGATACCGATACGGTTTGACATGTCCCGATCCGATACCGACCGATACCCGATATTGACCGATACCAACATTGGGGGTCTCTTTTCCGGTTAATTCCGCAAAATAAATTGAACGGAAAAGACAAATCAGCAAAGGTTTAAAGCATAATAATAAAGTTGTAAATGTATGTAAAAGAAGAAAATTTATCTATTGCAAGTAAACCAATCGGTAAGGGTGATTACTATTTCATTTAATTTCAAAACTACTAAGAAATAACACATGAAATACTTAAAATTATGCCTAAATGTATAAAATATATTTTTAAATGTTAATAATTTATTAATAATTATTTGTTTTTTGATACCAGAAAAATACGATACTCCGATCCAAAACCGCCGATACTACCGATATCGCCGATACCGATACTCATAGGAATGGTCCGATACCGATTCCGGTACCGATGCTACGAACCTTGTCTCTAGCTTGAAGGCCTGATTCAAAGGGCTCATCTTTTCACATTAGAAACAAAAAAATACGAACTTAAAAGTCTTGTCTTAACATGAACTAGTATCGCCGTCCACCTGCAACAAAGTGTACGGTACGACGAACGAAGTGCGAGAACAGCGACATTCAGAGAAGTGAACATTCACAAGAAGTTGTTAGTTAGATGGCTTGTTTCACATGTAGGCGGAAATCGTCATTCATCCAGTTGCTAAGTTCCACTACCTGTTCTTGTTGAAGCACATGCAAGCTTGGAGTCTGACTCCAACTTTATCCTAACTGGACCTGAACATGTCATGAGATGGGGAAGGTCCGCTACTTAAAAGTAGACCTCAAAGTCGGACTCCGAAGTGCTCATCGTTCTAAGAGCATCTCCAATCGACAAGACTGAAAAATGCATCTTGGGGAACAAATTTCTCTCCTGTGGCTGGGACAGGACCATTGTGGGACTCCAATTGAGCCATTTACTTTATTCTACAAAATGAGCTCCTACATTCCAAATATATAAAATGGTTAAGCCTTAGATGCTCTAATCCGCGTCCGGGGTCAAATCCAGGTGTATTCCAGTAAAAAAAGTAGGGACTCAGAAATCACAGAAGATTTTAGTTTTAGACCTGAATTTGTACATGCAAGTAGGTGTTGCAATTTGGACTCTTACTTCTTACACGGGTTAGGGTATAAACGGGATGACCCATCTGAAACCCGTTCAACAAACAGGTCGCGTTGGAGTCGGCCCAACAAAAGCCTTTAACCCAAACTTGAGATCATATCGGGTCGGTTTTAGTCCAACAGGACGAAGTACGGCCCGGTTGGACAGGTCGGTTCCGGCTGCTACATAAATTTAGTCGTCAAAAACAGTGCAGTTACCGATCTCGGTTTCTTAATCCGGAGGTCACTTGCATATCCTTTTCTTTTCCCCTTCAAACTTTCCGAATTTTACATAATTAAGAGGCATTTTTATGCTCTCAAACCCTAATATCAGGACTGTAAGTGATCGAATCTATGATTGCGAATTTGCATTTTTTTTTTCTTCCAATAATTTCTATTTTGATGTCTTGTAGCAGATTCTTGATGAAGGAGAAGAAGCCCGCATCTGTGCTTAAGCGGGTACTCTTGAATTGTTCTTTCCAGGTTGGAAAGTTCTCCGACTTTTGATCCTTTGTGCAAATTATATGGGATAGTTGTGATTTTTGTATGTTATGTTTTTGTTCTTAATTTATTGTTAATGGTGAAAAATGGAATTGGTTGAGTAGTTGTTGAACTAGAAAATATACCCACAATGCAATATTCCCTGATGACTTGTGTTGGGATCATTGTCATTAATTTACAATTTAAGGGGACATCATGTAGAATTTATAAGGAAATAATAAAACAATATAGTGCGCCTAATGAGTATTGAACTTAAGACCTCCTAGTTATTTTGGTGCTGAAATTTTCATGTAAATAGTAGGACGAACAAAGACTATACATAAGGAAACCGAAAACTTATGGGAACGACTACCCACCCTCGGCCTATAGCGGGCCTGTTTCCTGTGTTTGGAGCATAAGAAATTTCAATTAAAGAATTGACAAAGTTTGTATGATTGGCTGAGTGGGTGGTCGACCTAATGCCAACTCTCTATGTTGGTGTCAAATTCCTAGCTAAGGTAGCTATAGACATTAGATGGCCATTCCGTACTATTAAGCATGTCGGTGGTAACTGATAACCCGTTAACCGAACCCGATGTTTTAATAGAAAACCGAATTTGGTTGTTAAAAAGAGAACCTGGATCAATTCTGGTTCAACCAAAATATTTTCCGGCCAGGGTAAGGTTTTTTGTTATAAAAAATCCTTCATTCTTATACACTGTCAATTTGACCTGATCTTTTATGACCTGATGAATTTTTGGTTGGGCTTGGGTGCATAATTTGCAACCAAAATATTTGAGTCGGGTCTGGGTTTTACACAGATCCGACCTGAACCAGATCCTTTGACAGCCCAACATGCAACCTAGAGAACTTGTTTAACATTAACCATACAGGCAACATTCGATCTTCTAGGTTGCATAGTCACGGACAAGGATTCATATATGGATATCGACACATTGCGAATTTGAAATGCGAAATATTCTAGAATATTTAGGAACATTATGGTATGATTAGGTTAGATATAACATATCCATGTACATACTTTATATATTATGTTTTACTAGTACATATTTTATGGATGTTTTGGATAGTAACACAGATTTAGAGTACATACTTTGTATATTATGTTTTACTAGTACATATTTTATGGATGTTTTGGATAGTAACTAGGTTACACAGATTTAGAGTACATACTTTATATATTATGTTGTACTAGTACATATTTTATGGATGTTTTGGATAGTAACTAGGTTACACAGATTTATAGAAATGATCCACTACAAAGAATATTACTTCCGTATGTCAGTTATGTTTGGCAGGAGCATGGCCATACAGAATCTCTCAACCATGGTTTTGGTCCCTTTTAAGCAACATAAGTATGGTTAACTCTTACTGTCATGATTGTTGCGGAGTTCCATGTCGGACATGTAACATGGATAAGTGGGCAACCTAATTGTAATGTATTTTGCTAGCACAAAAAATTGAAAGATATCACCATCCTTAACGAAGAAACTCTAAATCTAATATTTTTCTGCAGTTCAGTACAAGAATTGCTCTAAGATTCATACTACAAAATGTTGGGAGTAGGCAGGAGTAGGGAAATCTCCACCTTCAAACTCGCAGGATATAGACCTGGTAGGAACATGTAAAGAAGCAACAAAATTCAGTTTGATGTAAAATGGAATTTCCCGTACATCATGATGAACCAATTGAGGGTGACAAACTCATAATGCTAGACTTGGTAGAATACGACTAATTTGTAGAGACAACACATGCCAAAAAACTAAAATCAGAAGTATCAAACATCTCTAACAAACTACTAGTATAGAACCTGTAGATAAGAGAGGCCAAGGTGAGCGTATCACCAATATCGTAAGTGGGTTCGGACTTTGTAACAGGCTGTGTAGTCTTTTAGATTATTAATGGTGCTACTCTCTAGGTACATTGGCACTTTTGACCAAAGTTTTAAAACTCGGACGCTACTGAGGGTGTATCATATCGTGTTTGAACCAACCCGATCCAAAACTACATAAAGTATCAATATTGGTCCAGACTTACATAAATCGTCTTTGTAATCCTTAATTTTGAGTATAAACAATATAATTTCTTCCAAAACAACAAGGATACGTGGAAATCTTGGTAAACCCTAATCTAGAACACATAAAAACAGAGGAAGGGAGAGAGATTGAGAAGTAAACAAAAAGAGGTTAGAAGACGGCAAGGCTTACGAAGGAAGCAACAATATTAGTGCTGGCCACTAATCCAACAATTTTTTTTGGGTTGGAAAATTTGAACAGAAACATCTCTTCACATAAGTATATTAATAAGGTACAGCTTAATTATTGAAACTCATCTTTAGTCCCTAGGCACAGAAAAATTAGAAATCTGAACAGCATTTCAAAATTTTAAGTGCTTTCTTGAAGTAGTAATTCAGTAGGTAGTGGTATGCTCTGACACTTAGTGAGAGTGATTTTACCAAACCTTATGTGATCTTTCTAACATAAAAAATGGTCCACCGAGTAAACAGTAGATACCTGCTTTCAACAAATTTAGACCTGAATATTGTTGTAGTAGACATTACTTCTATTATAGCTTTCAAATCTCAATCTCTTTCATATATGTGTATATGTTCGTCCTGTTCTCTATTATTAAGGCTCATCAAGAGTTTAATAAATATTAACACTCTTTCTCATAAGCGGAAATATGCGCACTTATCATAGAAGATTTGTTATCCCAAACTTACAATAGAGGATTAGGAAATTTTCAAACTTGATAAGATGAATTTGCATTTCCTTCCGCTAACAATGTGCTTTGTGGATGGATTTTCCAGTTTTCTGTACATCAGTTTAAATTTTCTTTCATTGTCCTTCTGCAGGCAAAAGATTATGGGAGATGCATAACAAGTAAGGTTCCTGAAATAGAACGTGACATGTGTTCAAAAGAATTCCTTGCATTACGAGCATGCTTGCAGAATACGGTATTTATGTAGCCTTCGATGCAGTAACACTATATTTTTCGAATACCAATGTTGTTATCTTTCATCCTCTTAGCATTAATCGATATCAATTATTTCTTTTGCTCCAAAGGTCAAAAAGGTGTAAGGGTGACTAAAAAGGTTGCAAGTGTTATAGGGACCTATTGTCATATTTTAAAGATCCACAACCTTTAGGTTTGTTATGATATATTTTGTTTTATATATTACAAGTTTTGTATTTCTGTCATCACTTCACTGTTTTCGATTTACTACTGTTGGTTGCAGATTATTCTTTATCTAACTACTTGAGAAGTATATACTAGAATCACCAAGCTTCATGAACGAAGCTGAAAGACGAGACGACAAAGCAATGCTTGGAAACTTATCTAGAGATCAACCACGGGCAAGTTTAGGTGGTTCAGGTGCTCTCTCTCATGTTTATATTCAACATCCACCTCTGCGATGCAACATTCCCGAAACACAAGGACTCTATTATGATGACGGGAATAAGTTACTTCTTTCCCCAACATCTGATCAGGTAGTTGATGACAAATGTCAATGTTGGTTACTTAAAGGTATCCACAGATGATGGCGGTTTTCTTTATCGGATCTGTTTTTTTTCTTTTCTTTCCAGGTTTTATCATGGAAAATCGATCATCATACACGACTTGAACCTCCCAATTCTGATTCAATCAATGAAGGGCCAGTTATATCTATCCGATATTCTCTTGACAGAAAGGTCATAGGGATTCAACGGTCAAATCATGAGATCCAGTTCAAAAATAGGGAAACTGGAGAGACTATAAGTAGGAGATGCAGGCCAGATGTGGAAAGCATACTAGGTTTTTTTTGGAGCGACTGCCCGTCCTGCGATGTGATAATTATAAAGACAAGGCATGTTATCTTAAACGATGTTTAAAAAAATCTTACATAAAGAATCTTTGTTTGTGGTAGAATTTTAATGACTTAAAATCCTTGGGGAGTTAGGCTTCAAGGTTTTTCTTTGCGAGATTTTAGCTATTGCCACAGCTTACTGTTAAATTGTGTTTCTGATCTTTATTTGTTTCCTCTAGGCATATTTCTGAATGTTGCAAATTCCTTGAGTGGATTTGATCCTCATGTTAGCACTTAGCACTTAGCACTCAAATAATTCTGACCAACCCTACCATAGATTCCATGGCATTATAGTACTTTTTCGGTTACTAAATCTCCAGATTATTATACCCTATAATAGTGCATGAACAAAGAAAATCCGTAATGCTCTCACTCAAACAAATTATAGTTAATATCATATTTATTGGCATGAGAGAACTTCAAGTATATAAATTCCTTTGCCTACAATTAGTCCTAGGTTCCTTACATCTCATCCATTACTGTTGGAATGGTTTAGAGGTGGTCTACATTTGATTTTTATTGACTTGAAAAAAAGATTATGAAGAGAACTAGGGAGAGTATTTTTTGTGGTGGTGGTATGGTGAGGAGAGGAAAGGGGGGGGGGGGGGGGGGGGTTGGTTGGAGGTTTGGGGAAGATACCATGCAGACCAATGGAGGAGATACCACGACTAGACAAGGATCATCATTAAATCATTACCTTTATGGAAAATTACTAGGCATATTCATGAATGGCTTCTATGGCGTATGATGTTTGTTGATGATATTATGTTGGTTGATGAGAGTAGAGAAGGGTTGGGTTCTAAAATACTAGAGGTAGAAATCTAAGAGTATTAAAATTAATAGGACAAAAAATTACATGAAATGTAACTTTAACCAAAGGTTAAAAATAAATGAGAGAGGTGCATATTAATGGACAAGAGATACCAAGTATTTAGTGTTGCAAAAGTCGGGCTAATCGGCCGACTAGTCGGGGACTAGTCGCTAGTCGGCCGACATCGACTTGATTTTGGGACTGTGCGGCTAAAAAGTCGGTGAAGCGGCTAGTCGGCTAGGCAGCCCTAGTCGGCCGGCTGATGCTCTATTTAGAAAACAAAAACCGAGACTCGAAGTCGAAGAAGAACTGAAGAAGATGAAAGAAGGAAAGGAAAATAAAAATAAAAAAAAGAGGACTGACCTGAGCTGCCAGCCGGTGGCCGTTCGCCTCCGCCGGCCGGTCGCCTCCGCCAGCCGCACCACCCGCAGCAGTCGTACGTAACTCCTCCTTCTCCTTTTGTTTTTTGCTTTGTTTTTTTTCCTTCTTCTAATTAATGCTATTGCTGACTTTTGAGTTTTTATAGGTTTTGAAGCTGCCTTTGCTACTGTGGATTTTTGGATTTTTATTTCTTTTGATTGCTGCTTTTGCTTGCTACTGCATTTGCTGCTGATGCTTGCTGCTGCTTTTCTGCATTTAAAAAAAAACTTAAGCTAATATTTTGATATATATTGCATAAATATTTTTTATTGCATATATATATATATATATATATATATATATATATATATATATATATATACACACAAAAAAAGATGGCTTCTGGAGCGAACCCTAGGGGCGATCGGCTAGGGCCGGCTCGGGGACCTCCCCCGCGGCCGCCGGACCCCCTTGCTGGCGGGGAGAGGTCCTCGGGGAAGTCAGGTGGCGCTCCTCCCAGCGGCGGGAAGGGGCTGGAGCAGGGTCAGGGGGGTCGGGCGGACCCCCCCGGCGTAGGTTCGAGTGGCGCCTCCCCCCCAGGCGGTGGGGGGAGGGGGCGGGGGCACTGGGTGGGGGGTCGGGTGGACCCCCGACGAGGTTCAGCGGCCCCCAGGCGGCGGCGGGGGGGGGGAGCGGAGCGAAAGGAGGGAGGTCGGGCGGACCCCACAGACCGGTGCCGGGATGTGGCGGCCCCCAAGGCGGTGGGGGGGGGGGAAGACGGGAGAGGGGTCGGGCGGCCTCCCTACGGGTACGGGAGGGTTCGATTCGCTACGGGGTGGATCCATTGCTCCAAATTTCGAGTTCGGAGCAGGTTCCGGATCTCTGGGGAGCCAAACGGAGGATGGTGGTTGGACGACGGTTACGCGCCGTCGCGTAGCGAAGCCCGGGGGGAAGACGGGAGGCGGACAGGGTCATGTTAGGGATCGCCACCCCGCTGCTAGTCGTCAGAGCGGGTCAGGGACTCGGCTTTCTGGCCAAGGCCCGGGGATGTCTGCTGGGAGATCGGTGGGGTGGCGGCCGAAGGCAACCGCGGCGGCCAAGGAGAAGAGTAAGATGGTGGATCTTGATATCCAGGGACCTGGGTCTCCTCCGTCGGAGGTTGCCCCCAGACCTCATGGGACGACCGCTCGGCCTGCTGGACGGTCCTGGGCGGAGATCTGCAAACCTGTGGGGCCAAAAAGTCCCACGTCGATGGAGTATGTTCCGCCGATCAAGGCTGGGAGGGGTTTCCGGGCCTCGTTCCCTGCTGAGGAGATCCAGAAGGTGACAGCTTACTGGGAGAATACCCTCGTTCTGTATGTTCTCGGCAACAAGCCTTTCTACGGACAGATCCGGGGGTATGCAGCTCGTGTCTGGCAGCCTAAGGGGATTATGGAGTTCTATGTCCGAGAGAACGGCTTCTATTATGTGAAGTTCGGACTTGCGGAGGATGTCGCTAGGATCCTCCAAGGCGGCCCCTGAACGTTTGACGGTAGACTTATCATTCTCAAGTAGTGGACCCCGGAGCTTCGGTGTGAGAGGGAAGTTCTGAATGCCATCCCTGTATGGATTCGATTTTCTGAGTTCCCTGTCAGGTTCTGGAGCATTCCTTTGCTGATGCGGCTGGCCAGCTTGGTGGGCACCCCGATAAAGGCAGATGAAGCTACTGCCTTTCGGTCGCGGTTGATGTACGCTAGGATTTTTGTGAAGATTCGGGCAGGAGGAGAGCTTCCGAAGATGGTGGAATATGAGATCCCTTCTGGGGAGGTGCTTACCCAGAAGGTGGAATATGAATGGGTTCCACCTACCTGCTCTCGCTGTTCCTGCTTCGGGCATCTGGCCAGTGCGTGTTCAGAGGTGGGACCTCCGGTGGAGCCTACTGCCCCCCTTAGCGAGGCTCCAGAAACACCCTGCGACATGGATATCAGAGATGATAGTGGAGCGGAGGTCTTGGAGGGGCAGGTTACTCATCCTGTGAGTGATGGTGGTTTGAGCCTCGTTGTATCTACTCAGCTTGCTCTTACGAGTGGGGAGATGACCACTTGCCAGGGGCAGAGTAGTATAGTTACTAGAGGTATGGTGGCGTTGGAGATTGAGGCACGAGGGGATGGCGGATCGACTGGGGGGCAGGTTTACTGTAGGAAGAGACGCGCTGTCGGCCTGTTGAGGGATGGACCCTCCAGGGTGGAGGGTCATCCTACTGACAGAGAGGAGGCGGTGTGTGTTGAGAACCCTGCCTGGGCGTTGGTTTTATCTCAGGTCGCTCCCCAACAGACGATTCCGACGGGGATAGAGGAGGATTCCTTAGCGACGGATGCGGCACTTTCCCCAGGTGCTGATTCGGGAGTTTCCCAGGGGGACCCTACCTCTCATTAATTAATTGCTATTATCGCCTGGAATGTGAGGGGGGCGTGTTCGCTAGGGAGGTGGAGAGAGATCTGTGGGGTGCTCCACAGAGAGAAATGTGATATTTCTGTTCTATTAGAATCCAAGATCAAAGGTGAGAAGACTCTTGCTCGGTGGACCCCATCTCATTGGGCCCAACTGCACAACCTGGCTCTATGTGACATGGCCAGGATTTGGGTTCGCTGGAACTCGAAGAGTTGGGATGGTGACTTGATCTTGATGACGGAGCACTTGATTGCCATCTCCTTCGTGAACAAGGGTGGCTTCCGGTTCTTCCTGGGGACGGTCTACGGCCACAATGACAGAAGGAGACGGGAGTCCCTATGGAGCGACATCTCCCGTGTTTTCTCTGTTGCTGATTCGTCGTGTCTTCCTCTTCTATTGATCGGGGACTTCAATGCCCTTCTGCACCAAGGGAAGAAGGTGGGTGGTCGTCCGGTTCCAGATTCTATCCTCTATGATTTCCAGAGATGCCTCCTGCTTGCGGGGCTTCGGGGATTGTCTCGCTCTGGCTTCATCTGGACTTGGCACAATAAAGCTACTCATAACAGGGTTGCTTGTCAGCTTGATCGAGCTCTGGACAATGGGGAGTGGTTCCGTCACTTCCCCAACACTTCGGCTGAGGGCCTGGCCGCTGGGACGAGCGATCATTCTCCCATCAGGTTTGGCTTCACTGCTCGGTCTCTTGGAAAGTCCCGCCCGTTCAGGTATAACAACAGTTGGTATCTCTTGGAGGGCTACCTTGAGGCTGTAGCAGAGGGGCTTACTAGCGGTCAGGAGGGGACGGCTCAATTCCGCTTGGTTCGTCGCCTCAAGGCCACGAAGAGAGCTCTCAGGAGTTGGGTGAAGGGGCTGCCCAAGTCCACATTAGAAGATAGGAGGTGGAGTTGCGGACCTTGCAGCAGGATATGCAAGCTGACATGCTTAATGGGGACTTGGTGGCTAAAGAGAAGGAGCTGATTGAAGAAGTCAACATCCTGAGGCTGCAGAAGGAGATTAGTTCGGCTCAGCGAGCCAAATGTTCCTGGCTTAAGGATGGCGACCGTTGCTCCAAGTTCTTCTATGATGTTATCCGGACAAGACAGAATAGGAATCACATCTCCCAGCTTTTTGATGCGGATGGCACTCTGGTGGGGACGTCGGCTGAGATCCAGGACGAGGCTGTCAGGTACTATTCTGAGTTATATTTCCAGACTGACTACTTGTCTGTGTTTCCAGAGGTTGTTACGAAGAGATTGGTGACTCCATATGGGAATAGCATTCTTCTTACCCCTGTTACATTGGAGGAGGTGGAATCTATTGTCAAGGTGGCGGATCCCAACAAGGCTCCTGGTCCGGATGGCTTCAGCAGTGGTTTCTTCAAACGCCATTGGGATATTCTGAAACATCAGGTCGTGGAGGTGGTGCAGGAATTTTTCACCAAAGGGAAGCTTCTGAAAGAATTGAATCACACTTTCCCGACCTTGGTGCCAAAGAAGGAGGGAGCGACAGCATTGGCAGACTTCAGACCTATTGCGTGTTGTAATTATCTTTATAAGATAATTACGCACCTTATGTGCCGGCGGATGGAGGGGATCATGCAGGACTTGGTGTCCCCGAATCAGGCTGCGTTCATCAAGGGGAGGTCGATCGCAGAGCACAGCCTCCTGGCCCATGAGATGGTGAGGGGATTTAGCAGACCCGGAGGGGAGAAAACTTGTGTTAAACTGGACCTGAGGAAGGCGTATGACATGGTCAATCGTGACTTCCTCTGCCATCTGATGACCGCTATGGGTTTCGCGGAACACTGGGTTGCGTTGATCCGGGAGTGCATCATGTCCCCTACTTTTTCTGTTCTCATCCAGTGCGTTCCTTATGGGTACTTCTAGAGCAACCGTGGACTTAGGCAAGGTGATCCATTGTCCCCTTACCTGTTCACGCTTGTTATGGAATACTTCACATGCTTGATGGATCTGGCAGTGCACCGTGGACGGCTGGTCCCTCTGTTTCCGAGGGTGGATCCCTCAGTTACCCACCTTATTTATGCAGATGATCTCCTAGTCTTCATCCAGCCTTCGACGGAGGGGTTGCAGACGCTTGCGGCTATTATGGAAGATTTGAAGTCCTTTTCGGGTCTCCAGATGAACAGGGATAAGAGTAGGTTCTACTTCAGCTCCCTGTGTCCCCGGAAGGAGGAGCGGACAGATGTGCTGGGTATCGCACGGAGTGATCTTCCTGTGCAGTACTTAGGAGTGCCTCTCACAGTCAACTATGCACGGGATCAGGACTGCCATAGTCTGGTGGAGTACGTCCAGAGGAGAGTAGAAGGTTGGCAGGCAGCCGGTCTGTCATTTGGCGGACGCATTGAGCTGGTCAGATCGGTGATTTCGACTGTGGCCCACTTCTGGCTGCAGTCCATCCTCCTTCCTGTGGCCACTATTCGGAAAGTGGAGCGGCTCTGTGCCGATTTCATTTGGAGGGGGGGTATGCATGCGATCTTCTGGGAGCAGCTCTGTCGTCCCAGGAAGGAGGGAGGAGTGGGGCTCAGGCCGTTGTTGGAGATTAGGGAGGCTTCTGCGCTTAAGCTGGCCTGGAGATTCATCAGCGGGGGATCTCTCTGGGCGGACTGGATGCACTGCAGATACGTGAAGCAGGGCAACTTTTGGACGTGTTCTACTGACAACAACCATTCAGTCACGTTTAAGACTGTCCTGAGACACAGGGGGGTCCTCAAGTCTGCTATCCGGAGGGTCATGAAGGATGGGTCTGGAACGGACCTCTGGTGGGATCCTTGGCTAGATCGGCGTTCGCTTTTGGACATCAGGGGTGCCCCGACTCATCAGGAGGACAGACGTGGTCTGACGTGTAGTCGCATCATACGGAATGGGGAGTGGAGGCCGAATTCTTATCGGTTCACTGAGGAGCTGGGTGAGATCATTATGTCTACAGTCATTGATCCGACTTTGCCTGCGGATCGGTGGATTTGGGATCCGGCTGGAGCAACTCCGGGAACTGGGGAGATCCAATTCCGAAGCTGCTTCAACCTCATCCGGCGCACTTTTCCTCTGAGTCCCGACTACGAGTTCGTTTGGTGCAAGGGTCTGGCCAGGAAGATGCAGTTGTGTGTTTACAAGCTTCTACTGGGCCGCCCCTTGACTAGGGATCGCCTGAGTTCGTTTGGAGTGCCAGTTCCGGATCCCAAGTGGGTGCTTTGCTGTTTGGAGCCTGAATCTATAAAGTATATTTTTTTCGAGTGCACTATGACATGGCAGATCTGGTCGGAGCAGAGTCATGTATTGGGAGTGCCTGCCTCCGGAAAAGGTATTGGGGACATCATCACGGTGATCCGGGATAGCAGGGGTCGAGGGCAGGACTGGTTCCGAACCGCCAGAGTTCGACTGGCTGCTTCAGTTTGGCATATATGGCGGGAGCGAAACCGTCGGATCTTTGAGGGGCTAGTCACCCCTCCGGTAGGCGTTCTCCATAACATTGGATTTGATGTAAATGCTATGGAGAATTGATGAGTGGGAGTCCCACTCTGATTGTATGTTGTAAGATTATGGCGTTTCTTTTGGAATAAAATTTACCCTTTTTCCAAAAAAAATTATATATATATATATATATATATATATATATATATATATATATATATATATAAAATTCAAACCGACTATTCTGACTAGTCTCCGATTAATCGCTAGTCCCCGCGAACCGTCTAGTGACCGACTAGCAATTTTTACAACCTTGCCAAGTAATAGTATTCGGGATTTAAGGTCAATAATTCTTTGGCTAATGTGTATAGGGATGAATGCAATTCATATAGCAAATCATATCTTCTTACCTCTTCGTCTAAACTTTTTATAGACTTGGAGAACTTGGAGGTGCTACTTGGTTATATGAGCTTAAACTATATATCCAAAAGGTAGGTCTGCCTACCTACCCAACAGGCTGCCTAGGTACTATAGTATGACCTTCTCATGCTCATAGTTACTTTGATGAGGGTTGAAGTCAAGTTGACAGTTGGTCATAAATTTTTTGTCAAATCTTGCATGGAGCTTTGCTATGTTCCATAGCCGACCCCATTCTGATTGGAGAAGGCTTAGATGATGATGATGGTGACGATGAGGATCAAGAATTTGTAATGATGACAATCTAAAGGATGTTCATAGAGTAAAATATGATGTTTCACATGAGTGATTATGGAATGCCGTGTGATCGCAAGCGGAGGGATATGGTTTTTGTTGACGTTACAAATAAATGGGCCTTAGCAGAAGAGCTAAAGGGAAGTGGGAGAAATGGATTCCAATAGCTGACCCCAAAAAATTGTGAAGGCTTTCTGTCACTGTTGTACAGTTGTAATTGAATTTTACTTATTTAGTGTCATTTTACTAATTTGCGGTATCTAAAAACTAGTTTGGCCCTTTGGGAGCATGGTTTGGTTTTGGATCTTTATTTTATAATTTCTGTGGACTTGTATTTTATATTAAAACTTCTTAGTTGGGGATGTTTATGAATAAATTTCCCCTTGGAAAGCTCTGAGCTTAAACAACATTCTGCTAGGTAGGTTTTATCTTGGAAACATTGAATAGTTTCCACTTGTTTGTATGATCTTAAATTGCATTACTTTCAATTTGGAAAATATTGAATGATTTCCCTTGTACGCATGAGCTTAAACTACCTTACTGCTAGTTAGATTCCATTACCTGCCTACTGGCCTTTAGCCTTCTAAATCACATCAATACCCTTCTTTGTCCATAGTCTCCTTGCCTTGGATTTTGGAAACAATTGAGAGGGACTTCAGGTTCATAGCTAGTTTTGCAATTTCAAGAACTTAAGAACATTATCTTCTCTACAAGTTCCTAGGATTTTTTTTGGCAATTAGATAGACTTCCCCGTACCTTCACATGGTCTTTACCATTGCTTCTCTGCTGAGAGTAATTTTCAATTTGCTATGTCTTTTATAGATGAGCGTGCCATAAATAGTAAATACTTCATGTACAACTTTTGACATATTCATTTTGAGAAAGGAATAATGTTCAACATTTTCTTTCTAGGTAAAAAGGAACAATATTCATCATACGGATTAGGATTCTCTCGCATGTGTGGACATTAGGAGTTAAGTTAATATAAGATTTGGTTATTTATATCAATAAATACACTTATAAACTTTCATTTGTTACAATTTTGAGAGTCAATTTGTCAGATTTTGTGCTGTGAGCCTTGTTCTCTCTTAACTAAGTTCTATTTCAGTGGCATAGATTTGCTTTCCTATGAACCTGAGGTGAATGCCCTCCGCTTGATAGAAGCTAAGAAGTTAAATGTGAGCTGGTATATATACACTCATGAGAGCCGGATGGTTCTTCTAGCTTCTGGAATGCAATGCACAGTTTTCTATGCCTTTCAGGTATTTACCAGTATATTATTGTTTTACACCGTGGAAGCATTTTATAGATCCATTTCCTTTTTGCTTTTTACTGCCTATAATTCAGTATCACCCTTCATTCTATTGAAAGTTTCTTCTATATGCTCTCATATTTTACCATAGTAATTAATTACTTGAAATTGACAGAATCTTGGGGTATTGAAAAATTACATGTAAAACTCCTTGGAAATCACTTAAAAAAAGGTTCTACTGCCCCCTAATCCCGTGCAACATATGCTTGAAGTAAGAGTTCGCTAATTTGTTTGGAAAACTTTCATGATAGCTTTCAGATCAAGTATGGATGGGCACTTTGCTTAAAGTTTACAATATGTGTAAGTTGTGAATATTTTAGGCTTGCTATAGACTCGGAATATTTTCATATAGTTTTCCTAGAATCCTAAATTGATAAACTCGAGTTACTGAAGGCGGGTGGGAAAAAAAATTGGTATGCATGTTGGTGCGTTGTTTTTTTTCGGGAGGGGGGGGGGGGGGGGGGGGGGGGGGGATGATCCAATTAACTATAATTAGACAATTCCATGAAATTTCTTCACCATAGATGCTTTTTCACCACTATAATTTCATTCACGCAGATCTTTTTTCTAGCACTAGAAACAGTTTTCTAGAATAGAAATTGAATTCCAGTAATATAAAAGAATTTCAGCAGCTAAAGTATAATTCCCGCAATGAATGGAGAAATTTCAGCAGTTACAGAAGAAATACTCCGACTCAATGGTAGTTGAAAACAATCGAGACCAAACAGGAATCTAAGTATTAGACAGGCCAAACCTAGTTAAATTGCTATAAAAGGTTGGGAACAGTGGAGAGAAGATGAACTGGAGGAAATATATTATTAGGTTGAAGAAGAGAGAAAGAGCATATGGAGGACCGGGGAGAACTAAAGGGAAACATTCTTACTGCATATGGTAGCTGCCAACTCCATGGGAAAGAACTCCATGGGAAGGAATGCTATATATATGCTACTGCAATTGCCCCTAGAAGAGTGTATATCACCAGAACTTCTACGCTAATCCTCCTAATATTTCTGAACCTGATCAGAATTCTTTCATCTAGTATGATGATTGATTTTGAACTGGTTGGAGCTATAGATCTTTCCCTTCAGAGACTAGAATGCTTCTTAGTTCTGATAGCCAACCAGTCTTAATCAACTTGACTGGATATATTGTAGTGCTTATGGAACCCAATTAGCAACCGTTTTTTTTCACTTGGCTGGAGCACGATAGGGGCAATATCGAATTCTTGATCTCTTCCAGTACGTATACTGCACCTGAACATTAACTGGAATGCATCTAAGTAGATTGAATGTAGAAACAATTGACTACTGATATGTGTATGCCAGCTAATTTCTGAAAGGGGTCAGCTGCTAAACTTTCTTTTATGGAACACAAAATAACGGCAATTCAGAACCTTGTTGAACTTAATATTTTTATTCTAGCAGTTATGGATGTGCTTTTGCAATTTCTTTTTTATTATTATAAATCTTTCAAGATCTCCCTTAACCTTTATTCAGTTTTCTTCTGGAGGGATTGTTCGCTTGCCCAAATTTGAGATGACAATGGCCAAAGCTGAGGCAAACCAGAAACCTGTTTTAGCTGCAGAAGATGTGCACATCATCACAATGTAGGACTTTCTGATTGAAGACTTAACTTCATTCCGGTAGAAACATTGTTTCCTACTGCATTTCTAATGGAAATATTGTTTATAATTCACAGTTATGGTAGAATATACTGTCTGCAACTCGACAGGGCTGGCATGTTACTCAAATTGTATAGATTCTACCGTGATGCTGTTGTGCAGCAGGTAAAATTGACAAAAGATTTGGTGCTAGGCTAAAGTATTCGGACTTCTAGCTTATGTTTGAATATAATTGTAGCCCAATCTCTTGATCAAATTGCACATTATGTCTTGGTAACAAATATAGTTCTATCAAATATGTCTGACGCCATGCATGAAATGTTTACTTAGTGTACTGATAAAGTAGACAATACGAAGGCTACTTTTAGTTGTCTATCTTTGACATGTCCTATATGTTCTTTGGATGTACCTTTGCAACTTAAATGGGCTTGTATCTTGGACGCTAGTATTCAAAAGCTTTTTTGCTATAACAAATATAATTCTACATTAGGGCTAGGAGTACAGAAGCTCAGATGTCATTCCTGCAAGTAATTGCAATTTTTGATACATTTCAGGACAGCACAAGTTGTATAACAGGGACAAAGTGAGTCGTCACGTGCAGTCTACGCATTACGGATAATCGAGATGATAGAAAAATGACAAGAACTAAAACACAGAAGAGACAGATTTTACATGTAAACTCGTATCAGAACGTTTTCTTCTTTACTATTTTCAGACAATACAAAATACAATCTACTTGTAAGTCCCCTAGAAATCCTAAAGTAGTTATGATTAGTACTAGACAGAATCTCTAAAACCCCTCAACTAATTTCGGGTACACATGATACAATATACACCAAAAAGATTTGGGCCAGGGGTGCTGACCAAATCCCCAACTAACTTTATGCATTGCGCAGGTGGAACCACATGGGAGTCTTCCTAAACTAATTTTGGGACTAGATGATTTAATTAAGATTCAAGACATCCCAACCCTACAAGACAGTTCATGTAAAATGTTAATACAACACCTCATTCACATAAAGAAGATAATCTTTAGATGTATAGTACGTAAAATAACCTCCTCTAGTCTATTGACTAATAACATAAATAAGTAAGCACTTAATGCCATCCAATAGTGATGAGAAAGTAGTTATTTTAGACTATTAAAAGTTCTTAGATGATAAAAATTAGTTTGAGAGTTTGAAGAGGCATTTTTATTTTTTGTGTGTTCACTTTTTGTTCTCCTTGGTTGGATGAGCGTAAACTGCATATCCAAAAGATAGGTCTACCTACCTCCTAACTAGAGGCCTAGGTTCTATGGCGTGACCCTATCATGCTCATAGTTATCTTGACTAATAACTTGGCACCAACATAGAGGGTTGACGTAAGGTTTAATAACCGGTCATAAAAACTTTGTCAAATCTTTCATGAAGTTTTGTTATGCTATATATCTGACCCCATTCTGATGAGAGAAGTCTTGGATGATGACGGCGACTTTTTGTTGTATTTGCTTGATAGTGTTAACCGTTTTCAATAGAATTTTATTCTCATTAACTTGTGCAAAATAAACAAATTGGCTTGGTTTTTTGGCTCTATAGTTTACTCATATATATATATATATATATATATATATATATATATATATATATATATATTTTTTTTTTTTTTTTGGAAAAAGGGTAAATTTTATTCCATCATCTCAATAAGGTTACAACATAGAGATACAATCCCAACTCAGGGGGACATTACTAGTACATCCGACTCAATGTTATGAAGTATGCCCACCACTGGGGTGGATAGTCCCTCATAAATGTGCCGGTTCCTCTCCCGCCAGACATGCCAAACTGACGCAGCAAGTCTCAATCTAGCACGCCTAGCCCAGCTCTGCTCCTTGCCCCTGCAATCACCAATCCACTTAAGGATTTCTCTGAAGTCCCGCTCCCTGCCAACCCCTCCCAAGTGTCTCCGGCACTGCTCTGCCCAGATGCTCCACGCCATATGGCACTGAAAGAACAGGTGCCCAATAGATTCAGGCTCTGTCTCACACAAAACACACTTAGGGTCAGGGACAGAAACCCCGAACCGAAGCAATCTGTCCCGAGTCAGCAACCGGCCCATCACCAGTTTGTATGCAGACAGTTGCATCTTCCTGGCGAGCCCCTTCCCCCAGACAAAGTCGTACTCCTCAATATCATCGAAGTGGGGGCGGACAAGGTCGTAGCAGCTGCTAAATCTGAACTCCCCAGCACCCTCCGAGCGGCCGGGAGGGGCCCACATCCAGACATCAGACAGTGCCATAGGAGTGATCTGCACCTGTCTGATCTCCTCAACTAACGTAGCAGTGAACCGATACTCCTCAGGCCTCCAGACCCCACCACGGATGATGTGCCTACACGTCAGGCCTCTGTATGCCACGCCGTCCCTCTGGGGGCCCAGAATCTCCAGGAGAGACTGACCTGAGATCCACGGATCGAGCCAAAGATCCGTCTCCCCTCCCTCCCTCATCCTCCTCCGCAAAGCCGTCCGAAGCACAGGACGGGTCCTCAGGATATGCTTGAGAGACACAGAGAAGTTGTTGTCAATTTCACATACCCAGAAGTTTCTGCCCCGGAGATACCGACTAGACATCCAGGCCGACCATAGAGAATCACCCTGAAGGAACCTCCATGCCAGCTTGATCCCCGCCGCCTCCCTGACAGAAACAAGTGATCGCAGACCCACCCCTCCCTCTTTCCTAGGCCGACAGAGCTGCTCCCAGGAGATGGCATGTATCCCCCCATGCCAAATGAACTTGGCACATATGCCCTCAATCTTTCTGATAGTAGCCAGAGGAACCATAATCGATTGGAGCCAGAACAGAGCAATAGCAGAAATGACTGAGCGAACCAGCTCAATACGCCCTCCAAACGATAGGCCCGCCGCCTGCCAGCCCTCAACCCTCCTCTGTGTAAAATCCACCAGACTCTGACAGTCACGATCCTTCGCGTAGTTGACGGAAAGGGGCACCCCCAGATATTTCACCGGGAGGTCCCCCTTTTCCACCCCAAGCTCCATGGCCCGCTCCTCCTTCAAAGTGCAAGAGTTGCTGAAGTAGACTTTGCTCTTGTCCCTGTTCAACCGGAGGCCCGATAGCTGTCCGAACTCCTCCATCACTGCCGCAAGCTCCCTCATCCCTCGCATGGAAGGCCTCAACAGGACCAAAAGGTCATCTGCATAAATGAGATGAGAGACCACCGGAGAGACCATGCTGTAAATCGGTACAATCCTCTCCCGATGTACCGCGATGTCCATCAAACATGTGAAATACTCCATCACAAGAGTGAATAGGTAGGGGGAAAGCGGGTCCCCCTGCCGAAGCCCCCTGCTGCTGCCGAAGAACCCGTAAGGGATACCCTGGATGAGGACCGAGAAAGTAGGAGAGGTGATGCACTCTCTGACTCTATCCACCCAAGTCTCGGAGAAGCCCATCGCACCCATCAAATGACAGAGGAAGTCCCTGTTGACGGTGTCGTAGGCTTTCCTCAGGTCGAGCTTCACACACGCCTTCATCCCTCCAGGCTTGTGGAACTCCCGAATCAGCTCATGAGCCAGCAGGCTATGCTCCGCAATAGACCGCCCCTTAATGAAGGCCGCCTGATTCCGAGACACCAGACCCTGCATAGCATCCTCCATCCTCCTGCACATAAGATGAGTAATTATTTTATACAAATAATTACAGCAAGCAATCGGTCGAAAGTCAGCAAGAGATGTCGCCCCCTCCTTCTTGGGCACTAGCGTCAGGAAGATGTGGTTCAGCTCCTTCAGGAGCTTGCCCGTATCAAAGAACTCCTGAACAGCCTCAAGGACCGGGGCCTTGAGGATACTCCAATGGCGCTTGTAGAAGCCACTGGAGAACCCATCCGGCCCAGGAGCCTTAGAAGCATCAGCCTGCATCACAATCGCCTCCACCTCCGCCATACGGATATGGGCCATGAGAAGACCATTGCCGTACTCCGTAATCAACGTCTTCGTGATCAGCTGCGGAAAAACCGAGGGATAGTCCGTTTGATGATAGAGCTCAGAGTAGAACCGGACAGCCTCCTCCTGGATAGCAACCTGGTCGGTCACAAGGTGCCCGTCCCTGCCAATCAGTCTCTGGATACGGTTCCGGTGCTGACGCGCTCGGATGACATCATAGAAGAACTTGGTGCAGCGATCCCCATCCTTGAGCCAGGAGCATTTGGCCCGTTGGGCCGCACTAATCTCCTGCTGAAGCCTCAAGGTGTTGACCTCTGCAGCCAACCTCTTCTCTCTAGCCGCCATCTCCCCACTCATCATGTCGCCCTGAAGCTCTGACTGCAGGTCTCTCAACTCCGCCTCCTTCTCCTGTAAGGAGGTCCGGGGAAGAGCCCTCACCCAGTCTCTGAGGGCGCGTTTGGCGTTCTTCAGCCTGTGAACCATACAAAACTGGGCAGTGCCGACCGCCTCCTGGCCAAGACCTCCCGCCACAGTCTCCTCATAGCCAGCCGATAGGAACCAACTTTTGTCTTACCGGAACGGACGGGCTCTCCATCTAGTACTCTCCACGAAGCGCACCAGGATCGGCGAGTGGTCACTGGTCCCCGCAGGTAGCCCCTCAGCCACAGAGGAGGGGAATAGGCGGAACCAATCACTGTTCCCCAAAGCACGATCCAGCTGGCATGCCACCCTGCTCACCTCCGCCTTGTTGTGCCAAGTCCAGATGTGCCCAATCCTCTCCAAGTCCCTGAGTCCTGACTGGAGTAGGCAAGACTGAAAATCTGAGAGGATCTGGTCCGGGACCGGCCGCCCCCCCCAGCTTCTCTTCCCGGTATAGCGTAGCATTGAAGTCTCCCATAATCAGAAGAGGGAGATGCCGATGCATCGCTAAAGAACTCAGCCTGATGATGTCCTGCCACAAGGACTCCCGGCGCCTCCTGTCATTGTGCCCGTAGACGGCACCCAGTAAGAAGCGGAACCCCCCCTTGTTGGTGAAGGAGATAGCCACCAGCTGGTCAGACATAAAGACCTCCTCACCCTCCCAACTAGCTCCATTCCATCTAACCCAGATTCTAGCCATATCACAGAGACCAAGGTTGTGAAGCTGGACCCAGTCCGTAGGGGTTCTACGGGACAGGGTTTTCGCCCCCCTGATCTTAGTCTCTAGTAATATCGAGATTTCACACTGTTCCTTCCTCAGCCCCTCACTAATCTCCCTCCATCTCCCCAGAGAACACCCCCCCCGAACATTCCAGGCAATGGCCGACATCTAAACCGCGGGTGGGATCCCCTGAACATCCTCTGAAGGGGCACCCGGGGAGAGTGCAACCTCCATATCTCTGGTATCCTCATCTCTATCCCCCTGTAGAAGGAGGGACAGAGCAGGGGCCGCGGCCCCGTGTGGGTCCCCCTGTGGGGGGGGTTGCGCTAGTACTGCCACCCAATTGGGATTGACCTTCCACACTCTCTCTGTCCCATCCTGTCCGCTGTCCTCACTATGCGCCTCCGTAGCCTGGCGCTTCCGACTGTACACCTGGAGTGCTAGAGCATCTTTATCTCCCTGTCGCCTGTCCTCCTGCCCCATACTCCTGGTGGTCATGGTCCTCGTCCCCATATACTCAACCATCGCTCCAGCAATATCCTCCGTCGGAGATCCCGCAAATGCCCCCGAGATGGGGGAAGTGTCTGCCTCCATCTCATCCTCCATCGAGCCCCCCTGATCCACAACAGGGGAGGCATCAGCACCACCTGCCTCCTGCACTACCTCCTCCGTCACCACCTCAGAAGCTCCTCCACGTCTACACGCACTCGGGAGATGCCCGAAGCAGGCACATGCCGGACATCTGGGGGGGACCCACTCATACTCCACCCTCTGCATAGCAAACTGGCCAGAAGGTGTCCTGTACTTCAACTGCTCAGGCAGGTCCAAACGGGCATCAATCTCCACAAACACCCGTGCATACATCAGTCTGGATCTGAAAGTGGTGGCATCATCCGCCTTAATCGGCTTGCCAATGAGGCTGGCAAGTCGCATAAGTAGTGGGACACTCCAGAAGCGTACCGGGAACTCAGGAAAGCGAACCCACACAGGCACAGCATTAAGCACCTCCTTCTCACACCTCAAGTCGGGGGTCCATTGCTTCAGAATGATGAGGCGGCCGTCAAACGTCCATGGCCCTCCCTGGAGTATCCGAGTCACATCTTCCGCCAACCCAAATTTTACGAAGTAGAAACCATTTTCCTTGGAGAAGAACTCCATGCTCCCCTTCGGCCGCCAGACTCTGTCCGCATATCCTCTGATCTGCCCGTAGAAGGGCTTGCTCCCCAACACATATAGCACTAACGTGTTCTCCCAGAATGCCGTCACCTTCGCCACTTCGTCGGCAGGAAAGTCGGCGCATAGCTCACCCCCAATCGCCATAGGTGCTACATACTCCATCGATGCCGGCGTCTTGGCGACCCCCACCTTGCAAGCATCGGCCCAGGAAACCGGCCGCGGACCCGAACTCCGAGGTGGGGTCGTCGGTGGAGGTCGGGCACTCATGTTCGCAGCAGTCGCTCTACCCCCGATAACTGGAACCGCCGTCCCCGCCGACCCCTTCTCACGGGGCCGCCACGCAATCCTGGCTTGTCCCTCCCGATCCACCGTGTGAGTCTGACCCCTCGATGGACCCGTTCTCCTTGCTATCCCCGCCCTCCTATCAGATCCCTGCGTATAAGCGGTGCCTGTCCGCACCTCAGGGATCTGCGGTCGTTGCCCTCCTCCTCGCCTAACTCTCCGATTCTGGACCGTAGTCCAAGCCCCCTCCTCATCCTCCAATCCCGACGATGTTCTTTGGACTGTGAACACCATCGGGGAGCCCTCGGAGGCCACCGCCGTCGAACTCCCGGCCGAACCCGTGCCCTTGCGATAGGTCTCCTTCCGCAGCCCTTCCCGGCCACCCCCCCCGCCGCCCGCCCCCGGGGGAGGGTCGCCTGACCTCCCCGGTCGACCCGCTGCGCGGCGGCGCCCGCGCGGACGCGAGCAGCAGCTCCAGCGCCCTTCGCCGGCGGCCCGCCGCCGCCGACCTCCACCGGCCGGTCGCCACCGACCGCCCCCGCCACCCCCTTGCCTTTCCCGGGGTCCGGGGGGCGGTTTGCCGCCTCCACGCCGTGATTAAGCGATGCCCTAGCAGAGCTAGGGTTTCCGTCTCCTGTAGCAGCCGCCATTTCTTTTATATATATATATATATATATATATATATATATATAACCCTCCACAAAATAATATAGTACTAAATCTGTAAGTATACTAATATTGTAAAAGAACTGATGTGGGAGCAGATTTCTATCTTGCGTCTGATATTAGTGAGTTCCAATAGCCCAAGCTTGAAACACAGTAAAAGAAACAGGAGGTAATTATTAGTAGACTGAGACGGTGGTGATAGGTGTCTTGGTGCTTTCTTTGTTAAAAGGACTTTCGATTAACAAAAGAGTATATAGAAGAGCTTGCTGACGTTGTCTTGATAAGGTGATAATGTATTTGTAGTAGTTATGTGGGGATGCTGTAATTTCGAAGATCTTATTAAAAGAAACAGATTCCATTGGCTCTTCATTTACTGTAGCCTCTCTCTCTCTCTCTCTCTCTCTCTCTCTCTCTCTCTCTGAGTGTATGACAAATTGTAAAAGTTTGTATAAAGTAACTCACTAGATGTGCCTCAAGCAGCAAAGGAGACTCTTTTATTACAATTACAACAGTAGTTGAAGCTCCTATGAAGTAGATTCCAGAGATCATCTATTAATTAAAAAATGAAGCTTTAAGTTAATATGACAATCATTACATTAAGTGTTTGGCTCTGATTTTTATCAAGGCATTTGCAGAATGATTTATTGGGACCGAGTTCTATGAATTCAAAGGAGATGACAATTGATGGTCATTTACCAGGCACATTAGCAGCTGACACATCACAGTGCAGTTGCATCCACTGACATTGAATAAGCAACCAAGAAAACAACATTTATGTACCACCCTTCTGTGATCACTAAATTACTATATTAGTCATTTCATAGAACTATATTCAGTCATCATTCTGGTCCGAGTGAAATTTAATTAACCAACATGCAATTTGCAATGCAATTTAGTCCACTATTGACTTGAAAGGTTCACAATACTCTAGCTTCCCTCTTCATGTGTTGGTAATGGGTAGTATGGATGCATGATTCTTCAATGTGCCTTGCAGCTTTCGGTTTCTTGTAGTTATGCGAAATTGGAACTTGTCAACAAAAATAGATTCAATGACTTTGCATTATATCAACCTTTGTTGAATGCTTGATTAGATCTTTGAGACAATGATTTCTTGTGTAGCTCATCTCCTAAAGCATATTGGCCATTTCAGGGGACGCTACCTATTTATTCGAGTAGAATTGCAGTCAGTGTGGTTGATAATGTGCTTCTTGTCCATCAAGTGGATGCGAAAGTTGTGATACTGTATGACCTATTTCTCGATTGCCTAGCTCCAGTATCTGCTCCTCTTCCTCTCCTGATGAAGGGAACTTCTAGTAATAGCAGGCAAACTGTGCATGAGCAAGATAACCTGACCAGTGGTTATGGAGGAATCATTTATGGAAATAGCTGGACTTTTCTTGTCCCTGACCTCATTTGTGATGTTGATAATGGCATGTTATGGAGAATTTATTTAGATCTAGAGGTGAGGTGACTACTGGTAGATTTTATGTAAAGAAAGTGGATTCTTGATAAAATTATATCATCTTTGTTTGTCATCCAGGCTATTTCTGCAAGTAGCTCGGACATTCCTTCACTACTAGAGTTCCTGCAGCGGCGAAGATCAGAGCCAAGCAAGGTGAATTTGTCATTATGCATGTAAAATACCCAATTTTTCACTATATGATATTCCAGACTTCGGATTTCAAAATTTATTCACCATACACTATTTCTTTTCCTTTCAGATTAAATTGTTATGCCTGTCAATTATGCGTACGATTATACTGGAAAGGAGACCTATATCAATGATCTCAAGTGCTATTGATGTACTTGTTACTTCTTATTCTCAGTTAGTCAGATTGGGGAATGCTCTTCATGGAGGAGACAGAAGAGCTCCCGAAAGGAATGAGAAATCAGATGTTCAGCATACAGCTAGCTCTGGAACTGTGTCTGATGAACCTTCTATTAGCGTTGCGAATCCTGAAAAGTTTGTTGGACAAGAGTCATTCACCGAGTCACGACAATCAGTTGATAGGTATTCGGAGAATGAAGACCTTGACCATGCTTCAACATCTGCAACAATTCAAGCATCAGTGCGCTCACTGTCCGACTCTGACGACATTACAACATTGGAGAAAGCAAGTCTTGAAAAGTCCTTATCAGGTGATTCTCATGATCCAGAAGATAAAGAGGTGAAAAGAATGGGTGCTCAAACCTTGGTCAGTGATTTGGGACAATCACCATTAAATCCTGAAGCAGTTCAGCATAATAACAGTGTGAACGAATCCTCTGTTCAGGGATCCCAGGTTGTTACTGTAACAATTTCACCAGATGAAATCTACCACTTTGTGTTTCTGGTAATCGAGGAAGAAATGGGAGGAGATCCTTCATATTTGGTTTCTGTTATTGTAGAATTTTTCCGGAGGTATTCTGTTTTAACTTATCAAATAAGTTTCTTGAAATGTTAGGACTTCAGTATGTTTCAGTGGACTTCAATTTGTTAGTTATTTCTTAATCTTGTTTTTCTCTGTGCTATTTCTTCTAGTACATTCCTTAAAGGTGAAGTATGTAGTGTAAAATCTGTGTTGATCACTCCGTTGTTTGGATTGAATGTGATGTAATTTGTTTTTGTTTTTGACTTGCAGTATTTCCAAGGAAAAACTTAAAGCCCACCCAAATGCTTATGTGATGACCATCCAACTACTAGTCCGCAGCAGCCGATATACTGAACTGGGGTTGTTTGTAATAAACAAGGTATTTCTCACATTGTTTCTTATAGATTTAACATTGATGTGTTAGTGGGAGGGGTTTTGAAAATTGCATCGTGGCTTTTGTAAACCATGTTGGTCAAATGAGACTTTAAAACTAGATTTGGATGATTATAGTAGTTGAGACCCCAAGTTTGAGGAGTTGCCACAACTCCATTCTATAAAGTGGGCAAGTGCAAATACAACCTTTTGGTGGTTTATTTCCCAACTCTACTGTGGGGACTTGAGTGTAGGAAGTACAAAAATTTTGTAACCCAATTAAACAAAATAGGCTAACCCAATTGTCTAGAGAACTCAAAAACATATGCTCAGTTTTTCTGAAACCGGTTACTACTACCCCCATACCGTGTTTCTGAAAAACTGCTAATGCAGCACTTGCGTTGGTCATATGCATATCAGTTTTTACTTCACCAAAGTAATACATATTTCTTGAAAGCAAAGCAACATAAGCTACATAGTTAGAGTATGGGTATTCCCAAGTATTAAGTTTGACAAATTAAGGGAAATATCGAGGTCTCTTTTAAGACATTGTTCTTCTTGCTCTATTGATCTTTTTTTAACTTTTTCTAACTAACCTTTCCTACCTTTTTTCTGTATATTTTCATCTTTTAAGATTCATGCAAACCTGAATAAACCTACCAGAAGCCCCAATTTATTCTCTATTGTGATCTTACGACCCTAGATCTCATTGATGCTCTATATCTTATTATTATAGTACGAGAGTGGGCATAGTGCCTTATAAAGCAAAGGTCTTATTCTTAGATAACTGTCTTGGAATTCAGAACCTGCTCTCTTTTCCTAAAGCTTGAGCATAACAAATAAATAAAAGCATTATTGGAGCAAATTCAACATGGTCTTCTTAGCAAGGAAGGAAATTATGGAATCTGGATGCAGTTGAAGTCATTCCTCTACTCTGTATTGACTGTCTAAAAGAAGAATGCGAAGTTAACATGCTTGCATTGACCCACAACAAGCAATCTCTACTGGTTCCCACACTCTATCCATTATCCTTACGTGGTGGTTGAGTTATCTTCACTGGAACCAATAAGGGAGGGGATTTAATTTGATGATAATCAAGGCAATGATTGGAATCCCTCTATCTGCTCCCTCTCAAACTTTCTAATTCAGTAAATCTTTTATCATAAGCAAACTTATAGTAACTTATAAAAAACTAATGGGAAAAAAAAGTAGAAAGAAAAATATAAAGGAAGATACAAACAAATGGTGCTAATTCAATTACAAAAAAGAGAGTCAAAGGTAAGAAAAACACTTCCTTCTGCTATTTTCATATGCTGTTCCGGAGCTTTCAGATTTTATCTCCAAAGTCGAAGCAGCAGCCTCACCACATTCTGCGAACCTACCTAGCCGCCTTGCTTAAGAATCTATTGGTATAAGTTTAGTTGTACACAAACACAAGGATACCAATCCTAGTCTATGATTGTGGGAATCCTTCTCTAAACCATTGTGAATAGTCCTTTTTGTACCATCAGTAGTACTCTCTGAAACAACCCAGGACCACTCTTTTGCATCCACTAGACATCAGTATTGTCACAAAACTAATGTACGAGTCATTCTTCCTATTCTTATATATATATATATATATATATATATATATATATATATATATATATATATATATATAAACTATGGTTTCATGTCTGCTACAGAGGTGGGCACAGGCGACCACCACGAAGAGGTGGGCGTCCAATGGGACCCTGGGGAACGAGAGCTGGACGCCCGGGGAGAGGTTCACAACACCTCCCAAGGGGCGAGAGCGGCGGCGGGAGGATGGACAACAATCGAACGTCGTCGTAAAAAGGGATATGGCGCAAAACAACCACCATCGATGGCGGCAACAATGTACCGAAGGATGCCTAACCAGGGCGCACGCGGCTGGGTAGGATCAACAACTCGACAAAGGAGCACGGGAAGATGGGAGCAAACATAAGCCAGCCACAAGCCTCATCAGATGATACGACTACGAGTACAGCAGGAGACGGGCCCACGAGGCCAACGAAGACAGTGGGCGGCTGAACGGACAGAAGGTCAGAAGCCTAGGGAGGAAGTAGGTCCAAGATTTTGGGCAGGGGTGTGCAAAGAAGGAATCCAACAGACAGATGCGTCCATGCAGTATATCGAGCCAAAGACCATTGGTACACAACGGCGAGTCACGGAATTCACAGAAGATGACCTAGAGGAAACGGCGGAATACTGGAAGAATACGCTAATCCTTTATATCATGGGGGATAGACCGTTCTATGGACACATCCGGGCGTACGCCAATCGGGTATGGAAGCCACGAGGTTGCATAGAGTTATTCGCTCGAGAAAACGGTTTTTACTTCGTCTGATTTGGTCTACAGGAAGATGTTGAGCACATACTGCAAGGAGGGCCATGGACCTTTGATGGTCGATTAATCATCCTAAACAAATGGCATATGGACGCTAAATGTGAAAGAGATTCGTTGCATACTATCCCTATTTAGATATGTCTTCCATGCCTGCCAATTCAATACTGGAGTATACCGATGATTATGAAACTGGCCAGTCTAATAGGGATCCCTATTAAATCGGACGAGGCAACCGCAACGAAATCTAGACTGGCTTACGCTAGGATATTCGTAGAAATCGAAGCATCATCCACGCTACCACGAGTCTTGGAGTATGTACTACCATCCGGGGAGATTAGAACGCAGGCAGTGGATTATGAATGGATCCCTCCAGTATGTTCGCATTGTGGCTGCTTCAGACACATGATGAGGGTATGTACGACTAAGGCACCCGAGAGAGAAGAGGAGGTTCCGGAGGCAATCGCCGTCACAAGAGGATGGTGAAAGGGGGATGACACCCACATGGAAGAGGACAACCCACGAGCGGAGGAGGCGGAAGAAACTAGGGCGGTCCAGGATGGTCGGGAGGGCATGCAAATCATCACCTCATCCGCAACACCTGGAGGGCAAATAAGAAATCAAACTACAAGGGTAGGAGACGCTGAGGAGGGAGCCATAGCCACAGGTTCAAGTGAGTCACACAATCATGCATCCAAAAGAAAGAAGACCTTGGAGGGGGTGGTGACTGGGCAAATAATCCCCTACACGGGACAACATGGCATGCGGACAAGGAGCCAGACAGAGGCGAGGCCACATGCGAGCAGCAAGGGCCTATCTGCTACGAATCTTCTCAACTATGCCCGGAAGAAGAGGCAAGCGGTTGCGAGCAAAGACGACTCCAGATACTCGATATTACAAGAGTCAGAGTCGATGAGCGACCCCCTGTGTGTTACAAATCCAGGTTGGGAGAGACAACTCCAAGAGGTAGCTAATGGCCAAGAAGACAATGAAGACGTAACACGAGCTTTCACGGCCGAAGTCACCACTGACCTCGTGGTGAGTTTGGGAGGTTCAAGGGGTCAGCCCACCAATCATTAATGTCAGTCCTAGCATGGAACACGAGAGGAACCAACTCGTTGGGTAGATGGCGAGAGATCAAAGCGGTCATGAAGAAGACTCAAAGCTCTATTATTGCCTTGGTTGAGACTCAAATCAGTTTAGAAGATAACGAGAAGGACTCCCCACGGGTGGTCCCAGGTGCAGAATTTGAACCTGTGCAACAAACGCATATGGCTTATATGGGATAGTAAAATTTGGAACGGCCAAATCTTACATCAATCTGAACAAATAATGGCATGAGTTTTTACTAATACAGGTGGCTTTCGATTCCTGTTTGGTGCGGTGTACGGATACAACGATAGGCGACAAAGGGAGCAGATGTGGAAAGAAATTGTACAGATTGGAGAAATTGCAGAAGTCCAACTCCACATACCATTGCTGATCGCAGGGGACTTCAACGCTATTCTCTACAACTACGAAAAAGTTGGAGGACGTCGCGTTTCAGACTCTATCCTCGCGGACTTCCAGCGATGCTTGCTACAAGCCGGGTTGCAATGTTTGGATCGAACGGGGCACCGGTGGACCTGGAACAAGAGTTCTACTAATCATCGTCTAGTATGTCAACTGGATCATGCGTTGGGAAATGGCAAGTAGTTTGAGACGTATCCACAGGCGGTCGTAGAGGGACTAGCGGCTTTGACTAGTGACCATGCGTCACTACTGATCCAGATGACTGCTCCAGAAGGCCACCGAGCCCGGTCGTTCAGGTTTAACAATGTCTGGCCTCTCTAAGATGGGTACGGAGATGCGGTGGCAGAAGGTATGCGTGCATCAGTGAATGCAATTTAAGTTTATACAAAAACTTAAGTCCATCAAGGCAGCTCTGAAGAGATGGGAGAAGAATCGGCCACGGGACGAATTACTCGAGAAGGAGGAAGAGCTGCGCGTGGTCCAAACCCGCTTGCAATCTCTTCCGTAAGACCCGCTGATGGCACTACAGGAGAAGTCCTTACTCGAGGAAGTACGGGGGCTAGCACTCCAGGAATAAATTCAGTTGGCGCAATGAGCTAAGTGCCAGTGGTTGAAAGACGGTGACCGTTGTACCAAGTTCTTCTACAACGTCATTCGAACCCGACAACACCGAAATCATATTAACAAGCTAATCAATGCTCAAGGAAGGGAGGTATCCGTGGCCAAAGACATTCAGGAAAAAGCGGTGGAGTACTACAAGAAGCTATACAACCAGGTAGACTATGGCAAAGACTTCCCGAACCTAACTTATAAGGAGTTGGTAAGCCAACAAGGAAATCTAAAGCTTTTGGCCCTAGCCATACTGGACGAGATTGAAGCAGTGGTGAAAAAAGCAGATCCTAATAAAGCTCTAGGACCAGACAGCTTCAATAGTAAGTTCTATAACACTCATTGGGATGAATTGAAGTTGCATATTTTATCTATTGTACAAGACTTTCTGAATAATGGAAGATTGCTGAGAGAGCTCAATTATACTTTCCTGACGCTCATACCGAAGGAGGGAGCGACATCCCTGGCGGACTTCAGGCCAATCTCTTGCTGCTACTATTTGTATAAAATATTAACATCTGTCATGTGCCGGCGAATTGTGAAGATAATGCAGGAACTTATATCACCAAATTAGGCCGCTTTTGTGAAAGCCATATCGATTGCAGAGAATAGTCTTCTCACTCAGGAAATGGTTAGAAATTTCAACAAAGTTGGAGGAAACAAAGCATGCATGAAGTTGGATCTTAGAAAAGCATATGACATGGTAAATAGAGATTTTGTCTGTGAGACCATGATGGCGATAGGATTCGACAAGTAATGGGTGGACAGGATTCATGAATGTATTACTACTCCGACATTCTCGATTCTTATCAAAGGGCAACCACATGGATTCTTCACCAGCAACCGGGGCTTACGGCAAGGCGATCCCTTCTCGCTGTACCTGTTTACAATGGTTATGGAATACTTTACATGCTTGATGGAGGTGGAGATACATCGAAAGAGAATAGTGCCATTATACAAGAAGGTGATCCCAACTCTCTCTCATCTCATGTACGCAGATGACCTCTTAGTATTTTTGGTACCAACCAACAGGGCTTAAGTACAATGGTCAGACTGATGAAAAAGTTTGGTGACATGACGGGGCTCCAGCTAAATAAAGAGAAGAGCAAGGTGTACTTTAATGCCCACTGCTCCAACCAAGATGACCTCGAGGAAATACTCCAAATTGAAAAAGGTACTCTTCCAGTAAAATATTTGGGTGTCCCGATGTCGGTCAACTATGCGTGCGCACAAGAATGCCAAAATTTGGTAGATTATGTACAACGAAGAATAGAAGGCTGGCAGGCTTAGATGTTATCATTTGGAGGGAGAATAGAGTTTATCAAATCAATAGTTTCAGCTATTTCTCTCTTCTGGCTTCAATCAATAATGCTTCCAATGGCGACGATTCGTAAGATGAACAAGTTATGCGCGGACTTCATATGGCGATGAGGGATTCATATGATTGCATGGTCTACTTTGTGTCGACCAATTGAGGAAGGTAGAGTGGAAATAAGATCGATGACCGTCCTTCGAGAAGTGGCATGACTAAGATTAACTTGAAATTTTGTCGAAGGCAAATCTATCTGGACAGAGTGGATGAAAAATCGATACCTCAAAGGGTCGAATTTCTGGGTTCATAAGATTGAACAACAATTACTCGGTGACGTTCAAAACAATATTGAGCCTAAGAAGCGAAATTAAGCAATTCATCTCACGAGAATTTGGTACGGGATTGAATACACATTTATGGTTCAGTCCGTGGTTAGAGCATCAAAATATGGTGGAACGGCTTGGATGGCAGTTGTTCGGCCCGGAGGGACAGCATGAAACTGTGAGCTTACTAATTCAAGGGGGAAGCTGGCTACCTACATCACATACCATAGGGAGGTTGTGCTCGTCATCCATTTCTAAGATTAATATAGACACATAATTGGAAGAAGACAAGTGGGTGTGGGATACTACTACTTCACAGACCTTTGAGTTTAAAAAAAATATATGAACTCGTCCGACCGGTTAGCAATCCAACAACACATATGGAATACATATGGATAAAGGGAGTAGCTTCAAAGATGCAGCTAAATATGTACAAGACCGTGCAAGGTAGATTACTGACTCAAGACTGCCTCACACGATTTGGCATACAAATACAAGAACCTGGTTGTGTATTCTGCAGCAGTACAAATGAGTCGCTCGCTCACTTATTTTTCTCCTGTTCATTTACAAGTAACATATGGCAACATCAGTGTGGCAAATTGCACCTAAGCTACAATGGTTCTCGAGATATATTTGCACACATCGAAACAGATCTCCAATCTAAGGAACAGAGGCAGCAAATGGTTTAAGTAAGCGCGAGTTAGGCTAGCCGCTAGCGTTTGGCACATATGGAGAGAACGGAACAAACGGTTATTTGAAGGATTGATCAATACATCAATTGGAATCCTGCACAACATAGAGTTTGATGTTAATCAAATGATGTAAATGTTGAAGCTGTAAACAATATTGGCAATGAAATTATATTTTCCAATATATATATATATATATATATATATATATATATATATATATATATATATAGACACACAAAAAAAAATATAGACACACACTAGGATGAGGAAGCATATGTATATATATATATATATATATATGTATATATATACATATATATATATACACTAGGATGAGGAAGCATATAATTTAAAGTATTAGGGGATGATGTTATGCCATTACCCCAAGGAGGATTACATGAAAAAGTAAATTTTGGAACATATGGATAGTTTGATTCAAAGGATACCTGGAGGTGAAAAGTTATATCGAGGTGACTTAAATGGTCATGTTGGAAATGAGAACAATGATTATGATAGCGTGCATGGAGATTATGGGTATGGGGTTAGTTTAAGAGCAGACCTGATATTAGGCAGATAGATTACTGTTTACTTCGAAGGTTGATAGACTAACATGTAAAAATCGTATAATTATATCAGGAGAGAGCCTAACCACTCACCATGAATGATCTTAGATATTAGTATTAGGAAATGGAAAGGAAATGCTAGGGTGGAGAAGAGACAACAAACTAAATAGTGGAACTTGAAAAGAGAAAATATTTTAAGGATAAACTAATAAAGGAAGGTCTATGAGACATAGAAGCGAATTATAGTCTTATATGGTATAATATGACAAGTTGTATCAAGAAAGTAGCAAGAGAGATTCTAGGAGTGTCAAAAGGCTATGGTTGGACCTCGGAAGAAGTTGATGGTCGAACGAGGAAGTTGAAAATGTTATTAAGGCAAAAATAATTGTTTATAGAGATTGACAAAAGTGTAAAATGAGAAAAACTTTGAGAGAGAGTGGCGAAAAAGGCAGCTAAGAAAGTAGTTAGTGATTCTAAATCTAAAACATATGATAATTTACATAGGAGGTTATAAATTAAGGAGAGGAACAAATATTTAAAGGCTTGCTAAGGGTAAGGAAAATGAGGACCATAGACTTAGGCAATATTAAGTGTATCAAGAGCCAGGACCAAAGGTACTAGTAAGAGAAAATGATATTAAAGAGAGGTGGAGTAGTTATTTTCACATGCTGATAGTAACCTATAAAAACTTGGTTTAGTTTCAGAGTTAGCTAAGGATAGGTCATATTAGTATTCTCATAAAATTAAATTTTTTTAAGTTAAGGGTGCTTTAAAGGAAATAAAAAATAAAAAAGCGGTAGGACTTGATGATATTCCTATGGAAGTTTGGAAATGTTTAGGGGAGAGATGATTGATGTGGTTTTTTGGATTATTCAAAAAAGAATTCTAAGGACTAAGAAGATGCTGGATGAATGGAGAAGCAATATTATAGTACCTATATATAAGAAAAAGAAAGATGTACAAAATTGTAACAATTATCGATGAATTAATCTTATGAATCATACCATGGAAGTAGGGAAGAGAGCGATTGAGCAAAGATGAAAAAAAAGACTAGAATTTCAGAGAATCAATTTGATTTTTGCTAGGAAGATATACTATGGAAGCCACTTACTATGAAGATTAATGGAATGATTTAGAAAGAAAAATATATTTACATATGGTTAATTTAGAGAAAGCTTATGATCAAGTTCATAGGGAGAGAATGTTTTGGTCGTTGAAGAAGTTTATATTAGTTATATGTAGTTATATTGAGATTATTAAGGATATATATGAAAGAGTTACGACGACCATGTGAACTACTGGAGGAGATAGTAACCCGTTCCCTATTATCATTGGCTTACATCAAGGATTAACATTGAGTCCTTACCTTTTTGTGATAGTTATGGCTGAAATTACTAAGCATATCCAGGAGGAGGTTCCATGATATGTGACATTTGCTGATGATATTGTGTTGGTTGGTGAGAGTCTTAGTAGAGAAATGTTAGATGCTAAAATAGAAGTGTGGAGAGAGATTTTGGAATCTAAGGAATTTATGATTAGTAGAACAAAGGCAGAGTATATGAAATATAATTTTAACCCAAAGTCAAGGAGAAATGAGAGCATAGTCCATATAGATGGACAAGAGATTCCTAAGAGTGATAGTTTTCAGTATTTATGGTTAATCATTCTTCAAGATGGAGAGATTGAGAATGATGCCTTGGATAGAATTAAAACATGGTTGTTGAAATTGAGGAGTGCTTCTAAATTTAAAAATTCTACAAAACCGACTATAAGAACAACTATTCTTTATGGATCAGAGTGCTGGACAATTAAGAAACACTATATTCAGAAAGTTAGTGTAGCTAAAATGTGAATGCTAAGATAGATTATTGGCAATACATTAAAGAATATGATAAGAAATAAATGCATTCGTGGAAAGTCAGAGGTGGTGCCAATTGAAGTCAATATGAAGGAAAATCGATTTGGGTGCTTTGGATATGTGCAACATAGATCCATAGATGTCCTGTAAAGAGAGCAATAATATAATAGTTAATGGAGCCGCTAGGACTAGAGGTAGGCCTAGACTAACCTGGTGGTTGTTAAAGAAGGATATAGATGTCGTTACAGAGGATATGGTCCATAATGGAGTCTAGTGGAAGAGACGATTCAAACAGCCAATAATGGGCAAAAATTTGATAGCAAGTTGTGAAGATATAGGGTGTAGAATGTTCCCAATCCCCTAAAGGATGGTGTGCATAGGTTGTCCAATGTCCAACACTTGTACAATGATTCAAGGGTTAGATTATTGATATACAATTACCACCAGGAATCTCTTCAACTTAATAGTTATTATCATCCAATTGTATGGTGTATGTTTATCGTAAAGAAGTTTCAAGTGATATGGTGGGTTTGTTTTTAGGCTATTTAGATGATATGCATAATTTTAACTGTGGATTTCAAGTTTATATGCTCCACTATGTATCCAACTTACAGGAGTTGACCTCAAATCCTACATTATATGATTGTGTTTATAATCTTAACAGTGACGTTTACTTATGGATACCCACTTTACCACGCAGTGGTATCTTTGTTTAACAAGGAGAATTGAAAGATAATTGGAAAACATCTCCAGTTCTCGTTGATGTCTACTTTATACCCTGCATACTACTTGGTTTACATCATATGTTGTTGAATACTATGTTTGAACTTACCTACATACGTGTGATCCCACTTTTTAACTCTGTTGCTATTGGTCCACATATTAGTAAATTTCAGGTTCTTTAAATGATTGCAAACTACCACCTCACATGGAGTTGCAAACTTGGATATGCATTCTATGCTCTCTCCCTGTATATTCTGACTATGAGACCATCAGATCCCTTGCATAAAGAGAATTTACCCTTTGTAGTACATATTCTTCTGCAGATTTTGGAGCCTTCTAAAGAAGTTGCTCTGCAACTATTGGACTCAGGTCGACAAAACATACATACCAGGAAATTGGGCATAGAAATGCTTAGACAGCTTTCTCTGCATCACCATTATGTCAGTATACTTTTAGAAGATGGCTACTATCTCCAAGCTCTACGCTATGCTAGAAAGAACAAGGTACGGCTAAATATTATGTATTATTTTTATATCCGAAGTGTTTTTATTCTGCACAATGTTTTCATCCCAGAAGAACTGAAGAAGTATGATTAGTTGCAGCTCTGAAAGAATTCATGACAGGAACTGAGAGTAGGTTCATTGTGCTTTGATATGATTTCTATCTGGAAAACTGATAGTCTAAATTACTTCTTTGACACTTTGTGGCTAATATTATGGTCAACTGAGGTTTATTGCACGGATATGATTATTATATTTGTGTATCAGAATATTTATTTAGATGCATAGGCATGAGATTCTGGAAGATTGATGTCGGCATATTCTATTGATTGGGAGAGGGTTAGGTACCTTTAAGATGATGTGCAGGTCAAGGAAGGTTGGAAAGAATTAGCATATACAGTACATGGGTGACATACAATACTATATGTGATACCTCCAATAATCCGAGACATAATTTTCTTGCATATATTGCAAGAAATCCCCTTAAGGTTTTGTCTTGGAAGTTAAGTTCTTGCCACTAGAATCTGTTAGAATGGAGTTATATGATCATCACGTGGCATGAAGACCAAACTACCTTCCATGTTCATCTAATGACAAAAAGTAATATTTTGAAAACTTTACCAAAATGCTTTACACATCTTAAATTACAAAAAAATAGTTTTACATAAAGCCCTCCTCCCTCTTTCATATCCACCAGCCACACAACCCCTGCGGCCATTGTTCTCTCTCTCTATATATTTGTGAGCCACCTGCTCGATTGTTGTGCCTTCACTTGTCAATAGCCTTCTGCCAGCAAAGCGACTGGGACAAGATTGCGGAAGTTGCATGTGTTCCCGAGGTACGTGATGGAGAAAAAAAAGAGAGTGAGAGGGATGAGCTTACCGGCGCAGAGAATTGTCTATGGACAGAGAGTTACGACGGCAATATGGGGATGGTGGTAGAAGGAAGAGGCGTCGGTGGATGGAGATAAAGGATATGGATAATATTCTGTAATAAAATTTAATAAACTAATTCCTTATGCTTTTAAGGTTGCGTTTGGTTCATTGTAATGTAATCGTAATCGTAATGGAATTGGGTTTGTAATGTAATTGAGTTTGTAATGTAATGGAATTACAATTACATTACTATGTTTGGTTGAAACATGTAATCAAACCATGTAATGTAATGTTAATTGCATTCATGTGTTTGGTTTACCATGTAATGTAATTGAATTTTTAATTTAATATTTTTTTAAAATACAACATAAAATTAAAAAAGTTGATCAATAAAAAATTTTAAAATTTTAAAAAGAAAAAAGAAAAAAAAATTAAAAATAAATAATAAAAATGGGGGAAAATGGTTTGTTTTCTGCTTAAAAAAAGACCAAAAACGAAAAAAAACGACAAAAAATAAAAAATACAAAAAATGACAAACGAACAAAACGGGGAAAAAAAACCAAAAACGAAAAAAGCGATAAAAATAGAAAAACGACAAAAAAAATCAAAAATGACAAAAAAGGTGAAACCATCAAAAGTGACCAATAATGATAAGAAAATGACCAAAAACAAAAAAAATGACAAAAAAAACAACAAAAAAATAAAAAAAGACGAAAAAAACGACCAAAAACCAAAAACGACAAAAAACGACAACAAATGACAAAAAATGACCAAAACGAAAAAAGTATCAAAAGGGATCAAAAACGACAAAAAAGAACAAAAAGGGCCAAAAACGACAAAAAAGATTAAAATGACAAAAAAGGATTAAAAAAAGAAAAAAACAAACAAACAAAAATGATCCAAAACGATAAAAAGGAACAGAAATGACAAAAAAACGAAAAAAAATAAAAAAAATCAAAAAACAAGAGGGAATTAAAACGAAAAAAACGACAAAAAGATTAAAAAAAATTGCAAAAAAAGACCAAAAACGACAAAAAAGGAACAAAACGACAAAAACAACAAACAAAAAGAAAAAAATGAGCATAAAGGACAAAAAAGTGGAAAAAGACAAAAAAACAAAAAAAAGGGTACAAAATCGACAAAAAACGAACAAAATATGCAAAAAACCGACCACAAACGATAAAAACATGCAAAAACGACCAAAAACGATAAAAAATGTGCAAACATGTGCAAAATCGACCTAAAAGGATTTTAAAAACGTGCAAAACGGCCAAAAAAGGGCAAACAATGAAAAAAAAAGGGTGAAAAAATGGTCAAAAACGTACAAAATCGACTAAAAACGTACAAAATTGACAAAAAATTGATATAAAAAAGCGTGCAAAAGCGGCAAAAGACGTGCAAATAAAGCAAAAATAATAAAAAACGTGCAAAGCCGACAAAAAATGTACAAAATCGACAAAAAAGATTAAAAAATGTGCAAAAACGACCAAAAGCGGTCAAAAACGGCAAGAATGTACAAAAACGACCAAAATCGAAAAAAAATGGCCCAAAACGATCAAAAAGAGCAAAAACGAACAAAATGACAAAAACAAACAAAAACATACAAAAACGGCAGAAAAACGAACAAAACGATAAAAAACAACAAAAACAACAAAAAAAGGCCAAAAATGAAAAAAGCGGCAAAAAACGAACAAAAAGGGACAAACGACAAAAACGTACAAAAATAGCAAAAAACGAAAAAAACAAAAAACGGCAAAAAAATGAACAAAAACGATAAAAAAAACAAAACGACAAAAAACTAACAAAAATGGCCAAAAAGGAACAAAAACAAAAACGACAAAAACAAATAAAAACGAACAAAAATGGCAAAAAAACGAAAAAAAGACCAAAAACGGCAAAAAACGATAAAAAACAAACAAAAACTAGCAAAAAACGGCCAAAAATGAACAAAAACGACAAAAAAGGACAAAAACGATAAAAAAATAAACAAAACGAACAAAAATGGCAAAAAACAAAAAAAGGACAAAATCCGACCAAAACGAACAAAAAGGACAAAAAACGACAAAAAATAAACAAAAACGACAAAAAATAACCAAAAACGAACAAAACGGCCAAATTATAGCATACCAATCTTCCGCTTAAGTTGTAATGTAATTGCGATTACATAGGTTTTATGATGTAATTGAGTTTAGAAGAAACTGATGTAATGTAATCAAACTTGTAATCGCGATTACTTTACATCTATTTTTTTTTTGTCCAACCAAACACTCGAGTTAGATTGACAACGTAATGCCAATTACATTACGTTGTCCAATCCTGCAAACCAAACAGGCCCTAAATTTGGTTTCCAGTGGTCGGAGATAAACAACTACAACTTCTTTGATAGAGTAGTGGGGACGTCGTAAGTGGAGAAGAGAGAGAGAGGGGGGGGGGGGGGGGGGGGGGGGGGGGCTTCATGAGAGGTGATGCCCCTGTTCGTGAGGATGCTCTTCTTCTCCTCAGACACTACTGCTTTTACTCCATCCTTTCTGCTCCCAATTTCCGTTTTCCCCTCCTCTTATGCCTCCCCCATTCCTTTCATTCTCTTGCTACTATGCTTCTCATTTCTCCTTCAGCCCGCTTTCCCTTCCTCTAACCCCCCCACCCCACCCCACCCCACCCACCCACACACAGATTCCTTTCATTCTCATGCTACTACTATGCTTCTCATTTTTCTCTTCAGCTTTTCTTCATTTCTCCATCTGCTCCTATTTTCCCTTTCCTTACTCTTACATTTTCATATTTCTCTGCTTCTTTCTCTTCCACCTTCTCTCTTCCTCACTAGCATTTTGCCTACTTTCACCTTTTCAACCTTGATGTAATATTTTTTTTTTTTTTTTTTTTTACCTTGATGTAATACAAGTTACTGTAGTTGCATACACTGTATTTGAGTATTCCGACTTTTTATAAAGCAATTATTTTCCTCTTGTTAGGTTTGTGTACTTTGGCCCCAAGCTGCATTAACAGAGATTGTTACAGGACTAATTACCTTTTTATTACTATTCCAAAAATTATGTAATTCTCCCTTCTCGTCTCTCTCCCTCATTCCCAGCGACTATCACACTGTTCTCTCCACTGGTTCTTGCTGTTCGCCATATTGTTGTGAGAGAGAAGGAAGCTAGATCTGCTGCCTTGACTAGTTTAAAATCAGGATTGGGGATTGGAGGAGGAAAGGATAAAATTATATTTCTTTAAATGCAGTCCCATGAGAGTATTCTGACAGAATTTTTAGTAGAAAAGTGCAGACAAGAGGAAATTTGGAGGTGATATAAGATCTAGGATGGAAATTACTACTATGGTGCAAGTAGGAGGGGTATTGTTTTGCAGTCAACCATTATCACTATGCAAAGTATATTATTAACTGCGACTCCTGCCAATAGTTTTCAGTTTGTAGGTTGTAACAATGCTATGTTACTTGTTTCTTTCTGCAGTTGGTTCATAACAAGTACTTTTTTTTTTTAAGGTTAAAAAATAGAAGTACTTGTTATGAACCAACTGCAGTTGGTTCATAACAAGTACTTGATTTGCTGTGAATACTTGTAGAAGTTTTATGCTATAATTCCATTGGTGACGGTTTAACAGATTCCCCACCTGAAAGGTTGGAAATAAGACAAATGCTTACCCTTTCCTCTTCACTCTTCTTTATTTCCCACACTTTTGCGATGAGAAATTTGACTCTGATTGCAAAAATTACTTTATATGCAGGTAATTACAGTGAGGCCATCGCTCTTCCTTGAAGCTGCTCTTGCTGCTAATAACTCTCAGCATCTGGCAGCAGTACTGAGGTTCTTCTGTGACTTCACTCCTGGCTTCAAGAGCACATCAGAGCATGACAGATATCATCGGATTTTAACCGAAATGTACTAAACGCAAAGCTGGGAATGCTTCTATCCCTTGTTTGTCGAGGAACTTTTCTGTTTATTTGTTTCTTTCTGAACCAAGATATAATGGCTCATTGGAAGTTTGTATGAAAATATACATGCTGGAAAAATGTTGCATTATACGTGCATGTTCATATTCAAAGAATTCAAGTTATACATACGAAAAATAACGGTTTATACTCTCCATACCGAGTTTATCCAATGTTTTATGGGATTGTTGAAATTCAGTTATATGAACTTCTGAGATTGGTGAATCTAGCGCCGGGTCATGACATCCGTGAAATTTTGCACTCTACAGTTGAAGGTATCATGATCCATTCGATTGATTGTGCTGTTGACGAGATTTGGTTGTGACCATAGAGAGCAATACACTGGTGGCCAGGAAGGTAGAATGACACAAATACAAACGTCGTATATCCGGGGTGGTTCAAGCCAGTCGGTTACGGATACCGATCACCCATCGACTAGTATTCTGGCCAAAATTTTCTGGGAAGTCGGCAAACATCAAATGTGATCCTGCTGGTTTTGGTGATCTTGAACGCTACTGCTGTGAGATGCTGCAGTCAGGAGCGGGAATATATATGTATTTCAAATACACACATTTTCAGTTTTGCCTGAGAGATCTCCATCTCCATCCTATTCTGAGTTTGGAAAAAAGTTGTTGCCGCATAGGAATAATAAGTTTTCATTGATAAAGTCCTCCAATGCAAATGTCAAATAAGTTGTAAAGTTGACATGATATGACATGGCAAAAATATTGTTAAGTTGGTTGTCTAGTTCTAGACAATGCACTTGACAATGCATTTACCTCCACATCATCAATTATGAATAAAAATATTTAGAAAGAAGGGAAGGAGTGAATAAGTTGCCTTGAACGTTGAAAAAAAGTAGATTTTATTTTCTCAATACTTTTGCATTGGAGAATTTTTTTCTATGTGTGAATACAATCCTGCCGCCTAAAAAGACCGTGTCTCCTGCCTCATGCCACATACATAACAAGACAATAGAGTTGGAGTTGCTCTGAGCCTGTGGATAATTGCACCAAGACCAATAACTAAAAGTTTGCAACTTTTTGCTTTCCAGATTTTTATTCAATAAGTTTTAAAGTGTATCAAAACAATAGACCACTCTGCATACTCTATTATAGCAAAAGGAAAAACTAGAGCAACAGATACAAATGTATGCCAAATGGACAATCTCTTCCAATATAACATCCATTATAAGCTGAAGATTTGTAATTCTCTGCGAGAATCTGTGATCCATAACAATATCCCTTGGTTCATATGCACAAGCAACAACCAGAGAGTGGTCATGAAGTAATCAATTTTGGACAATGAAGAAAACAAATTTACAAATTCCTACTTGCAGCATTTTTTGACAACATAATCAAATAATAAAAAACTATGCAGATAATTCAACTCATAAGCAATCTAACTCGAGTTTATTGTACATTGTTGATTCCTTTAACATGCTATGAAGATATCCTCAGAAACTCGAGTTCATTGTACATTGTTGATTCCTTTAACATGCTATGAAGATATCCTCAGAAACTCGAGTTCATTGTACATTGTTGATTCCTTTAACTTACTCAGAGTTCAACTCAACAATCTCTAATGAAGATATCCTCTGAAACTCTAAGAGTAGTGTATCTTTTTGGCAAATTCATTCACTCATTCATTCATTTTCACTCTTCGTAACGACTTCGACGTTGTTAAGCCCCTCGATCAACGTCAAGTAGGTACTGTCGTCGGGAGTGATACCGTTGCTCACCATCTCGTCGAGAACCTCTTCCGCGTGATCCCCTTCGCCACTCTTACACAGCCCTCGTATAAGCGCATTGTACGTAAGGATCGTGGGGTTGAATCCCTTGCTCAGCATCTCGTCCCGCACCGAGAAAGCGTCCTTCATCTCCCCTTTCCTGCCGTACCCGCTGATGAGCGTGTTGTAGCTGATAAGATCCGGGGCTATCCCCCGCCTGGCCATCTCGTCGAGCAGCCCGCGAGCCTCCTCGGCCCGCCCCAGCAGGCAGAGCCCCCGCATCAGCGAGTTGTAAGTAACCTCGTCCGGCCCGACCTTCTCCCTCTCCATGTCCTTCACGAGGCCGAACGCCCGCTCCATGTCCCCGGCCCCGCAGTGCCCGTCGACCAACGCGTTGTACATCACGAGGTCCGGACGCAGGCCCTCCTCCGCCACCGCCTTCGTGAACAGCCTGTCGGCCTCGCCCGCCCTCTTCCTCCTGCAGAGGACGTAGATCAGGGACGTGTACGTAACCCTAGTCGGCTTCACGCCTCGCCTCGCCATCTCCTTGAACATCTCGAACGCCCTGTCGACGTCGCCTCCCTTGCAGTACCCGTTGATCAGTATGTTGTACGTGATCCCGTCGCCAACGAGCCCTTTCCCCTCCATCTCCCTCACCATCCCCTTCGCCTCCTCGCTCCTCCCCTCCATGAAGAGGGCGTGCACCAGCAGATTATACGTACAGACCGTCGGCTCGACGCCTTTCTCGACCATCATATCCCTACACTTCAACGCCGCCTCCAGGTCCCCTTTATTGCAGTACCCATCAATCAAGCAGTTATAATTAACCGCCCCGGGCACGAGGCCCTTCTCGAGCATTTCTTCGAACAGGTTGCGTGCGTCGGAGATTCTTCCGGTGCGGACGAACCCCCTGATGAGGATGCCGTAGGTGTAGGAGTCGGGCCTGATACCCCTCGCGGACATGGAGGAGAAGACCTTGAGGGCGGCGTCGGTGCGGCCGCGGAGGAAGCAGGCGTTGATGATGGTGTTGTAGGTGACGGCGTTCGGTCGAACGCCGAACTCTTCTTCCATGGAGTTGAGGAGGGAGTGGGCTTTGGAGAGCCTGTTCTGCTTGCAGAGGGCGTTGAGCATGATGTTGAAGGTGGTGACGGAGGAGCGGAGGCGGAGGCGGAACATCTCGGCGAAGAGGAGCCAGGCGGAGTCCGGGTGCGGGGAGCGGAGGAGGGAGGAGAGGAGGCGGTTGAGGACGGGGACGGGGGGAGTGTGGGCGTTCTTCAGGTGGTAGAACGTGCGGAGCGCTTTGAAGGGGTGGCCGGCGTTGACGAAGCAGTTGAGGAGGGAGTTGGCGGCGGCGGACGCGGCGGCGGACGAGGCGGCGGAGGGGACGCCATTGGTAAGGGCCTTCGAAGTGCTCATGTTTTTCGAAATTGGGAGGGATTGGAGTCCTGTGCAGGGGTGAGCATATAACTATTGAAAACCGAAAAACGAACCGAAATCGAAATGAGCAATGCTACAGTTACAATCAAGTATTTACAACTTTTTTACAACTACTCATCCATTTTCTGACATGTGGGCCAGATGGTGGCCTGGCCCACATGTCAGCAAATGGGTGTAAGTTGTAAGAAAGTTGTAAAAATTTGGTTGTAAACCAAACATTTTTCAATCGAAATATGACAAACGGTTCGATTTTTCGGTTATCGGTTTAAAATTTTAGAATAATTGGTTCTTGATCCGAATAATCGAACCGAGCCAAAAATCGATTTAGATTTAGTAATTTATCAAACTACCCTCAATTTATATATACTAATGTTTTCGAACCCTAACTGAACGTACTCTCTTCTCATATTTTCTGTCGGTGCTTCTTTGAGCACTCTCTCTCTACCATCAATCTATATATACTAATATTTTTCACTCTACGTAATATAATAACTCATAAATACAATAATGTCATATTTTTTTTAAAATTTGTTATTTAAATAGGTTCATTTTACTAAAAAATTGAAAGTCCAGTACATTGGTACATGAAATCGAACCAACCGAAAATCGACCGAGTTAATTCGGTTTGATTTTGTTCGATTTTTATAAAAATGATTCGGTTTTTCGATTTTGAGAAATATAATTTACTATTATTTTGGTTTTTATATATTCGGTTCCATTCGGTTTGAAACGAACCGAACCGTTGCTCACCCCTAGTTCTGTGCAGTTCCGGTGCCAAAGTTTGTACTGTGGATCCGGGTTCCGTAATGGATCCGACTCGATCAGACCCGACCCGAACCCGACATTAGCATCCGTATGTATTTCCTTTCTCTCTTCCTCCCCAAAACAAAACCCTAATAAATTCTCTAATTCTCGTATGAAACCCCCAATTTGCTCCACTCTTCCACCAAAACCGTAATTTCCCTCTCTCTTCGGTGATGGCTTCGGGAAAGAGGGAGAACGATTCGAGAGGGGGCGCCATGGTCGACCAAAGCCCAGAGGTTCAGTAAAGCTTCAACTTTTACTCGTTAATTTCTTTTATCGAAGGAGTAGACATTTATATAATCAGAGGAAATCACTGGATTTTGGCGAGAGTTGCTGTAGAATATAGTTCATGAATTGGGATTCTAGTACTAATATTTAGTTACTGACATAATAATTTTGTAAATTGTACTCTTTTTCTTCTCTCAAACGAGGAGAGGAGACATTCTTAATTAGAGGAAATTACTTGATTCTGATGGGAATTGGTATTGAATAGTTCATGATTTGGGATTTTACTAATAATATTTAGTTCTTCCGATGATAAAGTTGCAATTTTTTTCTTTTTCTTTTGTCATGACATTGACGAGGAGTGAGGGTTTGGGGGGGGGGGAGGTGGTCAATGGTGAGGAGTTTGGGAGCTCTCATTTCTAAAGAACACTGCTTTCCGATTAGTTGAGGATAACTGTAGTGTTCTGTAAGATCTGTTGCAGTCTTTTACATCATTTTCGGCATTTGGTTTGCTGCAAGTGGCACCAATCCACTGTTTAGTACAACTTTTTTTGCAGCCAAATTGGCACAACATTATTTACAACAACATTTCTTCATCCAATGTCATAAAGTACCAACAAGACGGACAACTTTCTATTTACAACAACAAAGTTGGAACCAAGTATCATAGTTGCATCATTCTGAACAATGGATTTTGAAGATCCTGCAAATCATCAAAAACTACACTCTACTTTGGACATGCAATTGTCAAACTGTCTATGCAACTCAATTTTTTTTGGGCCAATTGTAGCAAATTTCCCCTTTGGTCTTGCTGTAATAGTGCCTATTACTGCCACAAAAGTTGCAAGACCTCTCTCCAAAAGACTGAGGGTCCGTTTGGATATGTTTTCTGAAATTTCTTTCTGAAAACAGTTTTCTGAAAGTAAGTTATAAAGTTGTTTTCTGAGTATAAAAATTCTGGCTTTGCGTTTGTTACTTTTATCTGAAAAATAGTTTTATGAAATAAAATTTTCAAATTCTGTTTGGTAAATATTTTGTGAAAATAATTTTTATTAAAATTTTATAAAATATTTATACAAAAATTAAATCTGTTCGTGTCCAACGTGTCTAATAAAATATTTGTATCATGTCTATGTTTGTGTTCATTTGTGTCCATGTTTGTGTCCATTCTGTGTATCATCCCCTTCCTCTCCTTCCTCTTGTTAGCAATTCGGCAAACGGAAAAAAATTCGAGACGGCAAAAGTACGAGTATAAATCGGCTCAGTGTAAATAAAATACGTTCAAAAATTCGGTCAAATATTCAAAAAACAGAAATATTGAGGTTAGAAACTTCACATTCTTAAATATGTTGTCAAATTTGGTTAATTAAACAGGTTTCTAGCATATTTTTTGTGCCAAATTGTTCAATAATTTATACAGAACACGTTTAAAACTTCGCATGCTTAAAAGTTACGTACCGATTTGGATTTGTTAAAAGTACGCAAGTATTATACGTTTATGAAAGATACGAAAAAATTCGCGTATAATACGAGTTTTATTCGGATGATTGCTAACAAGGCTCCTTAGTTCCAGGGAAGAGCTCGCCTTGGGCTAGGGCTGAGTTCGCCTAGGCCACTCAACGGAGGAGCTCAGACCCCACTCGTCGCTCGCCTGAGTTCGCCTAGGCCATCTCCGTCGTTGATGCCACTCGTGGTCGCCTGAGCTCGCCTAGGGCTACTGTCCTTAATTTTCGTATCCCGCACTCATTTTATGTTCGTAAAATTTTCTCGTGTCCATGCAATTACTGTTACAGCAATTTTTGTATCTGACACAAGCTCGTCCTCCTCTCGACGTCGAGGGTTCTAGTTTGGACACCGTGGATCCACCATGCCGCCGGGAGGCGAGGAGGAGGGAGAGCTCAGGGGTCGTCCGGGGAGGCGAGGAGGAAGGAGGGCTCCATGGACGGTGGCGTCAACTCCATGGACAGGCCCGATGCTGGGGACAGCCAGGCGCTGCAGCTCATGACGTCGCAGCAGTTCGTCGCACTGCAGGTCCGTCAGACGTCGCCGTCGAGGAGCGCGAGGGCTGCCGCACCCTTGGCCTCGTCCTCCTCCGCGACGAGGAAGTCATCTCCATCGTGTCGCCGCTGGAAGGAGAATGAAGGCTCCCGCAGCGCCCACCCCGGAGTAAGCTCTGAAGAGAAAAGTGTTGGGAGGAGAGAAACGAATTGGGAGAGGAGTAGCTCTGGAGAGAAAAGTATTGGGAGGAGAGAGAAAAGTATTGGGTGTTGGGAGGAGAGGGAAAAGTAATGGCAGGAGCAGAAGGTTTGAGTGCACTCTGAAAAGAGGTCAAAGTTACTTTCCAAAAGTAACTTTTAAACACGAGACTTCCCAAAAAAAAAAATTTAACTTCATTTGTGAGTTGTCCTAACCAAACATATATTCTCCCACTCCTTTCGTTATAACTCAGAAAGCTTAGTTATAATGACTATCCAAACAGGGCCTGAACTTTTGTTGTGGCTGTTAAAAGTCCCTGCCACTTACAACAATAGTTATTTACTTATAAATATTACATAATTTTGTTTCCTCCTTTCATTCAGAGGTTATATAGTTCCCCATGAATAGAAATAGCATGCAACATTTATTCTTGTTATTGGTATTGCAAATACAGTGTTTGATGGCTGTAAATGATGTTGCATGACTTATTGTTTAGTGTTTATGAACTGAAATCGAACACACTTCAAAAGATCCTACCAGACCTGGACTCGTCCGACACAAATGACCAGATTTAAGTCTGTGAATAACAGGATTGTAATTTTTTTTATGGATTTTGTGAAATGCCCATACCTGACCCCGGCTAGAAGTATATGGTGAATGGTAGGTTACATTCTCCATGTTGAGGGCCTAGATCCAATACGAAGCATATATGACCCTTGGGTGTTATGAGTATGTTATGAACATGGTACCAACGACGAACACAAAGTTACAAAGATTTATGTGGTTCGGAGATTATCTACTACATCCACAGCCGCAAACGAGTCGTGTTATTGTTTGAAGAGAGTTATTTACAAGAGATGAAGTCCTATTTATAACGAGAGAGTAGGGCAACCATCGACTTCAATATATTTACGGAACTACCCCTTCTAGTGTATTACTAAACTTATCCTTGTATGATATACATATAAAATATCTAACAGGGTGGCAAATCAGGACCATATGTGCAGTAGGAAACCTGATCAAAGCTCCATAATCTCTAACATGGTCAAGTCTTGACCTGACCTGGTAGCAGCCGTAAACCATAAATCATTTGTTTTGATTTTTTTATTTATTTTTGCCTAGAGAAAAAGCACAACATAATTTTTAGCCAAGTTTGTCTTCTCTCCATCACTCTCAGCTGTGGTGGCTCTCCGCTCGAGCACCGAGGTGGAGTCCTCGTCGATGCGGCGGTGGGAGGTCCTCCACCGCGAGCTCCTCCGCTGCGAGCTCCTCCGCCGCGAGCATCTAGGGTTTGTGGAACACTATCATCATCATCCCGAAGTTGATGGTGGTGTTGATGGTGGTGGTTATGGCTTAGGTGATGGATGGCGGTGGTGGTTTAGGTGATGATGGTGATGGTAGTGATGGTGGTGTTGGCTCGGCGGCGGTAGCCGGAAATGGCCGGAGAGAATTTGGGGTCGGGGTGAGGTGAGGGGTGAGGTGGGTGTTGGCCAGTTGTTTGGAGAGTAGTGTCTGTGTTGATACAGATATTTTATTGGACACGAAAAAATATAGGGACACAAATTGGACACGAACAGATTAATTTTAATATAAATATTTTATAAAATTTTAATAACAATTATTTTCAAAAAATATTTTACCAAACATAATTTCTAACTTTTATTTCATAAATTTATTTTTTAGATGAAAGTAACCAAACGCAAACCCAGAATTTTCACATTCAGAAAACAACTTTATAACTTACTTTCAAAAAATTGTTTTCGGAAAGAAATTTCAGAAAGCATATCCAAACAGACCCGTAGTGTCTGTGTCGCGTCCTGTCCAAAAATAAGTGCAGTCTGTATTGTCTTCCCTGTCACTTCCCCCCTCCCGGCTCTGTGCTCCTTGCCTGAATGAAATAGGGTGCCATTGCTGTCCCTCTAGTGGCCAACATGGGCGACCACGACCCCTATATCGTGCATGAATAGGAAGAAAGGGGGGGGGGGGGGGGGGGGGGGGGGCAACAACATGTAGGGATGTGGAAAGGGGAAGCTAGGTTAGGGGTGAAAGATGATTGTTTTTAACTTAAAATTTGTTTATTATTATTATAGGGATATTGTTGTCTTTGGTGCTTCCTGTTATACCTAACTTGCAAAAGAACGGAAATTCAGTGAATTTAAGCTAGAATTAGCCTCATCTTTGATTCCGTCAGTCTTACTTATCCCAAAAAATGAATTCCTATTTTTATTGGATCTAGTTTAGCTTATTCTAGTTGATTGATTGTATCTCAAGATATACATACTAGGAAGCATGGACACTCGTCGAGTTGGACTCGTATCACACACCTACACTGAGAAAGGAAAACCAGTGCTGTGTCCATGTCATTTTGCCTGAATCGTTTCATGCCCTGGCCCCTACTAGTGTATATGCAACATAATATACATTTAGAAGCCTCTCTTTCTGTTGGAAATGGAAACTAGAAAAAATTCGGTCAAGAAGAAAGCACTATTTTGTCCTTGGTTTTGATTGTCTTACTTTCTTGAAGAGTAATGACTTGTGATTTATAATAACTTCTGTTTGTTCTACTAGTGACTGATTAGAAGTTTCTACATTTTTGGTCTTGATATTGGTGAGTTTCTTTTTTTGATTAGTTAGAGATTGGTGAAAACTTTTTTTTTTAGTTTCTGAGAATATGAATTTAGGTCAAATTAGAATATTGAATCAATACCAATTTTTGGTATATTCTAGGTATATGTTGGGACTAATAGGTATTTCGACCTATTAGATTTAGTCTATATTTGTAGATTATTATTTATAGATTGAATCGAGAGTTCATCATTCTTCATTTATATTCTTGAGTTCGTACAAATAAGAAGAAACTCTCTTATGGAGAGTATGTTAGTTATTACCTCATGATTTTTTTTTTCTCTTCACCAAATTCAAATTAGGTTAGCCCTCAGCTCATCTCCTCCTCTATCACGTCTGCCTACTGACATCTGCAGCATATGAATTTAGGTTAAATTAGAATATTGAGTCAATGTCATTTTTTGTATGTTTTGAGTAGATCTTAGATTAGTAGGTTATTTGGGTCTATTAGATTTAGTGAAACTTTCAATATAGATTTATAGATTGAGACAAAAGTCCATCTTTCCTTATTTGCATTCTTGAGCTATTATGAATAAGAAGTTGACTCTCTCATGTAGTGTATGTTGGTTTTTTTCTACAATTATTTATCTTCGCCCTACAGTTAGCTACCATCTCTGGTTCCTCCATCTCATAGGTGTAGTGCCATCTGATACTCAACATGTTGCAACTTCTAAAGTTTGTCAATTGAAAGTGGGCTTCACCTAAGAGGCAACCGCTACGCCCCTGAATCAGGTGTGTATTCTATAGGGGGTGCGGTTTGATTGTACATTATACTCGTAGGATGCATCTTATTTAAAAGTGGAAAACCTAAATCCACTGGATGCAAACAGCAATATGGTGGGGATATATATATATATATATATATATATATATATATATATATAAGAGAACAAGAGATGCCCGAGATATTGTGGTGCCTAGGAATTGTATATTTGGTGGTATAGTAGTATTCAGGGAAGATATATATATATATATATATATATATATAAGAGAACAAGAGATGCCCGAGATATTGTGGTGCCTAGGAATTGTATATTTGGTGGTATAGTAGTATTCAGGGAAGATAAATGCATGCATTCATCTTACCTCTTTGTCTAGACTTTTTCCTGGTCTAGGCGAAGTTGGATGGTAATCCTTGGTTTCATGAGCTTAAAACTGCTTGACTAAAAACTGCCAAGTGGCCTCTGTTTTATGGCAAGAGCCTCTCTTTCTCATAGCTACCTCGACGAAGTTTACACTACATAGGGTTGACAACTGGTGATAAATCTTCATTTATTCATTTATCGGGCGCTCATACTCCATAGCCCAACCCAGTCTGACAGAAGGCTTGGATGATGATGATGAAGGCATGCATGTGGCCTGCCTCTGTATACAAACATAGGAGAAATACATGTCATATGTATATGTATGTAATATTCATGACTTGCTTGCTTCACTACTTCATGAATATTAGTTGAGCAATTACTCTTTTCTTGTGCATTTGTACCTGTGTTTTAAATATGCCCCAATGCATTGACAGGTTGATGCTGCGGTTCTCCAATACCATAATCAAAAGCTTGTTCAACAGCTAGAGGCCCAGAAAAGTGAAATGCATGCGCTGGAAAGGAAGTTCAAGGGCTTGAAAGACAAACAGAGTTCTTATGATGAAACATTGATTATTGTGAACAAAATCTGGAATCAGGTCAAATTGCAGCATATTTGCTTCTGATTTCACACTCTCTCTCCTTGGATTAAAACCATGTCTTCGTCATGGGCACTCTGAAATCAGTTTTATTTCTTTTTGAAATTTAGCTGGTCGATGATTTAGTCCTTCTCGGAATACAAGCTGGTGGTGATCCAAAAAACTTGGAAGCACTGGACCATGAAGAATGCTCGATAACAGGTTAATAACCAGTTCTGCCTTCTTTATTTTGATTGTCGTTGGATGACCTTTTTCTCCATAAACATGGCTTATTTTCTTTTCCCAGATATGCTTGAATCATATGCCCCAGAAGAGATTTTTCTTTTGAGGCTTTTAAAAGCTAGCCCAGTTGATTGTGGAAAAAATGTAACCATGAAGTATATTCAGGAAGCTCTTGCTTCTCGCCACACATACACTATGGATCTGATGAAGCAACTTCAGGAGATTATTGCTTCTCAGCAGGCTAGTACTAAGAGCTTAGCATTGTCTTCATGTGGGAAGGGATCTTCTGAAGGTTAGAAGATATTGAATCAAATTTCTATATGTTAACTTACTCACTGTTGTTGATTACTTTTTTATTCTAACATTATACATCTCATTATATCATCTTTGTTGGAGCAGTGTTAGGCATAAATAACTTGGACTCTAGACCATTATGATATGAATGAAGCCACTTTGGTACTAAATATTCTGTGTGTTGTAATTATGCCGTAGGCGCCATTACGCAAATCTGCAAAGTTGACGACCACATGAGGGAAGTGGCTAACAAAATGCGTCGGGCAGTAGATGTTCTCCACCAGAAGCATAAGCAGTATGCTGATGAGATAAATGCTTATCTCGACAGCCACTCAAAAGACCAGTCCGAAATAAAGCGTCTTTCAGGTAACCACTTATTACTTCTGGGTAATGTGAATCATAAACGGTGCTGTAGTTGCAATTCCATGGTCTTACTGTAGTGGCAATTCCACTTAATACTTCTGCAAGAGCTCAATTTTTTTAGCTGAACATCTCATCAAGGTTTTACGTATGGGCTGAACTGATACCGTAACCACTTTAACTACCAAAACCAACCGTTTCAAAACCATGGAAACCTCGGGAGGATTCTGGAACCGATTCCAAAACCAAGTTTTTGAACCATGCTTTTCATTTACTCACGAGGAAGGCCTTCTTATAATATGTCTACATTCACATTTAGTTGGGAAGTTTAGTTTATCACCTTATAGATTGTATTTGGAGATAATGCTATGCAATTTAGTTTAGAATTAGAACACAAATTGTCTGCATGAGGAATTTAGTTGAGAGTAAGATGACTACATGAGAGAGAAGAATTTTAGTCCTATTAAGGGTGATCTGATCCTTGCTGTGAGAACATCAGTGCATGCCTTTACTTAACATAGTTCTTCTCTATGGTTCTCTATATCATTTTGTTCTTAAAAATATTATATCTATATCTGGGTGATTAGGTGAGCTGGAAGAAAGCATGGCAGAGCTCGAGGAGAGTCGCCGCAGGTTGGTTGTTCTACAAATGCAGAAGCATGGAACACCTCTGATGAATGCTTCAGTTGTAAATGCCGTAAATGGGAATAATTCACTAGATAAAACTGCAGATAGAACCATGGGTTTGCGGGAGTTGAAAGAATCAGTCGAGGAAGCTAAGGTACTATGAGCTTGCCTTTTGGGAATGATCAGATGCGCCAACTGCTACAGATAGCATACATGTGAATCCCTTTCTTTTTTCCAAAGGTTGCATATGAAAATGCATTTTATTTGAATGAATGACAGACACTGGCAGCAAGCCGCCTGTTTGAACTTCAGGAGGCACAGGAGGATAATTTGAGCCTGTCAAAGCAGCTGGAAGACCTTCAAGTTAAATTCTTTCTAGTGCTTGTTTCTTGATTTTGCCCTATCCTTAATATTTGGTAACTGACAGGATTTTTTTTTTATGAAGCTTATGGCAATATTTGTTTTCTATTTCAACAGAATGAATTGAAGGATGATAATTACGTCTTGTCCTCAAAACCATACACAGTCCTAAATGATAGGCTCCAACATATGAATGCTGAATTAGGCCGATACAGGGGATTGATAGAATCATTGCAGGTAATTCTACATTTGTATATTAATATGCAACTTCTTGTTTTTCAAGTCGTATTAAAGCTATAATTTTAGATGGATAGGAACCATTTACTGCGAAGGGAAAAGGAATTGAGTGCAAAAGCAGAGTCAGCTGACGCTGTAAGAAGTTCTATTATCAATTATGATACAAAGATAGAGGAGTTGCAACTTCAGATACAGAAGCTTGTTGCTGAAAAGAATGAGCTTGAAATGAAAGTGGAAGAAGCTGTGCAGGATTCAGGTGAAATTGCGCTGGTTATACTGTGCGTTCACATAGTTATCTAAACTGTCCTTTGAGCTATATTCCGGTTTCAGGAAGAAAGGATATCAAGGATGAGATTCATGTCATGGCATCGACATTGTCCAAGGAAATGGAGATGATGGAAACACAGTTAAATAGATCTAAAGAGGCTGCTTGTGAAGCACTTGCTTTACGTGGAGAAGCTGTATCTTTGAGAGCAGTACTGGATAGAAAGGTATTTACCTTGCTTTTCTCTATTGTTTCATTTGAGGTTAGGTCTTGCTGCTTGCTGTTCATTGTTAAAATATTATATTGAGTGGTGAGTATTGTGACCAAAGAAATATTATTTTCTAGGACCTACAGGCAAATTTAAACCAGAAAATATTAATAAATATCTAATATATTACACTGGGTTGTGGTAAGCATGTAAAATCAAATAGTTAAAACTGAAAGTGGCATAAGAGTGGATCTTGAAACTTATTCTGAGCATCTATAGCTTGCTGGAACTTTGTGATTGTTGTGCTTCTGTATTATCATATCTTGATTCCACCTGTGCCCCTAAGACTGTAGACACCTGAGCTTTTGATTTGCTTTCCTGGATTATGTATCTCAGCATTATATTGTCAGTGGTCTTGAATTAGTTTGAGAGTTGAAATTCTTATATTCATCTAGTTTAATTAGAATTTTATCTCTTAGTTTGTATTCACTCCCTTGCGGACCCCAAAAATATGGGATAAATTCTTTCTTGTTGTTGTAGTAGTTGCATTCAGTCCAAAAATATCCGACTTCAAGTATCTTGCTTTCTATTCTCTCTTGAAGTTAGAATTTAAGCTATATTGATGAATGGATCAGAACATTAATGCGCACACACACTAGCTGCAAGAAAAAAAAGAGTCTCCTTTCCCCAAGACTGAGAACCTAGCTGGCTAGAGTAGGATGTCGTGAAACCAATGTGAATGGGGTAAAATGAGATTTAATTAAGTTCCATTGGGGCCATTTTTATTTTTAAGCTTCCATACGGTTGCTAGTGTTGCTAACAAAGTGTTAGTGTTGTAGAATGCTGAGCACAAAAGTTTGTCAGACACATATGATGCACAAAAGATCGAGATCAAGTCTCTTAAAGCACTGGTATCCTCTCTTATACAATCAGTGCATTCTTTTCTGTTATTTGTATTTAATACCTATTTCAGATTGGATGAAATTCAGCATGTAGATGTCATTTCAGAGTTCTTCTGTACTTTATGGACAGGTCTTTGACTCTTAAGCATATTATTCTGCAGATTGAGAAAATGGAAAAAGATAAACAGGAGCTACAAATCTTCTTGGATATGTATGGGCAGGAGTGTTATGACAATAGGTAAGTATGAACTTGAGGCCATGTATACTCTTTTCACATTAATATAATAAGCATTTGTCTCATCCAGCCTACACTATATTCTTTTAATCTCAGCATATGCATGTTTCTCTTACCTCTTTTGGAGGCTCAGTTAAAGTTCTTAATGTATGCTATACTTAAAGTTCCTTGAATGATGAGGAATATAATTTGTCGACAAATATTTACCTGAATCCACCTGTTTCTCTCACATACTACTCGTGGCATATCAGCCTATCTTTATGGTTCCTTAACGGGCATTACAAAGTCATCCAATTAACTGTACTTAAACACATATTGGGCTGTCACTAAAACATGGTTTAGGAAGGATGTTCCTTGTCCACCAGTCATCCGTTTGTGGTGCTTAGTCATTTCTTGAGTATCAAGTTTTAGTATGTACATATATCTGATTTGAATTTTTTGAATTATACTTGTAGGACTGTAACAGAAATCAAGGAATCAGAAAACAGAGCCCGTGCCCAAGCTGAAATTCTACAAACTGCTTTAGATGAACACAGTCTTGAATTACGTGTAAGAGCTGCTAATGAGGCTGAGGCTGCTTGCCAGCAAAGGCTCTCAACTGCTGAAGCAGAAATAACAGAATTAAGGGCAAAAGTGGATGCTTCTCAGAGGTTAAATATTCTTATATACCTTATCCACAAATTATATGCGTATTTACTTGCTACAGTGGACTGTAAGATTTATTCTGGTTTATGATTCTGTATTTTTGCCAAGAATATGCATAACCAAGTAATTCAGATCTTTTTTTGTTGTTGCTCCCTCCAATCTATTTTATCCATATTGTTAGTTTGATACAATCCAATATTTTTGTTTACACACGAAAAAGGAACTCCACATTTGAAAACTTCGCAGCATCTAATAATATAAAGAGGAAAATATTCTCCATTCCAAATTGTTTCGACTAGTCTATGCAAGATGCAGAGGTTAATATTTATTATGCATGTGTGAGAAGGCACCTATAGTAATTACTAAGTAGCAATTTCATGGTTGTTTTTCAGATTTTTTTTGCTGATACATGTTCACTATATACAACCAGTCAGCAGTACCAAATAAAATAGACTAGGATTGTATCCTTCTGATTCCGATGGGAGAAGGCTTGGATGATGATGATGATCTTTCTGATTGTTTGATAAAATATGTTTTTCTTAGACATCTGTTGGAGATTGAAGAGGCTATACGAATTAAAGATGCTGAAGCAGCAGCGTATATTACTGAGATCGAGGTCAGGTACCACTATATTTTATTCAGAACTTGAAAGTTACGCATGTTCTCCTGATGTATAGATTTACTTTCCTTCCACAGACTATTGGCCAGGCATACGAAGATATGCAGACCCAGAACCAGCATTTGCTTCAACAAGTTGCTGATAGAGATGACTATAACATTAAGGTTTGTTTAATCCACCAAATTTGATATTGGCGTATAATCTAGATCTACTATTCTGCTAAGGAGGCAAATGTGGCACTTGGAACAGCTCAATTAGGCATAATTTGGAAGTTAGAAATATGCAACAAAACAAGTTGCATCATGTAAAATTTTGGAGGAGAAAATGAATTTTGTAGACATATAGCTGAATATGTTTATTTTACATGGTTAGATACATGCATGTATTAATTGTATTCTTGAATGTACTGTTCTTCCTATCAAAATTTACACTAAGGGTGCGTTTGATTGCAAGGTGGAAAAGATATGGAAAAGAAATTAATTCCATGGAATTATTTTCTTAGGAAAAAAATTCCATGGAATTTTAAAAAATTTCCATGGAAAACTTAATTTGGGTGTTTGATTGTCATTATTTTCCATGGTAAATAGTTATTTTCCATGGAAAATGATATTTTCCTATGGGTTGGACAAGTTTCATTTTCCACCATTTTAGAAGAAAATATGGAAAATGATAGTTTTTTGGAAAATAATTCCATGGAAAATATAAGCTATCAAACACTACAATTGGTGGAAAATTTGTGATGGAAATATTTTCCATGGAAAAAAAGCCCAATCAAACACAGCCTAAGTTGAAGTAATAGTGAAGTAAATATTGCATTTTCTCTCCCTGATTACTTCAAATGGGAAGTTCAAATGGATCCATCATATATGCTGTTTTAGGTATTTAACCCTTCTATTTCTTCACCATAAATTAAAGATATCTCTTTTCAGGGGTCTCATTTATTTATTTATTTATTTTATTTTTATGGTTCCAAAAAAAGGTTGTCAGCTTTAACATCGATCCTTAGTATGAGCTTCGATCCTTAGTATGAGCTTATTTTAAGTTTGTTTTATGTAAATAAGCACCAACTATAAGTAACAAAGAAAGTGATATTGATCTTCTTATTTTCCAATCTTGTAATAAGGGTTGAACAGTTTATATCAAGCTTTTCCGAATTGTCAATTGCTATATATTTCAACTGTGTGCTATTTTAGGTATTTGCCCCTCTAATGCATCTTTACAAATGCCTGTCCTTGGCACTCTCCTTTGCTGGTTCTATGTAGCTACAAGTGTTATGTGGTTTTCTACAATCTTGCCCTTATTGATGCTACTCCTAACCCTCTGGGATTCTCCTTCTCAACTTATACTGTGTAGATTTAGCGCAGACATTTTTATTTTCTTAAATACTGAACTGAAGGTATCATATTTTCCTTGTATAGTCTTCTCTTTCTAGTATGCCCTTAACATATTACAGCAGAGACAAGACATTAACTAATATAGATTTTAATATAGATTTATTTTGCTTCTAGAAACATGGACACTCCAAAAATCTGTGCTGTGTCCATGTCTCGCACATGTATTGGTCACGACAGATACTCCAGAACCCGCTATGACCAACCAAAATAGGTGCCATGTCCGTGTCCCATATTTGTGTAGTGCGGTGTTATATTCGTGTCTGTGCTGCAGCCCACAGGTATGCTTCTCTCCCATTGGTTCTGAATAGATAAGGTGATGATTTGATGCCCCTTAACAAATAGCAGTTCTGGACCTTTGGTTACTTTTGGCCTTTAGCTTCATGAGACCTCATTGTATGCACAGTTACTTTTCTTTAAGACATTGCAAGAACTAAAAGTTTTTGAAACTAATTATTCTGTATTTATTGCTGTTTGCATCAGCAAATCGTCCACTGAGCCAATCTTGGAAACATTGGGAATGTGGGTTTTACAATAAGTTTGTACCATTAGAACTATGATATATCTCACAAACTTTGGATTGATGATATGAAAAAGGATATTGCTTTTGCTAATGTGAGAAAGGAGAGCTGAATTGAAGATGAAAATTCTTGTAGCCGACCCCAAAATTTGGGAGGAAGTCTTTGTTGTTCTCCTGCGCTAGCCATTACATCTTAAGATAGCCTAAAGACTTAGGCATTCTTGGTTTGTGTTCTGTATCTGAAATAGTTTAACTGAACTTGGCAGTTAGTATCCGATAGTGTGAAGATGAAGCAAACAATTAGCTCTCTTCTTGTTGAGAAGCAAGCCAAGGCAAAGCAACTTCAGCAAATGAATTCATCTGCGGAGGTTCTCAAAATGAAAATGGTTCATAGTGAAGAGCAGGTACGGTTTTCTTTTATCTGCATGCTGATTTGAGCCGAGTGTTTGCTCCTTATTTCACCTTTTTTTTTTTTAAACTATCTGTCTCTTGCAGATGAAAGCATATATTGCCCAAGCTATAAAGACTTCCATAGAGAACCGACGTGTTAACATTAATCTAGATAAGTCTATTCTAGAATTAGCAGAAGCTGAAAAGGAGCTGAAATGGGTGAAGTCGGCAGTAGATTCTGCGGACAAGGAATATGAGCATAACCAGAAGAGGATTATCGAGTTGAGAAAGGAGTTAGAGCGTGAAAGGTGCGTTGCTTCCTTTCGACTGGTTAACTATGAATTTGGAGATGTATTTTCTTTGATTTTGCCGCCTTTGGGTTGATATAATTGTGATTTTCATTTTTTATATCATGTGGCATGTATATCTGTATCTAACTTAAAGAAATTGTGCTCAGAAATGAGCGGAAAAAACTTGAGGAAGAGTACGAAGAAGCGAAGAATGAAGTCATGGAGATGAGTTCTGAGAATGAAGAGGCTGCTATCCAGAGGCTTCAGGATGAGATCAAGGAGTGCAAAGCGATCCTAAAATGTGGTGTATGCTTCGATCGACCAAAGGAGGTCAGTATTAATTAAGATCATTCATCAGCTAATAGTTACTGAAAGTAATACATTCTACTTTCACTGATTTGCCTCATGCTTTATGCATACAATTCTTTCAAATTTATGCCCATCAAATGAAAAAGAACAATGTATTCTAGTCTTTGATCTTATTGTATTATATTATTCTTCCAAGCAATATGGTAATTTTCACAAATATCCTTCCTTTTGGGGATAGTTTATTAATTATTCTTGAGGGTGATCCTGCTTCATATGTTAGTCTGCGGATCTCACTGCTTTTAACTTCAGATAAATGGAGGCAAACCCAAAGCTTGGATAGAAGGTTTTGTTGCTCATTTTACTTATAATATAGATATTAGGACCTCTGAACTGATCGTAGGCGTAGATTAATTTTATTCATGTTGCAATATCCGATCGCTATGTATGTTGTTATGAGAGAAATATTAAGATGGATTCAAAGTGGCTCCTGATAGATAACCTTATATGTGAATAGTCCAGAAGCACACACCCCAAAAATCCATCATGTCATTGTCATGTCAGACATGTATCGAACATGCCAAATACCCTCCAAAATACATAGGACATCAAGTGCCATTATCATGTCGCTGTGCCAGAAATGTGTCTTGTCGTATGTGTCCGTGTTACATAAGTAATGGTATCTATTTGTTTCACTCATTTCTGAAGGGAATAAACAGAGACTAAATAAAATTACATGTACATGTCGAAACATTGTATAACTTTACTAATTCATTTTTTTTACTGCATTGCAGGTTGTGATCACGAAATGTTTTCATCTATTTTGCTCTCACTGCATCCAGAGGAACTTGGAGATTCGTCATCGAAAGTGCCCTGGGTGTGGCACCCCATTTGGACAGAGTGATGTTCGGGAGGTCAATATATGAGGGTTATGTAATGAAGTTGTACTCTTTTATCCAAAGCATACATATGGGGCTGTCATCAAATGTATGGCTTCTGTGATATAAATGTTGTTAATTTATAAGAGTTAGATGTTTGGGGGTTGTTTGTCCAACTTTTGTACTTTAGCATCATGATTGACCCAGATGTTTGTAACAAGCTAGTTACAATGCTCAATAGTGAATTTGACATAGCATGGATTTGGGGTCATGTATCTCACGATACTGTTAAATTTTTTTGTTAAGTCTGGTTACTTGCAAGAATGTTACCTATACAAATTATAACATGAACTGATCGATCGATAACTTCTTACGACGCATTACCTCTTGTTTAATTTGATTAATTGCTGCAGTTATATGTGGATAATTTCTTTGCAACAGCATGTTGTTGTATTCTTGAAGAGTACTTAATTTTCGGCCATCAAAATCCGTTGGATTATATGCCTTCAGCCCTTGATTGTTTTCAAGGGAGGTAAAGAAAAAAAATAAAAATAAACTCTCAATTTTAATAAAATTCACGTGTTGTATTCATATTGCACGTTTTTATTTGGTTTTTTTAGGGGCACCACCACTTTTACTAGGGGGCAGCCCGATTTTTTTATGAAAAAATTACAAGTTTGCCATAGGTTTTTTTTACTAGGGGGCAGCCCATAATTTACTATAAAATCCAATGTTGTTTTATTTCTTCTCCTTCTCTCTTCCTCCACTCTTCCTCCATTCTTTTTTTCTCCTCCTCAAAAAACCCTAGAATTAACCTAACCTAGATGAAATTGTCCTCCCACCTAAATTTGTTAAAGAATTAACCATTTACTTCTCCCATTTATTTGTAAGTCGTCGAATTTATTTTTGTGTAATGTTTTAACCTAAATTTTACATATAAAAATTGAATTTTGTGTTTAATGTAGAAAGAAATAGAAAATGGAACAATCCGGACCATCAAATGCTGGATACTCTCCTCCCACAACGTCCGAAGAACACTTTGATGCATCGGAAGGCCTCGTGGTAACTACACTTTAACTTTATTTCGGATGAAAAATCGGATTTTGACACAGAGGACTGCCACTTCTCTGGCAGTCCCTCTCATGGATTTGGACTGCCAGGGATGTGGCAGTCCAATATATGTGAGGGACTGCCACATATGTGGCAGTCCTATATATGTGAGGGACTGCCACATATGTGGCAGTCCTTTTTAATTTCATATGCTTACATTTTGGCTTTATGTAGTTGTTTAGTTTTGACTTTTAACTTCTATTGTAGGAGTTGCGATCTTCTGATGTTGCGGTACATGCTCCAATTGCAATCGATGTAGGGCATTTATTTTGGACCCCGGTCGAAGCCATAGCTTGGACCACACCTTTCGCTGATCAAATCGACCATTGTAAGAAGTTGTTGAAGTTTGAGGAGCCAAGAGACTTACCTGCTGACTACTGTGACGTCAAAATCAACTGAGTATCAATGTGTTATATGGAGGACCACTTTTGTATACATTTTGGCATTTTGGTTATAGAGGACCACTTTTGTATACATTAAACTATGAAATATGAAGTCCAATATATGTTTCTTATTTTTATCCATGTGTTTTATGTGCTTATCTGGGTGTTATATGTAATGCCCCGCTCCGCACGGTGCATTACGCTGAAACGTTGACTCAACGAGTCGCGTGGACCAAATAAAAAGTATCGATGCAAATCGATAGGCGAGTTACGTTGTCCCGAGCAACGCATCAACTTTGTCGATGCGAAGAGTTGCCTTGCCCCGAAAGAATGCATCGAGTTGAATCGATGCGAAGCGCCGCGTTGCCCCGAAGGATGAGTGCGTTGAATCGGCTCGAAGATTCTAAGAAATCGAATCGACCAAGGCGCAAGTCCGAATCGAAGCAAGTATTGATTTTAGTTGGTTTCGTGTGCAGGTTATACTTTGACAGAAAAATATTAGAGGTCGATCTTTTGCAATATTTAGTAAGGGGTCCGCGAAATCAAATCGTCGCCTTACGACGGGCCGAGACTTGGGCACGCTAAGGAAAATCGGACGTATAACTCAATGAAGCACGAAGTGCTCGAATGGCTAAGTCAGGAGAGTGGCCGTGCAACAAAGTTAGGGAATCGAGCCGCATCGGCTCGGCGAAACGACGAAGGCATATCGACTCAAGGTGGGAGGATTGACTTCTTTTTACTCCTTCATTCGATAAGTCAAATATATCATTGTATGCTAAGTTAACCTATCGACGCCACGGGCGTGGCCGATCGGAGATAAAATCATAGTGTGAGTCGAACACTAAGTTAGAACAATTAAAATAAAACGTGCATCAATATGCACGAGTCGCTATGGGACATTGGATATCGCTAAGCGCCTCGGTGCGCAAGCCGTAAGAACATGGGATAACTGTAATCGGCGAGTGTCTTAGTGCACGAACCATACCGTGCCTTTGATGCACGAGTTAGACGGCTAGAACATTGAAAGACAATAGGCGAGCGCCCTAGCGTGCAAGTCCCGAACATTGAATGCTAAGTTATAGAACATGGAGATACGGTCGAAACGTGCCTACGTGCACGGGATAATAAAAGATGGCTTCGTTGCGAGAGAATACAGTTGTGGCATGAATGTGGCAGAACTGTCGGATATGACATGGTGCCTCGAAAGGTGTTCAAGACCTTCGGGTCGTTCGGTTGACGAGCATTGAGTTGAGACACGATGCCATTGAATCATTGAAACGAAGTATGAAATGTAAGAACACAGAAAGCTAACGAAAGAGATGCGAGATGATAAGTCTGTGTCTCGGACTCAAGACTATGTTTGGTTGTTTGAATTTGATTACTTGAATGATAGGGCGTTGCATGGTCGATTGGAATGGGCTCGAGATTAAATTGTGATAATAGCCCGTGCACGGGTGTTTCTCCCAAACGGTTAAATGCCGGAGCGCCCCGGAACCGCTTTGGCCGCGGAGGGATTCGAATAATTTTTGTAGGCGCACATCCTTAAACAAGATGGGAAAAGCCGCAAATGATGGTATGCAACGGGAACGTTTCGGTTGTTGGGATGTGACCCAACCCGTGAAACGCCGAGCAGCCCGACCAAATAGAGAGAAAAGAAGGAGAGAAAAGAAAGGAACTCCTTTAGTCCATTCCGGCGCGGATACGCCAACGGCCCTCATATAGTTAAGGAACGATGGATTGAAAGTGTAGGCGCATATGCGTCCCGCATAGAGATCCTGCTTAGAGATGCACAATAACATGACAGGGAAGGATTACGGCGTATTCACCTTGCGTCGGCGCAAGGGCGAGTGCGTCGACTTGGTAAGTCGCGCCATGAATCAAACACGAGATTGCTTGTTTGTTTGCCTATTCAATTCGATAACATGCTGCTATGATAACATGCTTTACGCTTTCGAATATGCCATAAAATTGACCCTAAGGAGAACATAGCAAGATCATAAGCTAAGTTACATGATTCAACATAAAGATTAAAATGTCGGTTTGGAAAGATGATCTTTGCTTCAGTACATGCGAGGACAAACGTACTGATCCCCCACCAGCTTCATGCAGGGTGCAGGGAATGGATTGCTCGCGGCGAAGCGTTGCTTGAACGTGTTAAGGCTTGGAATGCTGAAGCGCATTGAAGCGTGCTATCGCATTGACGCTCGGACTACGCAGCTGGATTGATGCGGTCGAGATATAGAAGGCATGATGTATGGAACGGTAAAATCCTTTGTGGGCAAGAGAGAACCTGAGTGTTGTAGCCAATCTGGCATATATTGTTAGGCTATCGAAAGCCATTGTAATCTCAGTTTCGAATATCAATAAAGAGAATTGTTTCGTATACTCTGTTTTCCTTTCGTTGATAATATCGAATCAAAAGATAACCATTTGAGAACTTGTCATCTTGCCTTGCACGAGCGCAACTCCAGGCTCGTGCGGCATCACGCCCCCTGCGAGGACGATGATTCGGGTGATTCCGGGTCGGGGCGTGACATTATACATGTGTGTTTTGTGTGTTTGGCTGAGTATTATACATGTTTTACATGTGTGCTAAAAATCATCAGAGGACTGCCACACCCAGGGCAGTCTTTCACATGTGTTGGATTGCCCTGGGTGTGGCAGTCCTAGCTGAAATTTTCTGTGATCACAGAACATTTCAGCTAGAACTGCCACACCCAGGGCAGTCCAACACATGTGAAGGACTGCCTTGGGTGTGGCAGTCCTACCTGAAATGTTCTGTGATCTAGTCACAGAACATTTCAGCTAGGACTGCCACACCCAGGGCAGTCCAACACATGATTTTTTTTATCTAGTTTTTTTTTTCCATGCGTCTTTTTTTCTGTTTATAATTATTCATACTTTTGTATATAGTTTCTGTTTACTGCTTCCTATACCCAGACTTCAATGGCCTGAAATGGAAATAGAAGTGTCTTTCAGCAAAAGGGTAACTGTAAAAGGCGTGTAAGCTCTTTGTTGGATTTTGTATTATACCATTTGAATCTGGTATTCTTTAAGCATTTTGAAACTTCTTTTCATCGTTCCATCTGACACATACATCCAAGTTCATCTTTTAGATTTTTGATATTTAGTTAATGTTGTATATTGTTACTGGTGGTTTCAGGCTTTAGATGCAAAGGTGGCCGCCAGGTAAATATTTGTTATTATTTCAAGAAAAAGAGAAGAAAAAATTATAGAAGGACGAAAGGCCACCGCCAGGTAAATATTTGTTATTATTTCTTATATGCAGAGACTGTAGAAACTCTCTGGATCCTTGGTAACACAAATATTTGTATGAATTGTTTCCCTTCCTTTTCCAGGAATTAACCAAGCTGAGAATCACGGATATCCAAGGAATTGAGAAATCGGAGAGTGTTGTAAATCAGCTTGTTATACCGAAGGAAGAAGCTTGAGATCTAGTCACAGAATATTTCATCTAGGACTGTCACACCCAGGGCAGTCCAACACATGTGAAGGACTGCCCTGGGTGTGGCAGTCCTAGATGAAATGTTCTGTGACTAGATCACAGAACATTTCAGCTAGGACTGCCACACCCAGGGCAGTCCAACACATATGAAGGACTGCCCTGGGTGTGGCAGTCCTAGATATAATGTTCATCATATTTATTTTTCATCAAGAACTGTAAAAAATTTCATCAAGAACTGTAACTTAAACCCCATCATGCAAACATTTGGGATGGTTTTCCTTTCTGCCAAAGAATGTAACAATATTACATTTTACAACTCACACCACACTATGAAGTGTATAAACAATGGTTGGACGAGTACACAAATTTCCTAAGCATCCAATCTCTAGTCAATCCTCAGTGACAAAAACAGTAGGGGGTGACACTACGACTAATCTAGACGTCTGGCACCAAGTCACCACTCGCTTTCCGTGGCCTTGCAGCCTCGACTTTGGCTGAGACCTCAGCCACCACAAGCTTTGTCAAGAGAAGCCCTGCCATAAGGGCCGCGACCATCAGCATTATGAACACCGAACTCCAGCTCTTGGCTGAGATGTATCCAGTCAGCAATGGTCCGACCGCTGCCCCCACTGACCCAGTCCCGTCAATGATTGCTGTCACTGTGGCCAATGCCCGAGAATTCCCATCCAGAGAACTGTGTGTGCCAAGGTCAACAGAGACTGCGGTAGTTATCAATGCATAGGGTCCATTAACAAACATCCCGGTAATGAACATGAGAGCGACGTTCCAGTAGAGGGAGACGCCTCCATATGCACGGTAGAAGAAGAGGGATGGGATAGCAAGGTACATGAAGCTTGCAGCAGTGAGTGCACGGGAATCCAGACGATCGGAGAGGTGACCAGCAAGGATGCCGCCAACCACGCCTCCAACATCAAATAGCGTGGAAAGGTTCCCAGCAACCGAATCGGATAAATACTGGCCATTGACAGCTGCAGATGTCATGACATTAGAAAGAGTAAGAAATTGATAGGAGAATAAAAAGGAATAGAGAAGTGCAAAAATTTCAGTCTCAAAAGGAAATGGCACATCATAAAGTGCTGCATCGCAGAAATTAATTTCACGTGTTAAATGTTTAACACGGTTCAAGCATTTACAATGGCCGGGTAATGACTCAACGCAGAAACTATGTGAATTGAAAAAGTAAGGAGATGATAGAGCATAAACTAAAATAGACTTAAGAAGGACCATATACAATGCTGATAGGTGTAAGTGGCACACAACTGACATTGCTCACGCAGTATATCATATGACGTCCCAGAGCACTAAACTAAACCCAAATGCCTACTTAGAGTACTAACAAAATCTTCACCATATAATCAGTTCAAATCAACTTCCAACAGAACATCAAGAAGTCATGTGTTTGTTTCAAGAAAACAACAAAATTACATAATTGCAAACAAGGACTGCCACAGTCCTGACAGTCCTCTATTGAAAGAGGACTGCCAGGACTCTGGCAGTCCTTGTTTACATGTGGACTGCCACATGCTTGGCTGTCCTACTGTACTCAGAGCCAACAGACGAACGACTCGCTAGTTTGTCGTTTTCTAGGGTTAGGGTTTGAAGAGAAATTGTGGGTTTGTCGTGTTCGAAAATGCCATTCATAAACCCTAAAGACATTCTAAACCTAAATTATCAAAAGTTTTTAGACAATTAAAACTATTCTAGGGTTTCGAATAGAATGTAGAAAATTATAGAAGAAATTAGGGAAGAACGTACCTAGAATCCGATTTCTTCGACTTGCGTGTCATCTCGTCGAATGTAGGAGTGTTCTTGAAAGAAATTTGGTGGAGGAATTAGGATTAGAGTGGTGGAGGAGAATTTTCTAGGATTTTGGGAGAGGGAGAGAGAGCTCTTCTTCTTTTTCTTTTGGAGGAGAGAGAGAGGAAATTATGAAATGGGAAGGAAATGAGAGTTTGGGGGGTTGGGCTGCCCCCTAGTAAAATGTGGGCTGTCCCCTAGTAAAATCTTCACTTTCTGGGCTGTCCCCTAAGTAAGGGCTGCCCCCTAGTAGAAGTGGTGGTGCCCCTAAAAAAAACCTTTTATTTTAACTTCTTATTTGAATTTTTGTAGTCGAACTCTTGAAAGCTGAAAAGTTTTGAGAAATTAAGCGCACTGCCATTCTAAGCAGATTATGTTGCTTTTTGCATCCGTGATTTAGTTGAAATGAAAGATATTTACTTATGAACCCATTTTTAATTAATTAATGAACATAAGTATAAATATCAATGGCTTTAATTAACAAATCTACTCAAGCCTTGACTTCAGTGAATATCTAGTGTGCAACACTTGGTTGTTGGTTGGAAGTCCAAAATGTTACTCCAATTTTATTAATGTTATGATGTTCTTACTTATTCTGAGGAGCATTTAAACTCTAAAAGATAGGTTTGACCTCCATTCAGTGGTTCCTTGTGTGATTATATCTCCCTAAAAATCTTCCTTAAGTAGGCTTAAATAGAAAGAAGTATATAAATGAGAGACTAAGAAAATAGTTTATATCTTTGAATTCTAAGAAAAGCAAGGAAATGCCAACCAAACATTGTTCTACGAGAAACATTGTAGAGCACCCTAAAAAGCTAAGAGAAGTTGTGGATACAAAGAGCTGTACTTTTCTCTCTTCTCATTGAATGCATGTCTCTCTCTATATATATAGAAGAGGGACAACTTGAAAAAAAACAAACAAGAGGGATAACAAAGATAAAACATTGTATAAATGGGATTAAATTTGGCTTCCCGTCTCTTGAGAGTTTGCTTGGCATTGTTCTTGTTGGCATGCACTAGTCAAGGTGGCATGACCGGAGTCCAGGACATAAAGAAATATGGAGCTGTTCCTAACGGCAGAACGGACTGCAGCAAGGTGAGTTGTAATATGTGACTAGTACGTATACACTAAGGCCTCGTTTGGTTCACGGAAAGGAAATAAATTCCCTTGTATTTTTCATGGAAATAGGATTCCTGTCACATTTTCTTTCCCTTGTTTGGTAAAACAAAAAAACTATCTAGGAAAGGAAAGCAAAATATAACAATGTTCCAATAATATCCTTACCTTTTAAAATAAAAATAGTATTGTAAAAAAATAACATTAATGGTAAAATAAGCAATGACACATGGTTACTTTTGTCATAACTTTTATAATAAATGTTGGAAAAGGAGGAAGGAAAATCAATCACATTTGTCTTGAGTGGAACCATATTTCCACCAATTTTTTTCCTTGTCAGGAAATTGATTTCCAAGTTTGTGGCTACCAAACAAAGGAAATGAACAACTTTCCTTTCTAGGTTCCTTAAATTCGTGAACCAAACGAGGCCTAACAGGAACAAGAACATGGGCTATTGACAATTCTAGTGAAATAAATAAAGGCTAAATTTTAACTTGATACCCTCAACTATTCATGTTTGGTAACTTGATACCCTAAATTTTCAAAATAGGCAACTTAATACCCTGAAATTTATTTTTTTTCAAAAGTACCCCCACTCTTCAACAGCTCTCCCCCCCCCCCCCCCCCCCCCCCCCCCCCCCCCTTCCCCCGACACCCCCCCCCCCCCCTTTCGCCTCCAGCCAGCATGCTCTCTCGCCCACCCGCGCGCGCCACGCAGCGCGCGCGCTCCGGCGTCGCCTTTCCGCGCGCCCAATGCAGCGTGCTCTCTTGCCCGTCCGCCCGCGCTATGCCGACCGGAGAGAGGGGGGGTCATCACTGGTGGGGGGGGGGGGGGGGGGGGGGGGTTGTTTGGCTATTCTCACTGCGACGAGGCGGGAGGGGAGGCGGCCATGGGGGGGTGGGGGGGGGGGGGGGGGGGGGGGGTAGGGGGAGGTCTGTTGGGAGGGTATTTTTGGAAAAAATAAATTTTAGGGTATTGAGTTGCCTATTTTCAAAGTTTAGGATTGCAAGTTGCCAAACATGAATAGTTTAAGGTATCAAGTTAAAATTTAGCCATAAATATAATTACTTTTCTTAGAATCTTCAGTTACTGTGAATGCATGACCCTCATAATAATTCAAACTAATTGTTATGTTTCCCCTTTACATAATCCATCGATCACAGGCTGTCCAAAAAGCATGGAGCATGGCTTGTTCAGCCCAAGGAAATCAACAAATTTTGATCCCTCGAGGGAATTACTTGGTTGGCCCCTTAACATTCAAGGGACCATGCAAAGGGCTAGTTACATTTCAACTGAACGGAAACCTTCTAGCCCAAAAGAACCACAGGCTATATCGGAGAAATTGGATCGATTTCCGGTACATCACCGGGCTGACGATCACCGGAAAAGGGAAGATCGACGGTCAAGGAGCCAAGGCTTGGCCTCACAACAAATGTCCCAAGAATAGGAACTGCAAGACCCTCCCAATTGTAAGTTCATTCATCTGATAATTTACTACTATCTAACCTTGTTAGCAATTCGGCAAACGGAAAAAAATTCGGAACGGCAAAAGTACGAGTATAAATCGGCACAATATGTAAAATACGGTCAAAAATTCGTCTAACGAAAAACATTCGGATGAAATTTAATTCGTGTTTAGTACGTTTCATATGAACCAATTCGGCACTAAAAATTCGGCATATATATAGGGCTCACCCACCTCTACTCCTTCATAAACAACGATTCAGTGTGAGAATAAGAAGAGGTTGAATTTTCGATTTTTCTTTGATTGTTGCAAACAACATGTATGAAGACTCTTGGGTTTCTTTTTTTGGTTACTGTGAGACTTTTTCTTCTTTTCTTTCGATAATTTTTTAGAATTGTGCCAGTCTTAATATCTAATAGCAGCAAGAGTCAAGAAAGTCAAGACTGTTGGATTTCTTGGTCACATTTTTTGGCCAAATTCTTTAAAAACTGGTACGGTAAGCGTTTAAAATGCCACAGGCTTAAAATTCGCGTACAAATTCGAATTTTTCAAAAGTACGTAAGTATTATACGTTTACGTAAGATACGGAAAAATTCGCATATAATACGCATTTTATTCGGGTGATTGCTAACAAGCCATCACAATATTACTGTGAACATGCAAAGTTTGAACGACTGGTGACTAACTCTCCATTTGCTATTAATCTCTCTCCTCCCCTAGAATTTCGTCTTCAGCAATGTAAAAAATGCAACAGTCAGCGGGATCTCCTCCATCAACAGCAAATTCTTCCACATGCAAATCTACGCATCCCACAACATTGACATCAACAATATCAGAATCGAAGCCCCCGACGAGAGCCCCAACACCGACGGTATCCACGTTGCGTGGTCGAGCAACGTGACCATTTCCGACTCCAACATCGGCACGGGCGACGACTGCGTCTCGGTCGGCGACAGAACGAGAGACCTGACAGTCGTCGGGGTGTCCTGCGGCCCCGGCCACGGCATCAGCGTCGGCAGCCTGGGCAAGAACCCCGGCGAGGGGGACGTTGTCGGCTTCACGGTGAAGAACTGCACCATGACGGGAACGATGAATGGCGTAAGGATCAAGACGTGGAAATCCAAGCCTTCTACGGCTTCTAGTAGATTGAAGGTTACCGATTTCACAATTCAAGACGTTGTCATGAAGAATGTCTCCAACCCCATCATCATAGACCAGGAGTACTGTCCCTATGCAGCTTGTCCTGAGTCAGTAAGAGCCTTCCTTCAATATATTAAACAATTATGCTATTTTGCTCTCAAAATATTTCGGTGATGCCATCTTCCATTATGTGACATCTGACATAACAGTTGACATAACAGCTGAAATGGTAAATTTTGACCCAAAAAATTAATTACCTAATTTTTTTAAATATTGATATTAATATTATTTTAATTTTAATTTTAATGTTAATGTTAATTTTAATGTTAAGGTTAATCTTAACGTTAAGGTTAATCTTAATGTTAATTATCATGTTAATTTATTAATTTAATATTAATTTTAATTTTAATTATCATGTTAATTTATTAATTTACTATTAATTTTAATTTTAATTTTAATATTAATTTTATTGTTAAATTATGCCATATTAGCTGTCATGTCAGCAACTATGTTATCTGCCACATAATGGGAGATGATATCACCCAAATTTTTTGGGAGCCAAATAGCATTTTTGTATATTAAAATGTAGTTACAAAATTAGAGACAGTTTTCCTTATTAAGCTTTTGTGTTTGATTGGAAGGTGAAAAATATGTGGAAAAGAAATTAATTCCATGAAAATATTTTCCTCGGGAAAAAATTCTATAGAATTTTAAAAAAAAAATTCATGAAAATTTTAATTGGGGTGTTTGATTGTCATTATTTTCCACGAAAAATAGTTATTTTTCATGGAAAATGATATTTTCCTATGAGTTGGACAAGTTTCATTTTTCATAGAAGAAAATATGAAAAATAATATTTTTTTTGGAAAATAATTCCATGGAAAACACAAGCTATCAAACACTACAATTGGTGAAAAATTTGTGATGGAAATATGTTCGATGGAAGCCTTAATTTTATTTTATTTTCTTGCAGTATCCTTCTCGGGTCAAGATCGAACGTATAGCGTTCAGAAAAATCAGCGGTACCTACAACTCGGACAAAGCTATCAAGTTGGTATGTAGCGCAGCGCTGCCATGTGAAGGTGTGGTGCTCAGAGACATCGACCTGGAGCATGTTGGCAGCGTGCTGGAGCAGCGAGACGAAGCAAACTCAAAGTGTGTTAATGTCAAAGGCTTATCCAAGGTCAACGTGAAGCCTGACCCTTGCATCTAATCTAAATTCTAATGCAACAACAACATATCTACAAGAGTTTTCGTAGTTCTATATACCAGTCAAGAGTTTTGTCAATATAACAGACATTCTGTAGCGCCGATATTTTTATTTCTTTCTAATTTTATTTGTTGAAAGTGTAAGATCGATGTACTCTTTTTTTTTTTTTTTTCATTTTGTGTTTATAAACAAGATGTGGTAGCAGTTTGTCTACATGAGCATCCAATGATTCTTACGCATCATATGATAGCAAAGATGTTTGTTGAAGAAGGAAGTGGTAACAAACCATGTTTCGGAGAAATTATTGGGTGGTCCGGCCTCACCATGTGGCAATGGTGAATGGTAAGCCCAACCACTAATTTTTTGACACTTGGCATAATCTATTATATCACTACATTTCTGTTATTTTCTATGTCAATTTTTTTTTAATGTTGTTGAAAGAAAGAAAATCTATTTTTTTTTCTAATTATATGCCAAGTGAATTTCTATATATTAAATATATTTTTTACAATTTTTTAAATTTTTTTATGCCAAATATTACGCCAAATGTCAAGAAATTAGTGGTCGGGCTCACCATTCACCATTGCCACGTGGTGAGACCGGACCACACAATAATTTCTCGTTCTATAGTGTTTGCTGACAGAAAATTGTGGGTTTTTTTTTTTGGATTCTAGACACATGATTGTAGTTATGTACATTAATACGCGCTTCCTCAATGTTTCAACTAAAGACATCAAAATAATGCCAAATAAGTCGAAAATTAAGCCTTCCACATGTATCAGATGTAGTACATTAAATGGTTATCAGCAATACATGTGTTGTTCCATTCTCAGACCAACAACAGCAATCTCAAAAAAATGTCATTCAGTACCATCGTTGAAATAACATCAATTATTATGCGAAACAATCCGATAACTAATTTAGATTTACATTTGCATTAAACAAAGTTCAGATCAAGTGAAGACAACCTTACAGGAATTCGATATACAAATGTTCAAACTAGGTCGGAGAAATTTATAATATTTTATCCTCCGGACTACACAAAATTTGAAATATCCCTAATTGGACCTGCGATGAAATGGTTACTATGCGAGAATTCAGCTTCTTTTGCTAGCGGATTAACTCAACCCTTCATGGTCGATGTACTTGCAAGGCTTTCATTCGTCAGTCGTATCTTTGTCACGAAAATTAATAGTTCCCCACAGGACACAGGATACACCCGAGTATTCTCAGTACGAGCAACATCACAATAATATGTTTCAAACATCACTTCAATCTTTGGTTCATAGTTCGTTCAAGATCTCGTGGTGAAAAAGATGGTAGCGCCCCCACATTTGTATCGTTTTGCTCTATGCAAAGATACCATCAATAGACGAAATATGCTCTCATGTGAACGGATAAAAATTCGAGAACAGCAAAGTGCCAAGAAGAATATATGCAATAAAGTAAACACAGATCAAGTAACTAATTCTTCTTGAGGTCAAGCTGGGAGAGACCAATAAATAGGAAGCAAACCAGTAGATCGGAGGGCTAGCAGACAGGAAGCGGGTAGAAACCTGTCAGGAAGAAAAAGTTATCACTGTTAAATTAGTAGGATAAACTATACAGTAATCTGCTCGAGAAAACTAATGGAAGTTGTTTAGTACCTAACTAATCAAAGACATAGTTTCGTTTGCAGAAACTATAAGGGTGCGTTTGATTGCAAGGTGGAAAATATGTGGAAAAGAAATTAATTCCATGGAATTATTTTCCTAGGAAAAAAATTCCATGGAATTTTAAAAAATTTCCATGGAAAACTTAATTTGGGTGTTTGATTGCCATTATTTTCCACGGAAAATAGTTATTTTCCATGGAAAATGATATTTTCCTATGGGTTGGACAAGTTTCATTTTCCACCATTTTAGATGAAAATATGGAAAATGATAGTTTTTTGGAAAATAATTCCATGGAAAATATAAGCTATCAAACGCTACAATTGGTGGAAAATTTGTGATGGAAATATTTTCCATGGAAAAAAAACCCAATCAAACACAGCCTAAAGATATTTCCACTGGAAGAAAACTTCAGTATTATATGGGCCCTAAAGGAATGTATACTAGCGCAAATCTTTGACTTGTATTGCACCTTAATGAATGTGATTCATATAGCAAGCCATCATCTTGATCTTGAACCAGTTCGTAATTTAGAAAAGTTTGGAAAGTCATCCCCTGATAAGAGAAGCTTGAACTGTACAATCAGAATCATGGAATGGTTTTTTTTTTCCTTTGCAATAGTTGCAACTTCTCCACACTAAGATCCTTCAACTCACTACTGCTGACGAGAAAACTAATACTAGTTGCAGAGTTCCTTTCTGAAAGATGCAATCATAATTCTAAATAAGTACGCCTCTTCCAGCATCTGTTAGTTAGTAGACAGTTGTTTCAAATAACCCATAAGGCAAGTTATAGAGTTTGGTTACGCTTCCTACTACAGCCCGTGTGCTGGTGTTCAAGAAAGTTGGTGGAGGTACTCGAGTTATAATAAATGCAACCATAAAATTATGTTGGGATTTAGGGAGTAAAAGGTAGGGCTTATTCTTCTCCAAAGAAACTGTCTGTTCTCTTCTCTTTATATTCCTTTAGTCGGATATGTTACTTAAGATCTAGATTGAAAATGCCTTGAAAAGCAATAATGGATCAAACTTAATTTCTAACACCTTAGGAACTGTCTACACCTAATGAGCGGGAGTTTAGGAGCTAACAACCCTACGATTCTCATGGATTGTTAACTACCTATTAATGTCTCATAACAGTCATATCCATGATTTAGTGGGATAATAGGACAGATTCGGCTTAATCCCATGAGTGGAATTTTAGGGACCAACCCCACGATTATCATGGGTTGTCAACTACCTATTAATGGCTCATTACATTCATATCCCTGATTTAGTAGGATAATAATAAATCCCACAAATGGTATACCATTAATCCCCAATTGAATGGAATTTTGAAGGGATAACTTTTCCTATCTGGCTTCAACAACGTGTTCATTAGCCTCGGGGGCTAACCTTGTCGTAGACTTATAATCCGTCGTACATGCTGTTACAGTGTTCCTAGAGGACATTGTACCCCTAACCAGTGCTATAATTAGCCCCTTGCTGAGCTAAATGAAGGGTCTTCTCCCTCTTCCAAGAGAATAAACCCCAAGAGAGATTTCTAGAACTCTGTTCTTTCCAAGTTCCACACTTAACCGGTCGCATGTCCTCCTTCTCCACTAGAGAGAAGATCCTGAGTCTGCATAGACCTTCTCGGTCATCTTAGCCCTTTGGAGTCTTTCGATATAGATGATCAGTTACAAGCGACCCCGATCGACTCCAAGCACCCAAGAGTGCTAAGCATCCAAGCACCAAAAGGAAAAGTAACAGATTGGTCCCAAGCGTCCCCGATCTACTCTCAGCATCCACCGTGCTACGCCAAGCGCTACGCCGAAGAGTTACAACGAAGGGCTACGCTAAAGCCATGCCAGAAGACTATGCAAAGGCAAGAGGAGACCCAGATCTGGTGTGGATCGGATCGTCAACGAAACAAAACGATCGCACGCTAACCGGACTTCCATCAGCACACTTCTCCGGAAAACACTTCATAGGAGAATTCGTTATAAACTCTCTTCAAAGTGCTCTTTACAATATTTCTATGTTAAAACAAAGTTTTCTTTCAATTTAAATAGAGAACAATGGTATGGCTTGATATTTTGAAGGAAGAATTCAGGAAATGAAGAAAAGTCTTTGAAGTGCCAATGAATTCCCCCAACAAATATAAACCTGTTGTGGGACTAAAGTTGTGCATCATCGTTACCTCTGATGCTAGACTAAAATAATTACTTCAAACAGATGTAAACCTTATATAATCTATTAAGTTTCAAAGAATGAGTCTTCGAACATTCTATGCATTATGTTGAATAATATAAATATATAATTCCCATCCCTCAACAATACTCTTCTAAAGTTTTGGTGCAAGTGTAGCGACTTTAACATGGTAGCAGCGTAACCCAGATACAATATCACTGCCACTGCCACGCATTTTGAGTGGAAACTACAAAAAATCATACCTCTGCGCGAATACTGCTCTCAACCCATAAAGTTGATCTTCGGACTGTCGGGACATGTTGAATAATATAAATATATAACCCATGTCCCTCACTAACTCTAGAGTTTAGGTGTTGTGGCGATAGGGAATCTAACGCATTACAAGAGGGATCATGATGTAGATGGACCAAAGAACTAATCTGATGTGGAGGCGGCATAAACAGAAAGCAAGGAGTGAGAGTAGAGAATAAAGAAGCATTATAAAGAACAGTGGTGTATGATAATGAAGGCAAATAACTAGGAGAGCTGGTATGATATCAGATGAAAAGTGGGCCAAAGGAACATACAGGGAGCCAAGGAGTAGTACTTTTCCTTACTCAAGGGTCGAGGCAGATGGAAGAAAGTGAAAAAAAAATCAAAAGTGGAAAGGGGTACCTAAAGTTTTCATGAGCTTCTTATAAGTCAAAGAAGGTAGTGATTCAATGAAGGAGCAACTGGTTACCATTGCAGGAAAAGTGTGCCTCATGAGACAAGCAAAGGGAATAAACTGGAGATTGAGTTTGAACACTGAATGGTTAGGATTCTTAGTTAAAAAGAAGCAGAACTATCCATCACATCCAACTTCAATTTAAGCAGTCCAAGTTTCACATTAAGCAGTTAGTAGTCCATATAAGTCCTTGTATATCTAGATGTGAAACATCAATGAAAAATTTAAGGAAACATAAAATAATTCTTTGAATGTGACAGGGAGCACTTAAATGTGAAGATGATCAATTAAAATTACCACCTCATAAAGAGATCTAGACATCAAAAGCTGGATGTATTCCCATTGAGAAGATAAGAATCGTCTTGATTAATCCATTGCTTTATGCAGGGAATACAGAGAATAAATATAAATGTCGGTAAGTGATGGCAGTTTCACGAGACAATCTAGATATTGTATGAAAGAGATTTGGCATGTTAAAAAAAAAATTGGTCTGACACAAAATTATGCTCTAAATTTTAACCAGATTCAAAGGAAAAGGCTAGGGTGAATGATGATGATTCAGAAGAAAAGGGTTAACAACTTGGTCATGAAAGAACAAGAAGAGCATGAACAGCAGCAGAGCAAGTGGACAAAGTGCAGAAGATTATATGCTGGACATAGCAAGATTTAGCGTGAGGAAATATTTACAAGAAAAATATGAAAAAACCTTAATCCCAAATAGAGTCAGCAACATTAGTCCTATTCTTCCGTTGAGGACAACTAAGGCCAATCTCCTTCGATAACATTAACAACGCACAGGTTTAAATGCATAAACATTCTGCCACAAAAGCTGCTAACTTTGCAAGAATAACATGAAAACTGACAATTAATAGCAGACAATTTGAGACTTGAGAGTATAAGTTTTAATGATGGAATAACTAAGCAGCACATACACAAAAACATATGTATACATATATGTATATCTACGCATACATCATTTATGTGCATACATCTGGAGGCTTTTGTAATTGAGAAGCCTAACCTGGACATGCATCACAAAGAAGGCAGTAAATGTCATGAAGGCCAAATGTAAAACGAAAGGGAGAACAAAGACAGAGTGGTATCCTTGGCTCAAATCATATGTAACTCCTCGGAGAGGATTCATATCTTGGAGTGACCCCTCCTCTTTATTCTCTTGTCTCCTTCGCCTGACTATATGATCTCCTGTTACAGATGTAACATGTTATTATAGGATAATAGAACATACAACATAAAATTGACTATCGAGTGTTTCCCTTGAGAGTTGGTCATAGAAGTGTAATAAGACTGATTCAGGCTAGGAAACAAAATATGTGAGAATTGCAAACTGTATATTATATCATCTTGAATATATTGGAGATTTTAAAATTTTAAGGCTGTGTTTAGCAATGCAAAGAAAGGGAGGGAAAAAATACTAATGAAATCTATAGAAATCAGATCCCATTTTGATGTGTGAATGCACCCAAGTCCACCCACTTCTTTAGTTCTCATTTTTTTTAGAGTGGTTTATGTTCTTTAGTTAATAATAACTATTTCTTTGGAAATTCTCATTGTTGGAGAGTTTTATGGAAGTCCTATTCTTTAGAAGATACTCTCTATTAAATTCCAAGAAAATGAAGAGGAAGAAAGAGAAAAAGAAAGCATCGTTAATCAATTTCTCAATTACTTTGTCTCATTCCCATACCAAATGGTACTAGAGTCGCTTAATCCTGAAGCAAGAGTGCCAGCAACCAGCCTAACCTACGAGTTTGAGATGTTGTCGGGATGGTCAACCAGTAACGTGATTCCATGCAAAGAATGGAGCAACAATCGAATGACTTAAAAGTTTAAACAATGTTCCAACATCCTGGAATAGATGGTCGGCGCCGCAAAGTATGGTATCAAATGACACTGGCAATCATGAACACAGAGATCCAGAACATGTCGCTATCTCAGCAGCCGACCCCTCTGATGTACCCTACCGCATCCTTTCATCATAACGTTCCACCGTTTGACAACAATGACTTAAAAAAACAAGTCTCCAATGATCGATTTCCTAAAATACGAGGAGTTGGATACTAATGGTTGTATTTTACAAGCGAAGCAATATTTCCAGTTATATAATATATGGCCACACCAAATGATATTTTGTATGTTCCCTCTCTTAAAGGGAAGGCATTCAAATATTACAAATAACTCAAACATGTGAACGCCCTCGACAATTGGCCTTTATTTATCAAATCTATCTAGCGTCGATTTTTGTCACACGGAGTACGAAGATCACGAAGGCGAGCTCACCAAGTTGTGTTAAAAGACAATTGTGACAACCTACCAGGAGCACTTCGAATCACTTGTTGATCGCGTAGATGAATTATCGGATCACTTCCTGACATGTACGTTCCTCATTAGCATCAAGGACGAGATCAAGACAATTTTCAAGTTGCTCCAACCTGCATCCCTTACTAATGCTATCAGATAATATAAGGATGGAGGAAAGTAATTGAGAAACTAATTAACGATGTTTTCATTTTCTAACCCTTTACTTTTTTGGAGTTTAAAGACTTACATTTAGAAAAAGTTATCTTTTATAGAATATGACTTCCATATGACTCTCCAAAAGGCGAGAATTCCCAAAGGAATAGTATCCGTAACTAACTAAGAAAAAGAAACCACTATAACATAATGAGAGATACGCTCATGTGCAACTCAAGTGCATGCATATATCATTCCTTCCCACTTGTAGTAACATTGTCTCAAGTTAAAGTTGCGTTAGCTAGGTTTCAGTGTCAATTCGTCATAGATATTCATGCCAATCTCTTGTGCAGCCTCCTTAATGACTTCCAATATAAATAGCGTCTACTTTTTACGAGAACGGTCTCAGAAGAATTTTCATCACAATTGTAACAAAGGTCACGCTCTCGCTTGGTGATCCATCATCTCTGCAGAAGAGAGTTTTTTAATGGTGGGAGATGGGATCTTGGGGTTCATTGAGCTAGAGTTCGAGTTGACGGCAACGACAAGCTGAAAGGTAGTTAAGGTTTGCAATTTTTCTCCTAATGCGCACAAATCCAATAGCATCATGAGGGATGCAGGTCAGAGCAATTTGATAGTTGTTCTGATCTCATCCTTGAGGTTTAAGCGATTTGATACTTGTTCTGATCTCATCCTTGAGGTCGCTAATAAACGGGAATGTCAAGAAGCAATCCGACAATCCATCTGCAAGATCATCAAGTGCTTCAAACTGCTCCTGATAGGTTGATGCAGTTGTCTTTCAACGCAACTTGGTAAGCACGCCTTCGGGACCTTCGTACTCCATGGGATCGAACCGATGCTCGAGGGAGGGATTTGCAAATGAAGGCCAAACGTCAAGGTTGTCTGCATGTTAGAGGTATTTGTAATATTAAAATGTTCCCTTTAAGAGAGAACGTGACATATGATATCATTTGGTGCAGTTGGATATTATATAACTAGAAATACTAGTCTACTTGTAAAATTCAACCATTAGGATCCTCCACCTTAGCATATTTTAGGGGATCAGCCTTCGGAGGTTTGTTTGGAAAGCCACCATTGTCGGACGATGGAAAGTTTTGATGAGGGGATATGGTGGAGTGCGTCGGAGGGACAGATTGTTGAGATAGCAACATGTAATGGATCTGGATGTTCATGATTGACATTTGATGTCGTACTTCGTCGACCAGCTACTCCAGGGTATTGAAACGTTGTTCCAAGATATTGGATCGTTGCTCCATTCTTTGTGTGGAATCACATTGCTATGGCTGACCATCTCGGTAATATCCCGGACTCGTATTTTCTTCTCTTATACTAATTAATATGGATTTGGAACAAAGTAATTGTGAAATTGATTAATGATGTCTTCTTTTTTCATCACCTTCCATTACTTTTTAGGATTTAAAGTCTTACATCTAACAAAAATATCTCCATTACATTTTTCCTCAACATTACCAATTGCCAGCTAGCTCAGGCCTGAATACGAAGACTGAAATAGAAACCAGAACCTTAACAATTATGAAAACTTAAGTGTCGTACAAAGAAAAGTTAGGTAAGAAAAATGAACTAATTTTCATATAATTAGAAGAATTTTACTCTGCTATACTGCAAAACGTCAAGAAGATACCTTCAGGAGTTTTTGAAGATCGTCTTCCCTTTGACTGGGCATCTGATATCTGATTATATTCCAGTATACGGGCAAGTGTTTTTTCGTTCCTCAATGACTGAAATGCTATAGGCAGAAAACTCATATATTCTTTAATTGAGCCAACTGATAAAGATAACATAGTAGAGGCAAGAAGAAAATTCGGAAGCTGTTTCAGTTGGAAATACTTCAAGAAACCTACACCCCTGATATATAGGAAACAGAGAAACAATTAAATCAAGAAAATAAAAGAAAAACGCATCTGAGCGACTGCAGAATGCATGTAAGACATTTTCTTGAGAAACTGAATGCGTATAACACTAAGTGCGTAAAGTGAGTTGTAACAACAAATATTTACAGAATATCTATTATTCTCATCCATCCAATTCATTATCAACTTAAAAACAGACTCACGCATAAACTATGGCCCACAACGAATCAAATAACTGAGAATACTCAACACAGATTTTACAGTCAACTTCAAGTTAGCATTTTACAGTCAACTTCAAGTTAGCATGCCTTGAAACAAAAGACTTGTGAAAATATTGATAGAAGCACAAAACTATCCTCTTATCAACTACTTGAAAAATTGAAATATTGATAAAACATTTAGAGGCTTTCTCCTATGTGTCACTATATGATATACTTCGATTAGACAAACAAAATTATCTTCCTCGATCAAAATCATGGAAGAAGCCAGTGTGTGCTAAAAAAAGTATAAATAATTTATTTCTGAAAATGCTCTAATTTTAAAATTAAAATAAATAGACGAGATGTATATTTGTCAAAGGAACGCAAGAATTTTGGTCTCATGAACGTTTTCTCTTATTATTTGGTGAAGCGTATACTGAGGTCTACTGTCTACATGCTAAACTGTTGAATACCCCCAAATCATGATCGTGTTTAGTGGTCTTTTAGAGGCGATAAAAAAGCCTACCACCATGCACCTTCTGAAAACCGCAAACCATAAAAGCCTGAAAACAAATTTTTAAGACTACAGTCAAACTGCCACCAGAAACAGATGTCTTATTCCAACATATATAAACAAGAAAAAAATTGTTCTAATACATACAAGTTAATATAAAAAAAACTTTGCCAGAAACAAAAGTTTGTGGAGCAGTAACTACTATTAAAAGAGAGAGAGAGGTACCAGTAGTGACTTTGAAGATAACTATACAGAAGAGGGATTCTTGATTTGCACCAGGGGCTCAAGTCATCAGAGGTACCACCTCTGCAAATATTGAAGTAGCCATATGCTTGGAAAGCGATGAATGGAGCAAATATGCAAATCGAACGTGCAATTGCGGCAATAATAGCTTGCACTGCCAACTGCGGGAAAACAAATCAGGTTACTAAGAGCTTAGAACTGGTGGAACGTCAAAAGTAAAGCTTTACAATAATATCTTTAAAATAATCTGGTTAGTAAAGCAACTTTAACTCGGTCCAGTAGTACATCGCTGACAGAAGATTTAATAATGTTGTGTGATACCAATGAGAAAGGGTTACATCTATCAGTTTAAATGCTACGTAACATATTTACTCATAAGCATATAGGTATAGAAAAGGGGATTACCCAAGGCCTTTTCTTCTGGTTGATGGCAACATAAGCCCGGATAATCCCCTCAAAACAGATATAACCAGCATTAATAGCTCCATTTGACCTAGCTGCACCAGACAGAGCAAGCAGGAGCACGGCTACACTATTAGCACCAGAGAATAAATAGTATACTCCTCCAATTGAAGATAACGCATATAGACTCTCCGAATATCTGCCAAAGAGATGCTTAAATTTGGTTCATAATAGTTTACAGAATTAAATTCAACTACTGAAAAGAACTGGAAAGGGGGGATTACATTGATGAATAGAATATGGAAGCTGGATTGAAGCAAAATAGAACAGATGCTCGCAGGGCAGCTGTAGTGTCCTTTAATATCAAAACTGAAAGCCTTTACAAGAAGGATATTGCAGAGTTAATGAATCATATATCCACTCACTGATTGTTAACTACAAAAGTGAGAATCAACATCAATAGGAAGTAAACTAGATAGAATAAGAATACAAACAAAAGCCAAATTGACAATTATCTCATATGCACACCTGGATTTCTTATAAAACAGTGTATTCAACAATATTCTATAAAAATGGTAGTTCTGAAACTTGTTACCGACCAAGGAAGCACGAACACTCCAAAATGAGGGCCATGACGTGTCAGACACGTATTGGACACAACCGGAGACTCCAAAATACACTAGGACGCACCAAAATAGATGTCGTTTCTATGTCCTCATGTCCTTACCATGTCGTATATGTGTCGTGCAACATACCGACGTACCTTCGTTTTTTAAGCTACATTTTTAAATACGATTAGAGTCCACCTTGCAATGTTCATGATTGAAGTTGCGTTTTGAAGACAAAAATGTGATTTCATTTGTGATCTCTCTTTTTGTAGACTTGAATCAAGAAAGATGACTAGTTTGGTAATAAGTTTCAGAAATGTTGTTTTTAAGGAACGTTTTTTTAAGACTGGCATTCTTTATATCGAAAATCTAATCTAGCTAAGCCTGGATCGGATTTAGAACATGAAGTCAAATATGGGATATATTGTTCCACTAACATCTAGCAAAAATCAATCACTAAGTGAAGTTCAGTAATCTCAATTCTATATAAAGTAACTAACTCATATACTTGGTCAAGGAAAAAAAGCTTGAAATGGATTATACAAAATTAACAGACTTATGTTTGTTAAATCAAACTAACGTCAAAAAGCAGAACCAGTATGGCATGCATAGGAAAAGGAATTCACAGATTAATAACAATCAGATGGCATAGTTTAGGCCAATTCTGAATGCCGAATCAAAAGACAGAAAAGTTCTAACCTGTAGAAATAAACTGCAGCAAGCACAAATGCCACATTATTCAGAACGTAACCTGACAACGCCAGCACCGCCCTGTACCCGATGAATGGAACCAGCGGAGAGAAAACTGCACAAACACAACAAACTCAGAGATCCACAAACTCCATCGCGAAATAGCCCGACATATCGGCCGAGACCCAGGAAGCATGAACGCTGCAAAAACTGGTGTTGTGTTCGTGTCAGAAAGGTAGAGAACACCAATAGGATGCTCCAAAAATACACTAGTACACACCAAAATAGCTATCGTGTTCATACGTCGTGCCGGATGCATACTGCACACGACAAGGACACTTCTAAAACGTACTAGTAAACACCAAAATAGATGTCGTGTCCATATCGTGGATCCATAATGGATAGACGATACTTGTGTTGTGTCGTACTGGTGGCCATGCAAGATAGATCAAGACGTAGGAAGAACCTCCGTTGGTCCAAAAAGCCCGATCCGTGTGCATACCGTATGTATGTATCGTGTCGTACTCGTGTGTGGACCAGTTTGGTTCCTGTTTGAAATGGAAAAACTTCCATTTCGAATGGAAAATGCCAGTGTTTGCCATTTTCGGTGGATTTTGTATGGCCGAAACGGCAATAGCTGGGAACCAAGCATATCTTCTTTTCCGTTTCAGCCCGGTAATGGCAAACGCTCCATTTCGGATCGGAACCAACCTAGCCCTATGTGCAATGTAGGCCGAGACCTAGGAAGAAGCACGGGCAACTCCCAAAACAAAACAGGTGGCGTCGCATCCGCATCGTGTCCGACCCCAAACATTGGCACACCCAAAAAGGAAACACTAGGACGCGCCAGAGCGTGTGCCGTGTCCGTGTAGCATCGTGTCGGACACTCCGAAAAGACACCAAAACCAGATGCTGTGTCCGTGATACCTGAGTTGGAGAGGGCCGCGACGGAGACGGGGAGGAGGGGGAGGAACGCATAGGACTGCTCGTACTCGTAGCCGCACTCCGCCGCGCGCACGAAGTAGACGGAGTCCCACACGACGCTCCGCTCGATGGCTCCGGCTATCCCCGCCCACCGCCGTCCGATTGGAGCGACGGACGGCCGGGATTGGCCGAGGCACGGCGGGTTGAGGGCGGCGGAGGTGTCGTAGGGGTCGAAGAGGGACCTCCAGAGGAGGATCAGGGCTACGACGAGGAGGCGGGAGAGGACGGCCACCCGGAGCACCGACGGCTCGTGGTTGATGGTCTTCGCCATGGGCGTGTCGGATCCGGGTTTCGGGTTCTGGGTTTTGGGATCGGACGAGATCTGAGATCGTATGGTTTGCCAACGGGCTGTACAGTGGAGGAGGAAGTGGTAGAACAAAATTTTTTAAAAAAAAGGACAAATTTTATATCTTCAACTATCACGGTTTTTTAATTTGATATCCTCAATTTTTATAGGTTTTTTCTAAGGACACCACCCTTTTTTGCTAGGGGCTAGCCCAAAATTTTTCAAATTTATTACAAGTTTGCCATCCAAAAATTTTGCTAGAGGCTAGTCCAAGCACACCTATAAATACCAATTTTCATTTTCTCTCTCCTTCTTCTCTTTTCTTTTCTCCCTCAACTATTTTCTTCCCTCCTTCTCTTCTCTTAGGTCAAAGAATTAAAATCCTAATTCTTTTCTTTTCTCCTTACATTTTTGGCAAATTGTTCTCTCCCTCAACTCTAGGTCATTGACTTCTCCAAATTTTTGGTAAGTCATCGAACTAAAATATGTTTCATGTTTTAAACAAGAATTTCACATATTAAAGTTGAATTATGTGTTAAATATAGAAAAATATTGAACATGGATCAACCGGGATCATCAAACTTTCCCGTCACGTCCGAAGAACACGTCCCCGCCACGTCCGAAGACAACTTTGATGCATCGGAAGCTCTCTTGGTAACTACATTTGAACTTGAGCTCGAACTTAAAATCGTGCTGTGACACAGAGGACTGCCAACACTCTGGCAGTCCAGATCATAGACTAGGACTGCCAGAGAGTTGGCAGTCCTTCACAGAAGAAGGACTGCCAGGACCCTGGCAGTCCTACAAATATGTAGGACTGTCAGGGTCCTGGCAGTCCTTCTTATGTGAAGGACTGCCAACACTCTGGCAGTCCTAGTCTATGATACTAGAATGCAGAGTTTTATTGCAGTCCTTCACAGAAGACGATCTTGCTATTAACACAATTTGCTATTTATGGACACCAATCTTATGCACGGGCCTAATCTATGAAACCTATTTACTTTAGGATTTTGTCTAATTGTACTAACCAAAGAACATTTGTCACCCCCAGTTTCCAGAAATAGGGATATTTTTGTCATTTTTCATTTTTAAATTATTTTAAAATTATTTATTTATTTATTGTAATATTTTGGGGTTATTTGAGTCGGGTTCGAATTTCAACTCATTCCGACTTGTATCGGGGACCCGGGGTAGTTTTGACTCTAACGGGCCCACACACTAGTTAGGCATGGCCCATATAATATTAATTTTAGTTCACATGATATTAATTTTAGTTAGTGACTAGACTAATTATTTTGGTTAGTATTAATATGGATTAGTGTTTTAGGATTGACCAAACTACCCCCGACTTAACCCCTTACCAATGTATTAGTAAATAGACTAGAAAAGGGGCTTTTGGACTTTTCCTAATAGGACAAAACCACCTTTATGGCCAGCCACAATAAGGATAGGGTTGAGCCTCCCATTTGTCATTATCCATCTATTTTTCTCTCTCTTGTTCTTTCCCAAATTCCTAGAGAGCAATCCCTAGCAATTTCTCCACCAAATCATTCCATTTCACCACCAAATCTTCTTCTTTCCTTCTCCATTCTAGCCAAGGAGGAAGCTACCCAAGTTTGGGAGGATTCGGAGCTCGTTCGTGTCCTTTTGGAATCTCTACGTGTCGGTGTCGCTCCGGGAAGGCTTTTCTTCGATTCGATCTACCGGGAGGTATAAATCCCTTCTCCTTTTTATTTCCTCATGCATATAGTCTATTTTGAACCCATAGGAATGACCCCATAGTTGTATCTCCATTTGTGTCCATTTCGTGTCCATTTGGAGGTCATAGGAGTGTCCTTTATGTTGTGGTTGTGTCCATGTGGGAAAATCCCAAATTTGGACACACTATATGTTGTTGTTATGTATGAATGAATTATTACATGTTTAATCTCATATTTTTGTATTGGAGATGTGTTCTATAGTGTCTCATATATACATATTAGTGTAGAGAGTGAGTTCTTGATATATTATGTTATATACTTGTGTTCTTTTGTCTCAAACTACCTAAATCCGTCATGATTTTTATCCACATTTTTAATTTCAGCCCTAACTTAGAAATGTCATAACTTCTAGCTCAAAGTTCGGTTTAATCTCCCGTTTTTTTTAAAAGAAGCGTATTGAAGTTAGCTTTCCAAAAACATATATTAATAGGCCTAATTCTTTCTGTAACTTTCTGAAAAATTATTTGAGTGTCAGCTGTACGAAAGACAAACGCGTTCTCGGTGTTTTCGCGATTCCGGGAGTTTTCGGAAACGAAAACGCGATCCGTTTAAAGTTTCGGAAAGCTAACACATAGATCTATAACATAATTTAATCCTAAATTTTAATTCGTGCTGAGATGGTACAATATTGATTATTAGTAGGAGTTACTATTCGGCATATGCATTTTGTGCACCCTTGTGTGTAATATAATGTTCTATTTGATTTTAACCCATGTTAATATATATACATTATGTAATTAAATAAAGAATACAAGAATGAGTAAATGGTTAAATGATGTATGAGGTGTAAGTATCCTATCTAATGTAAGCATGCATAAGTATGGCTTGTAATGAATATGTAGGTTCCATAGTATGTAATGTATGGTGCATATAGTGGTGCAAGAGAATAATGAATGATGAATGAATGCAAGCATGAATGTAATGTAATAATAGATGTAATATATGCAATATACAAGTTAATGAGATGTAATGTTCTATGTTAACACAAATCCTATATTACCTCATGTACCCCCTTACACTATGTTGACACTATCACACTTGACACATTGTTCACTTACACTTTGACACTCTTTGATATGTATACACTATGTATGCCCATTTAACCCTCACTTGCCCCTTTGCCATGTTCACATACACACACATAGCCTCTTAAATAAGTATTTATGAATATAGTTAACTTAGCTATGTATGTATATTATATATATGTTAGCATATTGTGTTGTAATATATAAGTTTATATAACCATTTGAAATACCATGATTATAGACCTAATGTTGAATACCAATATATGCATGTGTATATATGTGTAGACATATATAGCTTAAAGTAATAGATTACCTAGTGTATATCCAATGTGAATTCTTGCCTATTTGAGTATTGAATAATTGTATGCTATATAGAGTTGTGTGTATGTTGGCTTGTATAGCCTTGTATTGATGTGTGCTTGCTAGGATAGTCTTGGTTAGGCCTAGTAAGACTTACCGGGTTAGGACATGACCTAGTTTGACCTAATTTGACTAGTGCAGTTGACCAGAGTTGACCAAGGGTTGACTTTGGCCTAGTTTGACCTATATTCATGTAGAATACATTGTAGTACTTTATATTACCCTTCTGGACATGTTGTGACTTGTTCTGTTCTAATTAGGAGCCAGACACCTTGTAACCTGTGTTGCTTTAAATAGGACTCTATGGCTTCAGTTGGACCCCCTATACTTATCAGCTGTTCAGGTTATCGAGGCGAGTACATTCTCTGATCATTTCATATCCTGCTTAGAATTATTTCCTGCAGTAGATTACTTTACTTGTACTGTCATGATGGTCACACGGATTGGTACTATATGGATCCTTTCTTGAGATATTATCCTTAGGGAGCATCGGGTACTACGTGTTCTGTGCGTTTCACTTACATGGCGTATCACTATGCTTCTTGGTTCACTTGATTACTTGTGACATGTACCCTCATGATCACAGAGTCTCTTGAATCTTACACAGTTGGGTAACCCCCAGACTCTCCATTTATGGGACATCCATGTATCACCCTTCGGGGGCCGTACATGGAATCATATAACATAACCTGGCTGGATCCTTGTGTATTGATTGGGGATACGGGGGAGTAGAAGTGGACATGTGAATAATACACCAGTAGTATCTTCATTGAATCATTACGTAGTGTCTTCATTGAATCATCCCAGGCCATTTACATGTTCATGTTGTACTCTGACTCACTAGCCACATGTTAGATCTCTATTTATAGTAGATATTTCTATTACAGTTCTCTCTCTGTTTTTATACTGCACTTCTTTCAGTACTTGTATCTTACTTTACTGCATGTCTATATTTTCTAACCTGCTATGAACTGTTGAGATGTATTGTGCTTGCTCCAGTCATGACTGGACCTGTTGATAAATTTTACAGATAGCCTGGGATTGCCTGCTAGCCTAGAGGAGACACAGTAGAGGTTGTTTAGGTAGTTATTTCATTTTGTCTGGAGTTGTATTTACTTTATGGATTACTGTATATAAGTTTGAGGTGTATTTCTGGGTTTTTGTATCTTAGACACTTAGACTTCTATCTGTTGTATCTCTTTTGGATTTCATGTTTTATCTATCATTATCATGCTCTACCCTAGATGTGATTGAGACTGTATCTGCTATGTCACCCCCATTCGGGGAGTATAAACTATTTAGTCTTATACTGTTAGATGCATTGAGACCTAGGACAGCGCTCTACCGCCGACACTGCGGCGTAGGCTGGGCGTTGTTACGTTCTCGTGCCCTAACTCTAGGGTGCGGGTCGTGACAACATTTATTGTAGGACTTGAGATCTTCCGATTTTGCGGTACCGGCTCCAATTGCAGTCAATGTAGCCAATTTATTTTGGACCGATCTATGTTTTCAGTCAAGCGAGGGTGCGGTACATTGGTGTCGAAAAGTCGGATGGAAAAACAACATTGTTCTAGTGATATCCAGATCGGCCCAAAATCGACCGGGACGACAAACTGTGGTGGTGGGCTGTGAAAGAGGTGGTGTGTTCAGGACGCACAAGAAAAACACAGTAGAAGTTATCCAAAGTAAAGTTCCAAGAAGAAATGTTGGAACGAGGAAATGTGGTTGTCCATTCACGATACATATCAGAAACGAAGAAGAGGGAAAATGGACAGTAGAAGTGAAGAATGGAACCCACAACCATGAGATTGCCGAGACACTATTGGGTCATCCGTATGTCGGACGGTTGAACAATACGGAGAAGAAGATAGTCGAAGACTTGTCCACCTCCGGAGTTGCACCGAGACAAATATATTCCGTCATACGACATGAAGATGAGAAGAACATGTCTACAATAAAGTCAATATACAACGCCCTAGCTTCTTCAAACGCTGTCCGGACGAAATCAAGAATGGCGATGCAAGAAGTGCTCAAGTTGCTTGCCGATAATCATTATGTTGAGTTCCATAGAAGACATCCCCAGAGTAATGAAGTATTATCACTCTTTTGGGCTCATCCTGATTGCACAAATTTGGCCAGATCCTTTGCCGACGTGTTAGTCCTTGATTGCACGTACAAGACAAATAAGTTCAAGATGCCTCTCTTTCATGTTGTCGGGTTCACCTCTACTTGGAAAATATTTTCAGTGGCATTTTGCTTCATGAAGAGTGAGAAGCTTGAAGACTACACATGGGCGTTGGAGAAACTGAAAATACTTTACACTGGTCATACAGAGCCGTCAGTATTTGTTACCGACAGAGAGTACGCCCTCATTAATGCTATTCGCATTGTTTTTCCTCAAGCGGATACATTGCTATGCACTTGGCATGTCAATCGTAATATTCAAGCCCAATGTAAGTTGAAGTTTCGAAAAGAGGATGGTAAAATCGACATGCAGATTTTTGACGAATTCTACAATAATTGGAATTGTGTGTGGCGAGCATCTACGATTGCCAGTTACGATGCCGCATGGTACTTGTTCTAGCAAAAGTGGAAGGCGAGGGAGCCGGCATACATTTCTTACATCAAAGATACATGGCTTGAACCGCACAAAGAACAATTCGTCTTAGCATGGTCGAATGTGGTGAAGCATTACGGCACGACAACTACCAATCGTGTCGAAGGAGCACACTCTTTATTGAAGAGGCACCTAAAATCATCTCTCGGCAACTTCGTCTCTGTTTGGCAAGCTATACATTTATCAGTAGACCGGACGGTGAATGAAATTAATGCATCATTTGAGATGAGTTTGAATATAGTCAAGCATGAGCATAGAAAGGAAGTACTCTTAGATGCTTTAATGCACGTGGTATCTCACAAGGCGTTGGCCTTAATAGCTGATGAGATTGAAAGATCAAAGTTTGTCGGACTTGATCCCGAGGTTTGCGGATGTGTACATTGACATACACTGGGCCTCCCTTGTGCACATCAGATTAATGAATATCGTCGTGAATCCATTCCTATTCCAGTTGAAGCAGTCGATCAACGTTGGAGGCAGTTGTCTATGATGTCTGTGGTGAAGACGGACGATGATTTCTTCTCTTTGCCACAACTGAAACTTCTCCATACAAGGTGGTTAGCCTCAGTAGCAGCGGAGCGGCAGTCCATTGAGCTTAAAATACAAGAAATTGCATGTCCGATCACTACTACAATGCATGAGCCGACCGTTGTTTCCCATCCTAAAGGCAGACCTCACACAAGATTGACTAGTTCACAGAAGAGAAGGCTGGAGTCAACTAGGAGAGATCCATCGCACTTTGAGCATGTTGAACGAAGCTTACAGCAGCCTTCGCCTGCACGGAAGGGCAAGCTTGTCGTTCGCCGAAAATTGGAGAAAATGGATCTCCCAAGAAAAGATACAGTTGCAAGCCAAACAACGAGTTTGTATATTGACAAATTTCAACCTGCGCTTCGAAGTTACATTTGGTCTATTGTCGATGTCCCCGGTGATGGCCATTGCGGATTTTATGCCCTTGCAATGCATCTTGGTTATGATGACAAAGACGGATGGAGACGGGTGAGGCAGGAGCTGTACGAGGAGTTAGAGACTCGTCTTCCATTCTACTCCCATATCCTAAGCGAAGAAACGGTTGCAAGTTTGTTGTTAAGTATCCTTTGCACCGACAGTGTTACCGGGACAGACCACTACATGTCAGTCCCGTCTGTCGGCTATTTATTTGCTAATAGGTACATGATACATGTTGTACTTATCTCGCCGGATATTAACAATACATTCTTTCCGATGTGCGCTCCTCCGACGGACCACGGAGTGTCTAATCTATGTACTATAGGTCTGATCGGGGATCACTTCGTTGTACTAAAGATGATCGCTCATTCTCCGATTTCTCCACCTTCAACAGTTTGGTACAAAAGAGCACCGGTCGAAGCCATCGCTTGGACCACACCTTTCGTTGAGCAGATCAACCATTGTAAGAGGTTGTTGAAGATTGAGGAGCCAAGAGACTTATCTGCTGACCACTACGACGTCGAAATCGACTAAGTATAGATATATTTACAGTCTAACATTTTGTATATGGAGGACCACTTTTGTATACAGTGAAATATGAAGTCCAGTAATATATATAGAGTAAATTTTGAGTTATATGTGTTTGATTTTGCGTACCTGTGTTATATGTGCCTACCTGTATACTATATGTGCCTGCCTGTGTTACATGTGTTTACCTGTGTCTACCTGTGTTATATGTGCTGGACCAACCTGTGTTATATGTGCCTACCCAACATGTGTCTTATCTGTGTTATGTGAGTGTCCACTGTCACATCGTTTGAGTTTGAGATTCTCATCACAGAGACTCAGTATCAGGACTGCCCAACCGATGGCAGTCCTACACTGAAGTAGGACTGCCAGGGTCCTGGCAGTCCTATCCAAAACTTGCTGTAACAGCAAGTTTTGGTTAGGACTGCCAGGACCCTGGCAGTCCTACTTCAGTGTAGGACTGCAATGGGTTGGGCAGTCCTGATACTGAGTCTCTGTGATGAATTTATGTGTGAATAAAATTCACACAGAGACTCATAGTTAGGACTGCCCAACCCATGGCAGTCCTACACTGAAGTAGGACTGCCAGGGTCCTGGCAGTCCTAACCAAAACTTGCTGTAACAGCAAGTTTTGGATAGGACTGCCAGGACTCTGGCAGTCCTACTTCAGTGTAGGACTGCCAGGGGTTGGGCAGTCCTGATACTGAGTCTCTGTGATGAATTTATGTGTGAATGAAATTCACACAGAGACTCATAGTTAGGACTGTCCAACCCATAGCAGTCCTACACTGAAGTAGGACTGCCAGGGTCCTGGCAGTCCTAACCAAAACTTGCTATAACAGCAAGTTTTGGATAGGACTGCCAGGACCCTGGCAGTCCTACTTCAGTGTAGGACTGCCATGGGTTGGGCAGTCCTGATACTGAGTCTCTGTGATGAATTTATGTGTGAATGAAATTCACACAGATACTCATAGTTAGGACTGCCCAACCCAACCCATAGCAGTCCTACACTGAAGTAGGACTGCCAGGGTCCTGACAGTCCTAACCAAAACTTGCTGTAACAGCAAGTTTTGGATAGGACTGTCAGGACCCTGGCAGTCCTACTTCAGTGTAGGACTGCCATGGCTGTGGCAGTCCTAAATATGAATCTCTGTGTGATGATTTCTTTGTGGGACTCAACACACAGAGTTAAAATTGACACAGAGTTAAGATTCATCACAAAACTTGTGTGATGATTTCTTTGTGGGACTCAACACACAGAGTACAAACTGCCACAGAGTTAAGATTCATCACAAAACTTGAAATTGACACAGAGTTCAAATTGCCACAAAGTTCAAATTGCCACAGGATTCAAATTGCCACAGAGTTCAAATTGCCACAGAGTTCAAATTGCCACAAAGAGTTAAAATCATCACAAATACAATAATTCATCACAACTACTTAGTCCCAAACATTCCACATCCAAATTAAGTTTCAAACAAGGAAAATATCCACAATAATAAGTCAAATGTACGTAACTAATCCACAGCCAACTAAAGTTTGAATCATGAAATATATCGAAATCCATCTACATATCATGCCGGGCCTTGGAACGAGACTCCCTATTGTTCATGAAGGGGAAGTCGACCACGTCGTCGATGCGCTGAAGCTCGTTGGCGACGGCGACACACTCATCACTTTGGCAACCTCTCCGGAGTGTCTGTGCCAACTCCTTCACCCTTTGAGACTGAAAATAAAAGTATAAATGAATTAAGTCTACAAACATGAAAATCTCAGTCTTATTACAAATACGGAACTCACCATTCTCACCAACCCAGCATACAAGGCATTCTTGGAAGGAAGAGCTCCAACTGCTCCGACGGCCACGGGACCCGGATTGGTAGGGTTAGACAACTTAGGATGTCCGACCCCCAGGAAGTACTGCATGTAGTCCTCGCTGCACTCGGCCATCTCGGTGACCGGTCGTCTCTCAGATTCCCGAAGTACATGTCGTTGCCACTCCGAGTAAAAGTCGGTCACCCAGTCGAATTCTGCCGGTTTGTAACTTAAAGGTTAGGTTCCGCACGGAGGCTCCAACAGCCGTAGTGTGCGCTTCGGCACAGTTTGCACGAAGCCGAACTGACGAAGTACTCTGTCGGGCATGTACGGCTCCATGATTTCATAGCATGTGATCATGCCATGAAATAAAGAAACTGGTTGGACCTCACGATTCAACTCACGTAAATCCCGGTATGGATTCCAAAAAATCTGTAAGAATAAAGTTAACAACAATACAAAATTAACATGAAAAAGTTAGTCAAGATTAAATTGTACCTCTTCTGGCACTAATCTGTCTAATACTTCACGAATGAAAGCCAGTGTTTGCCAATTTTTTGTTTCCAGCTGGGATGGCCTCCATCGACACACTCGGGGAAGGTGTTCAAGATACGCTGGGTTTTCGTCAGCCCGTCTAAGCATCGGAAAGTGCTCGTATATCCATGCCTATTCAATTTATAAATGAATAGTAAAAATTAAAACAACAAATTTAAGTATACAAGATTAAATTGTTAGAAGTTTTCTTACATGTAGCAGAGTCTGATAGCCGGCCATAGTCTTAGTCCCGACACGGGATGCGATGCCGAGCTCGCGGTAAAGGTTGGCCAGGATACCGCTTTCCCAGGATATCTCCATGAAGTCATCCACTTCAGATAAGTTTAGCATGTACCGAGCATGTATCGACGTACCGGACTTGTCCGGAATGTCGACCGTTCCCAGGACGAACAACATATACGCACAAGCCACCGCGTCGACCGTGTCATCGTCATCGTCATCCACCTCCATATCCATGAACTGGTCCACCAGAAATGATAGAGAAATTCCGTACGACTTCTTGAAGCCTGGTAGAGTTGTAAAACTCGTAGCCGTAACTCCAAGGTGATCTGAGACGAACTTGACAATCTTCTCGTACCATTTCACGGATTTCTCATTCGTGTAATATTCTTTAGTCATTACACGCCCGGTCACTGGCAGCTCCAATATCTGGTAGACGTCGTCGAGTGTAATGGTCATCTCCCCTGCTGGAAGATGAAATGTGTTCGTCTCCGGGTGCCATCTCTCCACGAAGGCGGATATGAGGGCACTATCCATTGTTCGGTAGGCGTTTTGCGCCAAATTGTGCAAGCCGCTCGGTATGATTTTGCTCCGGATGGCCTCGGATAAGCTTGTAAACTGCCAGGACACGGTTTTCTTCCCGTGACTCACAGCCCTAAGGATACGATATGTCTTCTGTATACAACAAAACACATATCAATTATGAAATACATATTTGAAAAGTATACTAAACTGGTAGTTTACAAAGTCATGTACATACCGGGTTCTTCCATATTTCATACGCAATGTGGTTCTCAAAAGAAACCAACATTGAGCAACCGGGCGGACGGACAGGCGGCTCAGAAGGACCGGCCTCCTCAGAAGGACCGACCTCCTCAGAAGGACCGACCTTCTCAAATGGAGCAGAACCCTCTTGACGTGATAGGAGTTGGGCAATTGGCAGGTCGTCGTCGTCGTCGTCGTTGTCGGAAGGAGGCGTAGGAGTAGGAGCTCGTTGCTTCGACCGAGCTTGACGTGCCGGTGGCGATGTCCGAGACTGAGCTTCGGGCGCCGGTTCGGTAATTGTTATCGGACGCTCGCGAGGACGTTCCGCACGTTCCTTCCGCTTTGACGCGGTGGGCCGTATTCTTTTGTTCGGTGGACTGCATAACAACATACACTTATTAAGTAATAGAAACAGCATGCACTTACCCAACCCATATATGTCATAACAAGTAGGACTGCCAGGAATGTGGCAGTCCTAATGAAAATTAGGACTGCCACAGTCCTGGCAGTCCTATTCTGAAATAGGACTGCCAGGACTGTGGCAGTCCTAATTTTTATTAGGACTGCCACATTCCTGGCAGTCCTACTGTCGTGAACCCGAACTCCAATAACGAAATCCTATTTTGTCGTATTCTAGGGTTAGGGTTTCAACATAAATTTCGGGTTTCTTGTGTTCGAAAATAAGGAAAGGGAACGTGCAAGAGATTATAAACCTATTTTACAAAAACTTTTTCAAGAATTAAACCAATTCTAGGGTTTCGAATATAATGTAAAAAAAATTCGAAGAAATTAGGGAAGAACGTACCTGGATTCCGGTTGCTTTGACTTGCGTGTCATCTCTTCGAGAATCTTCGTGGAGGGATTGAGAATGGAGTGATGGAGAAGAAGAAATTAGGGTTTAGGAGATGGAGAGGGAGAGGGTGTCACGCCCCGAAACCAGAATACTGGAGAGCGGGGGCAGACATAGCCAGCTACGTATATTGAAATAGAAACCACCTCGATACACGGTCACGGCTGTCTAGATATGTGAGGGTTTTCTACAAGCCAACAGTCTCTTATGGTCATGAACAAGCCTAGTGTCTCAATCGCAAGCAAGTACGTAAGGTCGCAAGATGTATGATCATTAAATATACAATAATAAGGCGTCCCAAATATCACATATTCAGCTGATCATGAAGCTAGTCATTACAAAATGTTAGGACTAGCAAGAGTTAGGTCATACATGATCAACCCTAGGATTTGTTAATCATGTTTACAGCCCGTAGGCAGACAGTAAGTAAAAGTGCATCGAGCTAACAGGTGCTCGTCGGCTAAACGCCTCAAAAGAATAAATTTACAATAGAGTGAGCGAAACAAAATAGAAAACCCACTCGTAGCCCGGGTTCCTTCTAGTCGCCACCATTGGGCTGGAAGCTTGGTAGATCCTCGGGAGCTGCTCTGAAATCTGGCCACACAAAACCAGCTGGGTCAACCCCAGAAAGAGCAAGTGCCACAAGGGGGCCACGAAATAAGAACAAAAGCCAGCATTAACACAGAAGATATAATATTTAAAACTAGAAATTTATGAAGACATGGCAGGGTGATATACGACGAGATAACCATGGGACTATTCCGATAGCCAGGTTACAACCCGTAAACCAAACAAGGACCGGGGTTGTAACCCTTCATCTGAACAGAACTTGGTTTCCCACCATTTATCGGCAAGATAATAATGCAAGAAATCAAGACAGGGAGCAATCTTGTACTGAATCAAGACATGGCTAGACTGGTTATACCTCATTCAATCAATCACGGCCAAGCAGACACTACGGCTTACTACTTTAACTAACTAGGGTTATCACAGGCCTAATTACTAACAAGATGCAGTGAGATTGTTCCACAGCCACAAGCCCTGCAGACCATCCAGGTTACCCAGGACGAAAATTAGGGGTTGAATTCAGGTGGGTACATCATCCCGGAGACACATGTACCCTTAGGTGACTTAGAGGGTGCAACACGCGACGGTGTGCTGGAAATGTGCCCTACTCGACGGCAGGCTACAGATCCCAAGAGCGCCCAGGTAACGGGATTGCCTGTAGCTGTGTCATCTCTTCATGACTACTGTGTTATTCTAGTTATTAACCTTAATCCATTTTAGTAGGTACTCCTGACCGTGGTACTCAGGAGTTCCATCCTAGACATGATGCAAGACAGGACAAGTGGATTTAGCAAGCAAGCAAGAAAGAACTACCCACGGTGTCAAGGCAGGTCAAGTTAAGTTATCAAGATAATTCATTTCAGGGTACTTGTCAGGAGTGCGCCACGATGGGCCACTATCATGTCAGGTTGGTCATGTCAAGAGTGCACCACTACGGGTCACTGTCGTGTTATGCTAGTTCCTTGTCACACCGTGCCATGTACAATAGTTATGCCAAACATATTAAGTAAAATCAAGTTCATGACAAAAAGGCGTAAGGATATAAAATGGGCGTAAAATATCTAATAAAATATCAATATACAGGGCTATAGAAAAGCCAAGCTTAAAGAAATAAGACCAAAACTCCAAGAGCCAATGGGTTAAGCAAGGGGTCAGGGGAGCAGCGTACGCAAAAGTCACGCACGCATGAGAGCTGCGTAGGTGAAAAGTCACGCACGCTGAGAGAGCAGCGTAGGTGAAAAGTCACGCATGCTACAGGGAGCAGCGTAGGTGAAAAGTCACGCACGCTACAGGGAGCAGCGTAGGTGAAAAGTCACGCACGCTCAAGGAAGCAGTGTACGTGAAAAGTCACGCACGCTACAGGGAGCAGCGTAGGTGAAAAGTCACGCACGCTCAAGGAAGCAGTGTAGGTGAAAAGTCACACACGCTCAAGGAGACACGCTTCCAACAGGAAGCGTACTCAAGTCTGCGTACGCACGCTAAAGAGCGCACGCAGCTCAGTGTGCGTGAGCTAAACAGCTCTGCACACTGCTCACTGTCTTCTCCAAACAGCAAGAACACCATGGATGAACCCAAGGCTTCAAAGCATCATAACTTGGCCATCCGAACTCCAAATCTAGATTTCCAAGTTCCAACTTGGGTAGAATTGAATGCTCTTCCACATGGAAACACCAAAACCCATGAAAATCCAACTTAAAGAGATCAAACCATACAAAATCCGAAAATAGAAATAACTTAGATCTAGAGCGAAGGAGACTTCAAATCACAAAACACCAAGTTCTAATGTTGATCACCATGTCATAATCTAGCAAATGAACCAAGAAAATAGGGCTCTCATGAAGTGGCAAGGTGCACTTGCCTAGGGTTAGAAGAGTTGTGGAGGAAGGAGAAGAAGAAGAAGAAGAAGGAAATTAATAGTGGAAGTTATGAGGAAAGAGAGTGGTAGGTGGGGATATAAAGAGGGGGAGTTATGGTGGAGATGAGGGTGGAGTGTAGGGCTAGGGTGTTCCAACACATAAAACCGAACCAAATCGAACCATCCCCAATAAAACCGAGCCATGCCAAAACCCAAAATACGAGAAATACCGAAATCCCACAAGTTGAGAAAAAATAAAAATACATGCCAAAATCCAGATACGAGTATAAATACGAAATACGGGAAATACGGGAAATGAGGGTGACAACTCTACCCACCTTAAAAGAATTTCGTCCTCGAAATTTAATCAAGGAGCTAGAGATTGTCACGATAAGCTACATTAAGCACAGGCAAGTTATACTAAACAGTTCAATCATACAATCATACAATGCAAGCAAGGAAGGGAAAAACGTAAGGCATAAGAAAGACATTATACCTTACGAGTCAAACAGGTAGGGATATCGCGATCGGATGTCGTCCTCACGCTCCCACGTTGACTCACCTAGAGAGTGATGATCCCAAGTAACACAGACTAATTTAATAGTCTTGTTCTTGAGTATCTTCTCCCTCCGGTCCAATATAGACACGGGTCTCTCCTCATACGAAAGGTTGGTACCAATAACCAATTCCGAATGGTCTAGGATGTGGCTCGGGTCCGGAATATACCGTCGTAATTGGGACACATGGAATACATCATGAACCTCACTTAGCGACGGCGGAAGAGCGAGACGATAGGATACATCTCCTACTCGCTCTAGAATATCGAACGGCCCTATATACCTAGGACTAAGCTTTCCCCGCACGTCGAAGCGAATGACGCCGCGGTTAGGCGAGATCCTAAGGAATACATGGTCGCCGACAACAAATTCTAAGGGACGCCGATGAGCATCGGCCCAATGGCGCTGGCGGTCCTGGGCAACTCGGAGGTGATCTCTGACCTTCCTGACCACTTCAATCGTCTGGGAAATCAATTCGGGTCCAAGCATCTGCCTCTCTCTGACATCGTCCCATGCTAGCGGGGATCTGCACTTCTTGCCATAAAGAGCCTCGAAAGGTGCCATCTGGATACTGGCCTGATAACTGTTGTTGTACGAGAATTCCACCAGGTGCAGATGATTCTCCCATGAACCACCGAAGTCAAGGGTACAGGATCTCAACATATCTTCAAGAGTCTGGATTGTGCGCTCTGATTGACCATCCGTCTGCGGGTGATAAGCCGAGCTGAATTGAAGGCGAGTCCCCAAACTCTTCTGCAAGCTGCGCCAAAAGTGTGATGTGAATCTTGAATCCCTGTCCGAGGTGATGCTGACTGGCACACCATGAAGCCTGACGATCTGCCTGAGATACATCTCTGCTAACTGCGCCGTCGACTGTCCAACTCTGAATGGGAGAAAGTGTGCCACCTTGGTAAGCCTGTCCACAATTACCCAAATAGCATCTCTGCCGGCCGAAGATCTGGGCAATCCGGTCACAAAATCCATGGTTATATGCTCCTATTTCCATTCTGGGATCGGTAAGGGTTGAAGAAGTCCAGCGGGCCTCTGATGTTCAGCTTTAACCTGTTGGCAAACCAAACACCGAAAGACAAACCGGGCTATCTCCCTCTTCATGCCATTCCACCAGAAATGCTGACGAATATCACGGTACATCTTCGTACCACCCGGATGAATAGAATATTGTGAACTGTGGGCTTCTGCCATGACTTCCTGTTTGATATCTCTACTAGGTACACAAAGACGAGTGTCGTGCCGAAGTGTACCATCTTCATGAATGCATAATTCTGGCCTTCTTCCTGCTTCACACTCTGTTCTGAGTCGCTGGATCTTGAAATCTGTTGACTGCGCCACCCGGATTCTCTCAACTATGCTGGACTGAACCTGAAGACTGGCCATCAATGCCATGCTGGTTGGAAGAACCACTTCAATTCCCATCTTCTGAAGATCTGCCAATAATTCTGGTTGCGCCGTCAGGAGATAAACTCCGGCTCTCCTGCTCAATGCATCTGCTACAACGTTGGCCTTCCCGGGATGATACTGCAAATCCACATCATAGTCCACTAGTAGCTCGAGCCATCTTCTCTGCCGCATATTAAGGTCCTTCTGGGTGAAAACATACTTCAGGCTCTTATGATCAGTAAAGATCTCCACTCTATCTTCGTACAAGTAGTGTCTCCACAACTTCAAGGCAAACACTACCGCCGCCAATTCCAAGTCGTGGGTCGGGTAATTCTTCTCATGATCACGTAGTTGACGTGACGCATAAGATATTACCTTCCCATGCTGCATCAAGACACACCCCAATCCTCTGCCTGAAGCGTCGCAATAAACTGTGAATCCTCCGGTCCCATCTGGAAGGATAAGAATGGGAGCCGTTATCAAACCTCGCTTCAACCTCTCAAATGATTCCTGACACTCTGCTGTCCAAACAAACGGCACATCCTTGCGGGTCAACTGGGTCATCGGCGCTGAAATCCTTGCGAAATCTGAAACGAACCGCCGGTAGTAGCCGGCCAATCCGAGGAAGCTGTGAACCTCTGCCACTGAGCTGGGTACCGGCCATACTCAATAGCCACAATCTTCTGGGGATCTACTTCCACTCCTCCTCGGGTAATGATGTGACCCAAGTACGAAATGCGATCGAGCCAGAACTCGCATTTACTGAACTTGGCGTACAACTGATGCTCCCTAAGCGTCTGAAGGATGACTCTGAGATGCTGCTCATGCTCTGCTTCACTCTTGCTGTAGACCAGGATGTCATCTAGGAATACGATCATAAATTGATCCAAGTAAGGCATGAAAATGCGATTCATGAGGTCCATGAATACGGCCGGCGCATTGGTCGCTCCAAAGGGCATAACAAGGAACTCCCAATGTCCATACCTCGATCTGAATGCTGTCTTTGGGATGTCCTGCTCTCTGACTCTGATCTGGTGGTATCCCGACCGCAAGTCGATCTTCGAGAACACTGAAGCCCCTCTGAGCTGATCAAACAAGTCATCTATCTTCGGAAGAGGGTATCTGTTCTTGATTGTCACCGAATTCAAGGTACGATAATCAACACATAGCCTGGACGTACCATCCTTCTTTTTCACAAGAAGCATCGGGGCTCCCCAAGGCGATCCACTAGCACGGATGAATCCCTTGGTCCTCAGTTCTTCAATCATCTTGTATAAAATCTCCAACTCTGAAGGCGCCATCCTGTAGACTCGCTCTGATACTGGTGCTGTCCCGGGAATCAAGTCTATAGTGAACTCAATCTCCCGCTCCGGCGGCATCCCTGGAAGCTCCTCTGGAAAGACATCTGGAAACTCTTCAACTATCCGAGGTAACTGCACTGCTGCTACTGCCATCCGCAACACTGGGGAAGATGGCTCCACTGCTCCTCTGGAAAATGAGAACTCTAGCTCGCCAGGAATGCTGAAAACAACTCTGCCAACATGGCAGTCTATCCTAGCATACTGGTTCCTCAACCAATCTATGCCTAGGACTACATCATAGTCTGCCATAGGAAACTCTATGAATCTAGCAGGGAACTCCCTACCGCTAACTACGATCCGACACGAGGAAAACACTCGATCTACTCCCACAAGACCATTACCAGTAAGTATATTGAGCCTCACTGATAATGACTCGGGCTCCAATCCTATCCGTGTCGTGAATCGTACAGACATAAATGAATGCGATACACCAGAATCAAATAATACAGACGCTGGAGAGGAGTTGACGAGAATAGTACCTGCCACAACCTCACCTGGTGCAACTTCTTCTTCCATAGTCATCATCATGGCCTGACCTTGTCCTCTGGCTGCTGGTCCCCTCTGCTGGAAACCTCTCTGCCTATTCTGGGTCTGAGCTTGGGCTTGTGCATACTGCTGGGGATGCTGTTGCTGGAATGCCTGAGACTGAGGCGGCAAGGGCCTCGAAGACTGATACTGCTGCTGCTGCTGAACTGGTGCTGGGGCCGGTCCTCTCACCGAAGAGCTAGAAGGGTTGGATGCTGATGAACCACCCCTATTCGGGCAAGCCCCTATCCTATGATCTGCTGCTCCACAAGCCAGGCACAATCCCTGCGCCCTGCGACAGTCTGCCACCACATGCCCTGGCTTCCCGTAATGAGAACATCCCATCGCGGAAGTCTGCTTCTGCTTCTGCTGCTGCGGGTACGTCGGGATCGAATGCTGAACCGACGTTACTGAGGCCGCCCGCCTCGAAGTTCCAATGGTCAATCCCCTAGTTGCCGGGGCTGGAGCTGATGATTGGTGCATCTGACTGTGGGACCGCTTCCTACCTCCGGTCCTATCCACGATCCTCTGGGAGGTGTACTCATGCCTCCTAGCTGCTCTCAAGACTGCATCGAATGTCTGGTGCTCGAACTGCTCAACCGCCAACAAGATCTCCAAATGCAGTCCCTGCTGGAATCGCTGGGCCCTATCAAACTCAGTCGCCACCAAGGTAGGGGCAAACCTACTAAGCCTAGAAAACTCCGATGCATAACTGTCGACTGTTCTGCCTCCTTGCTTCAAGTTGGTAAATCTGGTCTGCAGGTCGTACCGAGCCACAGCATCAAAGTACTTCGTCTGGAATCTCTCTCTAAACACTGCCCAAGCAATGGGTGCCACTAATCCCATGGCTTGCGCTGCCCGCCAACTGCGAGCCAAGTCCAACAACTGCAGGCGTACTACCGCCACCTTCTCATTCTCGGGTGTCCTAGCTGCTTCCAGAACCACCTCGGTATCCTGAAGCCATGCATCCGCGGCAATCGTATCCTCGGTGCCGTCGAAGAAAGGAGGGTTCAAGCGCTTGAAGCTGTTTGCCGCATGGTTCCCTGGATGTCCGCCTCGGGTCAAAGCATCTTGAACTGTCTGGTGCAGGACGTCGCTTCGACGATCCTGGGAAGCTATCAAGGTTCTGATGAGGCCTACTAAGGTACCATCATCGGGCTCTGCGGGCTGGACGGGCCGAACTGGTGACTCTCCTCCAGTAGGCACAACTCTGGAGGCTACCCCGGAATGTTGGACTTGATCTCCGGGTTGCTGCTGGTCCACGGGAGGTGCTCTTCCTTGTTGATCGGCAGGGTCAGGTACAGTGTCGCTGAAGAAGACGACACAGGGAAACAATAAGGAAGGATCAGGACAGATCAACGATACAAGCATGTAATCAGGGCAAGAATTTCAGGGATTTGAAAATAGGGGCGGAGATCAAGGGCGAATACTGATTGAGACATCTATTCGGTAAACCCTCACATTTCTTGATTGACAAGACCTGCATGGGCCACCACTGAGGGAGAGAGCTTTCTTTCTTTTCTTTTTGAGGAGAGAGAGTAAATAATGAAAATAAAATAAAATTTTTGGGTTTGGGGGGGTTGGGCTGCCCCTAGCAATTTTTGGGTGCCCCTAGCAATTTCTCCACATTCATGGGCTGCCCCCTAGGAATTGATGCCCCCTAGCAATTTTGGTAGTGCCCATAGAAATAACCTTTTTATAAGTATTAACTTGATATTCTGAAGAAAAAAAAAATTAGACCAAATTGTCCCTTCTCTTCTCCTCCCAATCATCCACCCCCCCCCCCTCCCTTCTCCTATCTCTCTCTTCGACTGTTGGTAGCAGTGGACGACGGCACGAGCAAGCGACGGGCTGGACAGTGCGCGGGGGCGCTGGGAGAGCGCGACGGCGCTCGGGACAGCGGGCGGGGGTGCACACGAGCGGGAGCGCATGCTCGGGGCCGGGTAGGGTGGGTCGTTGGGGCCGGGGGTGGGTATGGGGGGGTCGCCGGAAGGAGGGGGGATAGCCATCGGTGGAGGGGAAAGGGTGGGAGAAGTAGAAGCCGGGAGGAGAGTAGTTTAGGAATAAATAAAAAAAAATTGGTATCAAGTTAGAAATATAAGATGAAATAGGGTATTAAGTTAGTACCTATAAAAGTTGAGGGTATCAAGTTAGAAATATAAGATGAAATGGGGTATTAAGTTAGTACATATAAAAGTTGGGGGTATCAAATTGAAAAACAGTGATAGTCATAGTTGAGGGTTAATTTAGTTTTCGTTTGAAATGGAAGACCTCTCGGCAAACGTCAAATTGTGCTCACATAAACTATTAACCTTTGGCGTTTTAAGTCATTTTTTAGAGCATCTCAAATCTTATTGTAAGTTTGAAAAAAAAGTTATTGCCATTAGGAATAACAAGTTTTTATTTAGAAGTGTTTTTACAAGACAAATGTCAAATCTCTCTTTATAATGCGGTTTGGAATCGGCTCATATATATCATCTACCATTTATTTTATATATAAAAAACTAACTTTATCTCCTTTTGTACTCACAAATATACATATATATTTCGTCGCAAATATATATATATATATATATATATATATATATATATATATATATATATATATATATATATATATATATATATATATAAACAAAATTTTAATTTTAATTTAAAGTAAAAAAATATTAAAATTTTAAATTGTTTAACAAATCTAAATTCAAATATATTTTAATATTTAAACTATTTTTAACTATATCATAAAAAATTTATTTTATGTGCAACGTACATAAATTTACTAGTAAATTATAAAGGTAATATGGCATGACGTGACAAAGACATTGTGAAGTTGGTTGTCTAGTTCTAGACAATGCACTTGATAATGACTTTACCTCCACATCATTAATTATGAATAAAAATCTATTCTACTATATAATAGGAAAACTTGGATGGTAAAAATTTTGAATTCCGAAAATACCCTTGCATGTCTATACTAATTAAAAATTATTCATTAATTTTAATAAAGTCAACTTAATAATTAGGAAGACTACCTTTTGGTCTTCCTAAAGAGTCTTCCTAAGTTAATTAAGAGAATGTTAAAATATGTGCAAGACACGTGCACATATGCTAGTATCTATAATAAATTAAAAAATGATAAGTTGCATTGGAAGTTGAAAAAAAATATATCTTTTATTGTCTTCTCAATACATAATATTGCCACCTATGAAAGACATTGTCTTGGGTCTCAGGTTACATAAGAATCCCAATACATAACAAGACAATAGGGTTGGAGGTGCTCTTATGATGAGAATGATGAAGTTAGAATTCTAATTCTAAATCCTCACACATTTAAACTAGAGTATTACCAATGGCAGTACAAAAGTTGTTCGGGGATGTCTAAATTATTTTTTATTTATAAGTTTGTCACTCAAACCCAGTTAGGAAAATAGGACATATCACATACGTTGGAAAGATCATGAAATGTACTTTTATGATTCTGAAATTAGTTTACCGATTTGGCATGATTAAGCTTACTAAAAATTACAAGTAACAAGTAGCGTTTGCAAGAAACAAAAAAGAACAGAAAATATTTAGGGATAGCAAGTACCATTATCACCCATCACAGAAGACTTCAAAACTGTGGGGTTGGGGTAGGGAAATGTAAAGTTGCTTAGGTTTGAGTATACGCGAATTTTTCGGTATCTTTTACAAACGTCTAATACTTACGTACTTTTGAATGATTCGAATTAGTATATAAATTTTAAGCATGCGAAGTTTTAAAACGTGTTCCATATAAATTATTGAAAAATTTGGCACAAAAAATGTGGCCGAAACTTGTTTAATTAACCAAATTTGACAACATATTTAAGAATGTGAAGGTCCTAACTTCAATATTTATATTTTTCGAATATTTGACCGAATTTTTTAACGTATTTTATTTGAACTTAGCCGTACTTTTGACATCCCAAAGCTTTCCTGTTGTAAAGAATCCTGTAATGGTGAAGGCTCTTCCTCAGGAGAGCTGTTGAAGAAAGGAACAAATTCTCATGGCTTTGCCCCCAAATAGAAGCAATCTCTTTCTTTCCCTGGGCTTTAATTTCACTGACGTTTCTCATCTGTTCGGTAAACATGAAGAAGGTTAACTCAGCACTACCATCACTACTGACTTTTCTCCTCCTACTGCTCCTGCTCTCTCCAGGTACCTCCCCATGTCCACGTACTAATACTGCTTTTAAACTGGTACCATCTTGTTCTCATATTCATAAACACTTGTGTGTCCTTTGTAGATTGCTCGACCGCGATCCGACTCCCCGAACATTCCTGCCGCAAGATGGTCAGAGGAACCGTTAACTGCAAACCAGACAAGTGCAGCCTCGAGTGCTCCAGAGAAACCGAAGGCGGAGGAGAGTGCAGGGACGACCTCTGCGTGTGCACCTTCTTCTGCGTCCAGCCGCCTTCGCAGTCGCTCAATAGCACCCACTAGGCAAGATATATAGGTCTTATCCTTCAAATTGTAATACTAAAGTTCACAGTACATGTGTGCCCAGTTTGAAGAAAAAATGTTGTTCCTGGCTATCCACTGCCCACAATCTTGATAGAGACTATAATCTTCAATAAATCTGGCTAAGAATGTGGTTTTCTCTTCCTGTTCTGCCAGAGAAACATGCACAAATATACTTGATATCGAACGACACCAAACTGTACAAATCGGTAGGAGTCTGTCACCTAAGTATCAGAGGATCCTCGACTTCAACGCACTAGAATCACGATCTAGTAGTACAATGTTAGTCAGAAATCCACGGGGGCTGAGCCCGTAAGTAAACCAACCTTGCTCCTAGCGAAAAGGATATTCATAAATAGAAGAAATATACGGACACAAACAAAATATCCATCCCCGCAAATATGATCATCATCAGATTCAGAGGTTTAAAACATAACAAATGGAACAATGTAAGGATCACTTGACATACAAACAGAACACATAGGTCACAGTTTAGCTCCTTTGAGCTACAGGCTCGCAGTAGAGCATCAACTTCCACTTACAAGTTTCACTACAGTATATAATTGTTAACATATCACAAAGTTCCAAACCCACATTTGTTTCTTGCTAGATAACAACAGACCATTTTAACACACAAGGATCTGAATCTAGAAGTATTTTCACCCATACCAGTGTCTTCGCTACACTACCCAAGTTTGGTTCTTCAGTTAAAACTATGTAGTTGATCTAAATTTGGTACATCATACTAAAAGCCAAGGATGAATTGCCTGGGAAACACCAGTGAACCGGATGATTCCCCCCCAGTTACCTCATAACTGGGACCCGACGTTGGGTTCCACTATCGCCCTGCACATGCCCTCTAATGTGGCGGAAATCCCCGGCATCAGAGGAAAAGCTGAGATGCTCCCCTCCACCTCTGCCATTGGAAACGTGTGTGACCTCAGAACAGGCAGACGTGGCCATCGAACCTACGGTGCCACCATTCTCTAACAGCTGTGCTTGCTCCTCAAGCTTCTTGGTGTTCAGGAAGCGCCCACCCACTCCCCTTGCCCTCTTCATCGCATGATTATGACGAGACTCATGAAGGTATGGCTGGAGAAAAATATACAAGGACAAGAAATTATGGCATTAAAAAAGCAAGGAAATCAGTTGTCTGGTGCTCCAGGAAAAGTATTTCCAAGAAACTAAATCTTCATGTTGACTGGTCGACAGAAAAAATGTAAGCACGAAAATGGAGATCTCCATTCCACCAACATTTATTTTCCATCCTAGAGATGTAATTGTGCATAACTAGCATTAGTCCCATACAACAAGAAACTTGAAGATATAACAAATCAATACCAAAACGATAAAATGTATCCCAAATTCCTAGGATCAGCTATACATGAAATCCTCCATTTAACCGTCACCCTTCACCATTGAATCGTAGTATGAATGCTGTGTTTATAGGAAAAGAAGTTTATTTTAAGAAACATGATGTATTGCAGAATCTATAGATACCTTACGGCCTTTAATAAGTTTATTTTGAGCCTCTTGCTTTGCACGAAGTTCTCTCCTCCGGAGGATGGCATGAAATTGCTTTGCATTGACATAAATGGGTTCTTCTTCTGCCAGTTCATGAGGCAGCGGAACTCGAGAAGATGTTGGCACACCCATTCCCACCATCTGGGGATGAATCTGAAGGATACAACACAACTCAATGTAAAAGGTAGACATGTAAAAATAGATACCATCTATTCTCAAGATAATTGGACTTCTCCTATCTTATTCATAATTTTCTCAACAGGGAATGGATTCTCCAACTCCAGTGTGTTGTTTCCTTAACTAATCAGTAATTGAACATTAGAATCTGGAAACAAGTACACGTTAACAGCAATATATGTGATATTAGTAAATATGCATATCAAAATCTTGTAGAAGATAGATGGTTTACATAGTATGGCTCTTTGAGCATCTCTAGTATTGTGTTTACTTTTTTAATCTCACATTGGAAAAACTCAAGGAGGGTGAGCCACCTTGCCTATATATATCTCATTCCAAAATAATCAAGTCAATCAAGTTTAGCCAACTTCTCAACAAATATGAATACTAATAAAATGGTTAAGTTGTGTTTGTATATAGAAGTTAAATGAGTAAATTAATTGGTAACATATTGTCTGGATGGATACTCTTCAACCTAAGCACGTATTACATCTGAAGATAGACAAGTTTGTGTAAAATGGGCAAGTGTGTCATCTCAGACACGCATGGACACTTGCCAAAGGGGGTAAGGATTAAGAAAGCTAGAGGTAATTGGTTTATGAAAAATAAAAAACTAGAAGAACATAGAAGAAAATTGTAGGTGATGTGATGAGTATTGTAGATATGTCAAAGCGCATTTGAAAAGAATGAAGCAAAGATGGCACTTAGAATTGACGAGGTTAAGTCCAGTCCCTTGAATCTTATGTTGGTGTTAGTTTTGATGGGACCAAGTTAGGTTATTCAACTTTACTGAGTTATGGATCACTTCCTAATACTTCAACCCGATGTATACTTCTCTTCAATGTATTGTTGTACTATATTGTGGCCAACACCATTTTGGTGGGATATATTTTGGTGGGATATATCAATCAAATAGAATAATTTATATATTGCAGATTTCATTGCCATGAGAGTTGTGAAAGGAATGATTCCTTATCCCCTTCTTATTTCAGCATCCTCCAAACTTGTGCTTCCTAGCCCAGTTTTGTCAATCAGCATTTTTCTCTCTAAAAGCCAAATTTGGACCACAGACCTCTCTTATACCAAGAAGCAAAACACCAACACCCACAAAACCTTCTACAATACTGTCATCCTTACTCCTCTTTCACCCATAGCAAACCATAATTCATAATGCCTAGATCCTTCTTTCAACCAAACCATACATCCCAAAATAAACTTTCCCACAGAACACATACCTTCAACTTTTCAATTAACCCAAACCTTAACCCTAAAACAATTACCCATCTAAGGCTCCAAGGCCAGAACATCTCAAAGAGTGCCTCAGCTTGTGTGAAATTTACTCCCAACTTTTGTAGGGACATGAGAACGGCTTGTTAGAATCAGTAATAAGTTTATAAATAATTCTGAGTAAATATATATACCAAATTTTGGAAATACTTATGCAACTAAATCTCAATGTTGCATTTTGCAAGCATCAATATAGAATCAATTTTAGAGCTGATATACTCCATATCTACTTGCTAGCATACAAGAACAAAAAAGCCTTTAGCCCAAATTTTTGGGGTCGGTTACATGGATCCTTTTTTTTTTCCATTCAACTCTATTACAGTCCATCTCTCTAATAGTAGTAAATGCCATACCCTTTCTCACAGTGTCTATCCATTCTCATTGTTACATTTTGCAAGCATCAATATAGAATCAAAATTGTTCTCATAAGGGAAAATATTCCATATCTAGTTGCTAGCATACAACAACATCAAAAAGGCCATTAACCTAAATTTTTGGGGTCGGTACATGAAACCTGTTCTTCCACGAAACTCCATTACACTCCATCTCATCTCTAACAGTAGTAAATGGTATATCCTTTTTCACATCGTCTATCCAAATTCATTGAGGTCTACCCCTAAATCTAGCAAGTCCTTTAACGAATAGTCTACCACTCCTAACTGGTGCATCAAATAAGCTTGTCATACATTGACAATGTTTCCAGAAAATATTCTCGCAGCTTATCCTCAATTGGTGCCACCTCCAAATTCCATGGATGCCCTCATGTCTTGCCCTATTTTTTAACTTTATTACCCTCATGATAGTTCAAAATACCATGTTTAGGGTTAATTGGAGTCTAAACCAGCTGATGTGAGTGTTGCATCTGAGAACCTGTACTCGTCAAAATATGCATATAAATGACCTTGTAATTTTGTCTGTCATAACGATCAACAGCATGAAGAATGTTCTTCAAATTTATTTCCTTAGCACAGGTTAAACTAAAAATTAAAGAATTTGAAGCTTGTTATGTCCCTATTTAGCAATATTATCATATTTCAATTTATTCATGGACAATATTATCAGATACGTTCTTCAATAAACACAGGCTCTATATCAGACAAATACTCAAACTATATGTGTACTTATAAATATAAACATAAAGGCATGCAGCCTATCACAATTTTGAGAAGCTACCAAGTCAGACGTGAGACACCCCATGTCAGTGTCGAAGTGCAACACTCTGGCTGAATGCACAAACAATAGTACAAAAGCGAATGAAATGCACTAACGCGATTGCTTCCATGAATACATTCTATAATAATGTTTCAGGGACATGGTGATAGCTAACATAATACAGTTACAGACAAACAGAATTGGAAGGGGCTGTATAATAAAGCTCTGTTTCCCCAGTAGAGCGTACCAAGGTACTTGAGCATTAGACTCCAACATAAAATGACTTTGCGATTATGCTTTGTTGATAAGGATAAAGTTGTTATCGGCCCATATTAGTATTACTATAGCAAACAAGTCACCAAGTTTGGTAAAAGACATTTTCTTCTGATATACACAACAATAATTGCTATAAATTTGGTGCTTGTCAATTGATAAACATCACTAAAAGGAGTGGATGTATACAACCAAATAATTGGATAAGGCTTGGCACTCATAAATACTGCAGAAAAGAACAATATGCACAATAAACTTACAATAGCATGTGACCCATAAGGAGAAAGAACTCCCCCATAGTATGGATCTGGATAAGGGTATGGAAAGCAAGCCTATGAAGCAAAAACACAGAAGATGTGTCAGGCACATGCATGAGCTGAGCTAAAACATAAGCTGAGACAGAGAATGTGGACAAACTGTTTTTGAGTTTCAGAGCAAGGAGAAATTACAATGGCCGGGTTGTAATTAAGCTTTGGGGGTTGAAGAACAGTTTCTGGAGTCCCCAAGGACATAGCTGAGTTAATGTGACCTCGAACATGATTCTCATATGTACTATCATTGCCTATGTGAAAAATCAAAAATGGTATCAGAGTACAAATCTTCTACCAGTAAGGACATCACATATGTGCGCAATATCGCAAAAGATAAGGAATACAAAACTAACAGCAACATTGACAAAGCAAAAGAACAGTGGCTTCTGATTGTTGAACACCAGCTCTCATTATTTAAGAAAATAGTTTAGACCAAAATATGCAGTAATTTGTATATGGCAGAAATCATCTCTATATATGCCTCAAGGCATATCAAACGCATGCCAAGTTTACCAACAGAAACAAAGGAGCTTTATCCTTAATTTTTCAGGTCGGGCATTGACTCCTTTACTTCCATTTAGGCAAGGGACATTTCCCCTATAGCAGTAGAGAAAAACCATATGCTTCTTTAAAGTCTCAACCCATGTTCGCGCGTAGTTACCAGCTCCTTCAACTAATATCTTATACTCCTAACCAATGTATCATTTGGTCTATGTTGCACATGTCCAACCACCCGAGATTATTTTCTCTCATCTTATCCCCTGTTGGTGGCACCTCCAACTTCTCTCGAATAGACTCATTTTTTCTCTCTTTCAGCGTAAACCACTAATCCATCTCAGCATCCTCATTTCCACTTCACTCATTTCCTGGACATGTTTTTTAATTGCCTAGCACTCCAATCCATAAAGCACGACCCTTGTCCTATAAAATTTTCCTTTCGACTTCAAGGGTATCATGTGATCCACAAAGCACTCTGGAAGTACTCCACTTTACGCATCCTACTTTAGTTCTATGGATGGCATCCTTCTAATCTCTCCATTACAGTGAATGCATTCCAAGTTTATCAAATCTATCTGATTTCAATATATAGTTTAGTACAAAATTAGAAAATTATAATATTCCACCAGCCAACAAAAGTATTTATTCCATGAGTAAATTAACTCTGAGTCGGAAATGAATCAAAATGAATATTTAGATATCCAAAAGTTTCAGTCATAATAGCAATGAATAGAATTTATAGACATTACATGCTTCCTCTGCGGCCACTGCAACATATTATATGAATCATTTCAAACTTTTGCTCAGGCATGCGTGGAACCTAAACTCAGGTTCATACAAGAATAGCCCCAATCCAAAACAGGCTGAAACCAAAAGTATTGTATAAAAGCTTTAAAAAAATTAAGATAATTCATTAATGATCGTCCCTCTACTGGGCTACTAGCACCAAACCCCCCTCCCATTTAATTATTTTTTGGCCCCGGCTGGGAAGAAAAGGACAAGGACGGCCTAGGGAGAGGAGAAGCGGGCGAGGGTTTGAATCCCAGCCTGGGTTATTTTTTTATTAAATGGGAGGGGCTCTTGGTTCTAGTAGCCCAGGACAGGGACGGTCCCATTAATGACTGCCTTATCTCAAAAGAAAAAAGAAGAAGAAGTTATTGGTCAGTCATAAACCAATGATTTATATGGCTTCTTCTAAATGATTTGCTTGATGGATACCTACATTGCATATACCTAACCACTGAAATTGGAAACCAAGAATGTAAACTACTAGTACAATGCATGCTTGTACTATTTCTCTAACCAAAACAAATTCTACAAATACATAAGCAAGCACACTGGTCAAATTCCAGAAAGGAGATAGGAATGCTCATTATTTTTTGAGAAGAACTATCAAATCAAATGGACATGTTCCCACAAGTTGTGCAGATATGTAACAAAATAATATGAAACAAGGAAGAAATGACGCTCCAAAGTTGGTTTAGTGTCCTAATTGTTTAAATATAGAACACATGTCCGAACATGATGCGGAGAGGCCAAAAAAACACAATGGCATGCCAAAAACGCTGCTACATATGTGCTGCCACGTCAATGTCTTGTCATTCCATGTACATATGCACTTTGTGCAACAATAGGTCCAAAAATAAAAGGGCATATTTTACTAAATTAAACAACATAGAAGGTTATAAAACTAGCCGCTGTTATAATGGAACTAGACTGAATGAATGCAAAAAAATGCATAATCACAAATAAGAATATGGTTTCCAAGAACAGTTGCAGGCGTGAATATATGCAGTCGTATGTCTTCTAAGCACAGTTTCATGCAGCGTTAAAGGTAAAATATTTTGAGAGTGGCATTACGACAAATGAGTAATTACATGAAGGGACAGAAAATGAAGATGGCCAGTATGATTATTTAAACACAACCACCATGATTTATGTCAAGCTTAACAAGAGGTGTCTAATAGTGGCCTTAAACATATAGGACTCGAATTAAGAGTGTAAACTAATAAACTGAATGGTGAACTTTAAAACATTATACCAGATTGTGTTGAGACGCATTGTTCTTGAAGATTGCCTTCACTGCTTCCTGATAATTCTTGGTGAGCTTGTTCAGTTGACTGGGTTGATGATGAGTCTTGATCAGGCATTTGATGTCCCAAATACTTTAATTGGTTACCATGTTGTCCAAGAGGGTCGATCGTCATAATGGAATTCTTTGGGTAAGACTGTGGGAGGTGTAACCCAGTTGAAGTCCACCATGATGGGCAAGAATTTAAACATTTATCTGTTGAATCAATTGGATTTTTCTCAAAATCTTTGTTGTTAATGTTTTGCATATCGAAACCCCTCTCAATATCTGAAGGCATCTCACTCCGTCCACTTAAACAGTTCTAGCTCTTCTTACTTTCAGTGCTGCAATGAACGAGAGTAAAATGAATTATTTTACTTAAAAGTAATAATTAACTGAAAAGAAATAGGATCTCTGATCGAGATTTATCACTCTTAAGTTATTTGCTAAAATAAAAAAACTCTAGGACACTTGAAGGCAGTTGAAGGCTAAAAGGTTTATAAGGTTATGAAAGTAATCTAGCAGACAGCAATGTGAAAGGTCCAACTGAGATTGTAGCAAAAATTTATTTGAAAGGCGCTACAGGAAGAAGTAAAATAAATGGTAACCGTATTACAATAAAATATGTAACACAAAAATCTCCCCGTCATAACTAATTTGACTAGCAACTAAATGCATTGTAACATTTATACAGTGTTCTGTATACCATTGTTTGATCCATCTTACTTCATGTATGTTTTATGACCTCGCATTCAGGTGACTGTCTATGGAATGAAAAATGTGTGCAACTTAGCTTGATAAGAAAAGGCGACTAAACCTAAAAGGCCACACGGTGAGTAGGAAGGTCAAACTAACAGTCTCTTTGACTGCTTCAAATGCACCTGACCTTCGAAGAACTTTAAACCACCCTAATAATATAAGTTACTTAACAAACAAAAACATATCTATAAAATAAATCATCCCATCTCAAGGAAAAATTACAAAAGAAGAAAACCATAAAAAATCACAATAGGAAAGCCGTGCACTCGAGAATAACATTTTATTTTACTGCAATTGTTTTGCATGCTATCCTAAAGATAAACAGGCTGTTAAAAACTTAAGTGGATGCCAATTGCAGTAAAAACCAAAAGATGGACATAAAGGCCAACAGCCTATTCCCTGATGCCAGAGAGACATGAGAACTGCTAAATATGAAAACATAACCAAATTATAGGCATATCAGGTCACCAATATGAATCTCCTTCCCATACCAAGCATACTTGACACTAGTCCCACCATTAGATTGGGGAAGGAGGTAGATGAGGATGACTTCCCATCATTTTTCCACGTGACTACATGGATTGGGTTTGTTACTCGAGGGATACTTTCGTGTAGGAAATTAAAACACTGCAGCATAGAGACTTACTGCCTATGACAATAGTGTAAAAATATATAAAATTAATTTGTGTCCTGTTATAAAACCAGCCTCTGAGTCGAGTCATGAGGGTTTCAAAGAAAAAGTTATATGCATATTAACCCACTTAATATTTAGTACATAAATCTACTATTTTAGACAGTATGCTATAATTATTTACGTCAAGTCGTCAACCCTTTAATAAGAACGCCTTTGGGAATTTCAAAGGACACTTTTTCTTCCTGAAGCCTTGCATCACCTCTCTTTGACCCCTAAATCATGAATTTATACAAAATGCAGTAACTATATATGCAAGACCAGAAAAACTTGAATAAAGACCAGATTTTATTTATTATTAAGTTAACCTAGGTGATTAGGATACATCTTGATTAAACAGCAAAACTAACAGAAATCTGATGTTCTACTATGAGACTGTGCCACAAAGTTCCATTAACTAAAAGATGGCACACACCAAGGCTACTTCCCAATCAAGATAATATTTCTATTTCTCTTCTTCTCTGTTGTTGAACAATTTTTTTCCTCTTCCAATTCTAGGGGGTTTTTAAATTTTAGTTTCTATGTGATTCTCGTGTGTTTTTAAACATTACTTATTTTAGGTTAATGATTTTCTAATTGGTATTTTTCCAAAGTTTAGAACCCAAAATTAGGGTTCCCAACCTCAAAATTCGATATAGTCCTGTTGGTGATGACAGAGGACTGTCAGGATCCTGGCAGTCCTCACAATAGTTAGGACCGCTAGGATCCTGGCAATCCTTTGACATAATGTCTTAGCTATGTGATGTCCCCTAACAATTTTAAAAGGATATTTTTGGGAGTAAATTTTTACAAAAATTGTGACGCCCCCTAACATAACAATGGGGTTGTGCCTTTATAAATAACCTAAACTTATCATGTGTTCTTTTACAAAACTACATTTTAGCTTTTTCTGACATTCCATCTTATACCTTCTCCTTCCTATTAAAACATGTCCAATTTGGTCATTATCAATAATTCAGTGCTGAAAACACAGATTTTTACTAAACACCTTATTGTTTTTTGTATCAAATTAGATTGATTAGGATTCCTTTCTCTCCTAAATTGTTCTACTCCTTGCAGTGATGCACGATATTTTGCAACAACAACAGAAAAAACTCGTGCATCCCCTACAGTCGTTGCTTTGCCGGGCTGCACGAGATACTGGCTGTCAAAGATTTGTATCCACATTCAGGGGCGGCTCTGACCCAGGGCAGGCCGGACAACGGCCTAGGTCCCCCGACGAAAGGGGACACCAACATGGAACTATCTACAATAGAACTAGTATGTATCATGTGCTTTTTCTTATCAATAAGCATTGTGGTGTAGTGGTTATAATGCTAGACTTATATTTAGGAGGTCCTTGGTTCGAATCTTGACTGCAACAAAGTTTTGTTTTATTTATATATTTTTATATGACGACCCATTTTGAAAGTTTCGCCTGGGCCCCTATTAGCTCGGCCCGGACCTTCTTCTTTCTTCTTCTTAGCCTTTCTTCTCCTCCTTCCTCCCTCTTCCGATCTCTTATTTCCAACATCAACCATTCCAAACTAAAAAAATAACCAAAAAAATCACTAAATCTAGAAAGTAACAAAAAACTCTTGCAAGCAAGCCCCTCACAACACCACATGCGCCAAACAACAACCTAAACTTTAACCTAAGAGCATCATTAGTAGTTGGGACTCTCCAATGCAATTTGGAGCCCAAAATTTAAAAAAAAAGGGGTAAATGTAGAATGGGTTGGGTTTGTATGAGAATAGTAGGAAATGATAAAGTGAGCTCCGGTCCCAAAAATTGTGTGGTCAAAAAATAATGTAGAAAAAAATAATATAAAGTTTAAAATCTAGAAAGTTGGGCTCCAAATTGGAACTTACTATTCTACAAAACGAGTTTCTAGAATCTAGAAATTGGGAGGCCCAACCCTTAGCACCCATGGATGGGTTGGGACCGAAATTATAGAAATTGGGACTAGGAATGAGACTTATTATTCTACAAAATGAGCTCCTCCATTCTAAATCTAGAATCTAGAAAATGGGATGGGCCTTACTAATGATGCTCTAAGAATAGCGAACAAACCCAAGTCCCAGCATGCAGAACTCCTCCACAGGCCATGACCTAGATCACAAGTATCCATCAAGAAACCCACAAATCCCAAAAAAACATTCCTATGATCACAACAAGAACAGCAAAAATAACTGGAACAAGTGGGAAATAAAAAAATCATGGGGTTCTGTACGAAAATAGGAAATAAAATGGTGGGTTTTATGGGAGACCTCTATGGGGGGAGCATGTCCCCTCGCTCGGAACCCTTTGCTTTCCCTCTCTTCCTCTGTTGCAGCTACTCTGCTCTGTCCCTTTCTTTCCACTTTTATTCTTTTTTGGGGGGGAATAAAATATATTCGGAGTGTAAATAAATCTATTATACAAAACACAAAGGTTTTTGAATCCTAGGGCTGACTGTGCCAAGATAAAGAGTGGTTGGGATTTAATCTTGGTGAATCAACGGTTGTGAGATTTTATGTGGAATCCAAATCGTGGGGTTTGCACTCATAATGGTTGTGGATGAGCATTATTGAGAGTGGGGTTTTATGGGGAATGAGCATTATTGAGAATGGGATTTTATGGGGAATCCAAATAGTGGGGTTTGCACTCATAATGGTTGTGGATGAGCATTATTGAGAGTGGGGGCCTCATAATTATTATTGTTCGTTTAAAATTGGGAGTCCAAGATTTTGAGGGAGAATACCTTAAATGAACCATGTCCTATGGGCACGGGTTATGACTAGTAAATAAATAAAGTATAGATGGATTAAACAATAATTTTCCTGGTTTACCCTTCCAACCCACTTTGTTTTGGATTTTGCATACAAGTCCCTTCAAAATAAGTGTGGGTTATAAGACCATCTCCAATGGGGGTTTCTATCTTCCCTATTTCTATGGAAGAAATCTATTTTAGAAAAAACTTCTTCCAATAGTAGTTTCTATCACCATTTTTATCCTAGGTGGCAATGATGTAGGATAGAAACTTTCTAGGAGGGTTTCTACATGTAGAAACTCTTCCAACTAAGATAGAAATTTCCATAAAGTACAATGCCAAGTAGGATAAGAACTCAATTTTAGAAATCACCATTGGAGATGGTCTAAGACCATCTCCAATGGGGGTTTCTATCTTCCCTATTTCTATGGAAGAAATCCAATTTAGAAAAAACTTCTCCCAATGATGATTTCTATCACCATTTCTATCCTAGGTGGCAATGATGTAGGATGAAAATTTTCTAGGAGGGTTTCTACATGTAAAAACTCTCATAGAAATTCTCCTATCTCTCATGACAATTATTATTGGGCCCCACACCATTAAATTGGTCCTTTTACTATGTGACACATAGGATAGAAATGAAGAACTATTGGAGAGCATTTTTGTATGTCTACAATTTCTATGTAGAAACTCTTCTAACTAGGATAGAAATCTTTTTAAAGTACAATGCCAAGTAGGATAAGAACTCAATTTTAGAAATTACCATTGGAGATGGTCTAATGTGAAACAGCCTTCTTCTTCTCGCAAACAAGAGCACTTTTATCGTTTCCCTCTCTATTTACTTTCTTTTTTATTTTTTCCTTTGTTGTTCAAAAGGAAACATGGAATTGTAATTGCATTCGTCCATAGTAGCCTCGTTCACTGGAATCAAAATTCCTTGTTCATTTTCTTTCTTTTAGAAAATTATAATTTTAATCTATTTTTTTTCGATGTTTGAAAAGCTAAAAAAATTGGGTGCTAAAATGAATTCCTATGTGGAGGGGAGGAATCACTTTTTCCAAAAAAAATTCACTTGGAAATTAGTTTCCTTTTTCAAAAAAAAATTTTCATCCAAACATAAAAAAAAAATTATTTTTATTTTCTAATACCATAATTTCGTGAACCAAACATATTTTTAAGGAACTCCCAGTTCTATAATATCGAGGTAACCCTTAGATTCGTGAAAGTGGAATTAAAATAGTGGGACTCACAAGTGCATTTGAGAGGACAAAAAATTATATGGATGCAACTTTCCAATTCTGTAAAATAAACATAAAAAATATATATATACTTAAAAAACTAAGAAATAGTACCTAAATAAATATTGAGTTTTCAAATTTGTGAGCGTTTTTTATTTTTCTTGCCTAAATTTAATTAAGGGTTATTTATATAAACTATTCCTAAGAGCATCTTCAACCGTATTGTGAGTTTAGAAAAAATGGTTGTCACGTAGGAATGACGATTTTTTTTTTCATAAGTAATTCTCCAATACAAATGTGAAATAAAGAATGGAGTTAAGAGTATCTTTAATCCTACTGTGAGTTTAGAAAAAATGGGTACCAACATAAGAATGACAAGCTTTCATTTCAAAAATCATTCTCCAACGTAAATATATAATAAATCATTAAGTTGACATGGCAAGGACAATGTGAAGTTGGTTGTCTAGATTTAGACAATGCACTTCACAATGACTTTGTCTCCACATAATCAATTATGAATAGAAATATTTATAAAAAAAAATAAAGAAGTTGAGGAGTTGCCTTGAAAGTTGGAAAAAAATATTTTTTATTGTCTCCTCAATACTTTTGCATTGGAGAACACTTTTTTATCTCATTGTCTTGTGTGAATATCATCTTGCCACATAGAAAATACATTGTCTTGTGCCTCATGCCACGTAGGAATCACGAAAAAAAACAAGACAATAGGGTTGGGGATGCTCTTAAGAGCATCCCCAACCCTATTGTCTTATTTTTTTTCGTGATTCCTACGTGGCATGAGGCACAAGAGAGCATCTCCAACCCTATTGTCTTATTTTGTGTTGTTGTCATTTCCCATATTTCGCATTTATACTCGTAATTGGATTTTGACATGTATTTTTATTTTTCTCGACTTGAGGAATTTTGGATTTTCTCGTATTTTGGGTTTCGGCTCGACTCGGTTTTAGTTGGGTTGGTTTGATTTTAAACCAAATGGGACACTTTAACATATACTCCACCCTCATTCCACCACAACCACCCTCATTAAAATCTCCACCAACCATTCTCTCTCCTCATTACTTCCCTCATTAATTTCTAACTCCTTCTTCTTCATTCTTCCACACAACACCCCACCCATAGGCAACTGCATCTTGCCACCACATGAAGACCAAATTTTATTTGTCTATTAGCTTAATTAGATGATTTGGAACAACATTAGAACTTGACATTTTTGGATTTGGAGCTTGGATTCTCCTAGATCTAAGTTTCTACCATTTTCGGAATTTCTTGGGTTTGATCTACCAAACTTGGATTTTTACTTGATTGAATGCTTCTATGTTGTAGAGAATTGAATTTTACACAAATTAGACTCTTGAAAACCCGAATTTCGTGTTTTATGGACCAAGTTGTGATGTTCCAAAGTTTATAGGCCATTAGAGTTCTTCCTCTCAGCTTGAGGAGGAAGAAGACCCCTCCCAGCCGCGCTGTTTAGCGCCGGGCTGCTTCCCCCGTGCCGCGCCCTTTGGCGCTGGCCGCTGACCCGTTGGCGCGCGCGCTCTTTAGCGCGCTGCTGCCCCCACCCGATTGCGCTGAGCCCCGCGCGCCGCGTGCCTCGCTGGCCGCGCCTTGCTGACCTGCCATCGTGCCCCTTGCGCACTCGGCCCCCCGCACCCCTGCGCGCTTGGACCCCGCGCCCCTGCGCGCTTGGCCGCGCGCCCCCTTGCGCACTTGGCTCCCCGCGCCCCCTGCGCACTCGGCCCCCCGCGCCCCTGCGCGCTTGGACCCCGCGCCCCTGCGCGCTTGGCCGCGCCCCCTTGCGCACTTGGCTCCCCGAGCCCCCTGCGCACTCGGCCCCCCGTGCCCCTGCGCGCTTGGACCCCGCGCCCCTGTGCGCTTGGCCGCGCGCCCCCTTGCGCACTTGGCTCCCCGCGCCCCCTGCGCACTCGGCCCCCCGTGTAGTGCCCCGTCCCGCGAAGTCAATCGGAGGAATCGAAACGCCGACGGCGTTCGGACTTGGCCTTACAACGGCGACTCAAAGACATCGCTCAGGTGGGGTAGTTTCGGTGAACTTGCCTCATCTTTGCCTTTACATAATAAATCGCGGGTTTTCAACTTGCACAAGTAGGCTTAATAATAAAAGAGACGAATCCACATAGCTAAAGGGAATTATCCCGACGGATCGAATCGAGTTTAGAACATGGAAAACGTCCCACGGTCTGATTAGAGTTAGTGCTCAGCGTGCTTTGAAAATGACACTCGTTCCTTCGTCCCGCGGCTTGGGAGAAGAAAAAGTTGGTATTCGACACAAACGAGAAGTTAGCCTAAGTCATAGGCGTCGCCCACGTAAATGCTCGATAAAGCATGCACGTTTTTACTGTACAAGGCTTGGCATAGCCTTGGCTCGTCCCTCGGGTTAAGTTGTAGGCTTGAGTAAGTTAGGCAAAGTTATGCCGATCGACCTAAGTCATTCCAAGTGCCGTCCCGTTCTTTCTGCGGTTGTCAAGTCAAATAGTCCCACGATCTCAAGGGCCGTCATGTAACATATGACTTGGGTGATAGCGTCGCGTAGGACGTAAGTCAGTTAAAGGCACGAGCCACGGTTGGCACGATGTAAAGTTAGCCACGGTCTATGGCACTTAAGGAACACTTTTGTTCAAGTTAAGTTGGAAGGCTATGTAGTAGTCATTCCCTCGAGTTCAATAAAGTTTGAGGCGGTCCCTCGGTTGGGAGTCTCGCGTTCCTATCCACGTTAAGAAGTTCGAGGCGGTCCCTCGGTTGGGAGTCTCGCGTTCCTATCCACGTTAAGATGTTCGAGGCGGTCCCTCGGTTGGGAGTCTCGCGTTTCTATCCACGTTAAGGAGTATGAGGCGGTCCCTCGGTTGGGAGCCTCTCGGTCGCAATGCACGTTATGCAAAGTGTGGTTCAGAGCACGAGTTGCTAAGTATAGTTCCAGTCGTACCAACAAGTAGGCCATGCATTTACGTGAGTCTAGATGTCTCGTAGGTGCGTGGTCATTGGACACCTTGTCGACAAGGATTTCTGCCTAGACTGGTTATACGCCGGGGCACCGGGCCCAGTCATCCTAGGGGGTAGACGTTATAGCAGCGCATGCTTTTATTGCGTGGGTAGTCGGGGGCTTTCAACGGGGATCGCTACCTGCGCTGAAGGACCCGCCGCCTACCCGAGCTATGTTCGCGATGGCTTGTCATGCCAGTGGCCTTTCGTATAGATAATTGGCGTGCTACGCGGCGAATCCGCATGCACGGTGTCGATCGTAACAAACGAAGCATAAGCACGGTATGCGATATGTTGTGAAATGTTAGCTCGGTTGCACCCAAAGTGTTATAAAGCCTACGATTCGGCTATACGTAAAGACACGTGCTTCGGCACGAGATATGGCATCGTGCTTGAGTTTCCAACATCGGTTCCACAAGTCGGGTTAGTCGTTGCGAGTTAAGTCGAGAAGGGCCGTAGGGCAAGTTTGGTTAAGTCATATTGAGTTTTTGGGCACGACTTCGAGAAGTGAGGCACGGCCGGGTCGTTCCAACACAAGTATAGGCAAGAGCAAGCGAGGAGGCACTGCCTCAGAGATAAGCACGAATCGAGTTTATTACACGACCGAGTCGTTACGTCCAAGAGTATGGTACGAAAGACAAGTATGAGTCGGTACGTTGACAATGCAAGCACGAGAAGGGTCTGGAGGCAAAGTACGAGTACACTATTAGTGCAAGACACGGTGACGGTCTAAAGACACTAAATAGGCCGAGCGTCGGTCTTAAAATCGATCCTATGGCAAGACTAGAAAGACAATCGTAAAGGGGCTTGTATTGCACAAAGTAAAATAAAATGTGTCGATTTTGTATGGGTGGGCGAGGAGCTCACTCCACCAGTACATTTGAGTACTGACACCCACACAATTTCCATGTGCAGGTGCAGGTAGAAGCTCGTGGCGTGGAGCTCGCTTGGATGCGTCGAGGCACGGAGTTCCTTGGCAATTCGAAGCGTGCGGCCGCATGGATCAAAGACTTATACGGGACATAATGTATGGACATCGCCTTCCGAAGCTTCCGCTGGCTCAAGCATTGTAATCGAGAGATGAGAGAGAGCAGAGTGGTTTGTAATGTGAGATGAGTGAACTTGAGTGATTGTAATCTTGGCCTTGCGCCCCCAATGTAACCGTTGTTTCGATATCAATAAAGATCATCTTTTGAGTAACTTGTGTTTCGTTTTAATTTCCGATGCGTGTTTATTGTCTCTACTTGGGACTTCTGTGCGACGACCCCGTCGCAGCCGTTGGAATCGGCCGTTATGGAACCTGCATTGCACGAGCGCAATCTAGCCTCGTACGGTATCACGCCTTGGCGAGGACGATCTGTGAAACCCATCATTTTCGTATTTATTTATTAGAGTTTATTATTATTATTATTAGCGTTTCCTAAAATTATTATTATTAATATTACTATTAATTATTTTTGGGTGAAAAAGGATTTCGAAAATAATAACAACATGAATTTTTGGATTTCGAACCCAGACCCAGGCCTGAGCCCAATCCCTTTCTTTTTCTAATTTTTGACTTGGTTAATCATTATTAAAAAAAAATGGTTTGGCTGGTCCCGTAGGACCAGCATTCTTGCAACTTGTTCAAGTCACCCCCTCACTTTCCTCCCCTACGGTTACTCCAGCACAACTCCAAACTCTCCCACTCCCCCTCTTATAACTCCCTGTTATTAAAACACCACCATCAACTCCTCATTTAATTCCATTCTCCCCACTCCTACTTTTTCTCCACACCACACACGTATAACCCCACTTCCCTTTTTATTCTCCCCCTTCTCACACCTCTCTTCACAGTTATTCCAACTCCTCACGAGAAGAGAGAGAGACCCTCTTCCTCATCTACTCCATTCTAATCTCTTCTTCTCAGAACACATTTTTCCCCACCTAACTCTCACAGAAAACCTCAACTCCACTCATCTCTTCTCCCAACTATTTCCCACAGAACCCTCCCCAAGCTCTAGTCACCCACCGCCGGGCTCCTCGTCGGCGACCTCTCCCGCACCACCCGCGCGCGATCTCCGCGGCCAGCCAGCGCCGCGCAACCTCGACCGCAGCTCCCCGCGGCCTCCCGCCGGCGGCGTACCCCGCCCGCCACTCCAGATCCACGGCCTCCTTCCGCCCCGCGCGGCTTCTTCTCCGGCGAGCCTGACCGGCGCGCCACCCTAGCCGCGCCACCCTAGCCGCGCCACCCCGCGCCCCTTCGCCCTCCTCGCGGCAACCCTCTGGCCGCCGACACCCTCCCGGCGAAACCCCGTCGTCGCCCCTCTCCCGTGGGTCCAGCGCTTCGCGGCGCACCCCGCTGTCCAGATCCGCGGATCTCCGGCCGACCACAGCGGAACCCCGCTGACCAGTTCTGTCCGCCTCCGTGCTGCCCTTGGCGGAGTTCTCCTTGCTGTCCGCCGACAGCGCTGCCCTTCGCGGGATCTTTTCTGGCCAGCGTACCCATTCTGGACTTTTCCGATGTTTTCGTCGTTGATGTCGCTGCTGGATCTTCTCTATTCTTTTTATATCATCTGAGAGCTCTAGCCGAGCACCCGAGGTATAATTCTCTGTCCCGTTGCTTTTCATTGGTAGTCTGTGATGATATCGGTCCCCGGTTTCCCCTTCGGAAATCCGGTTAGCTACGTAGTAGATTCGGTTAGCTGCGTTAGCATATTATGTGATTTTGTCTGCTGGGTTTTTGTATGTTGATGGTTGATTTTGGATTTCTCGGGTATTTCGGGAAGGTTCTGTGGTTGGAAATTATTTCGGTGGTTATATTTTCGGGATTATTATTTGGTTGGAACAATTGCAGGTTTTGTGGCGCATTTTCCAGTTTTGGGTTGTCCCGAAAATAGAGGAAATGTTGCCCAAATTTTTACAAAACTTTATGTATTTTGATTTCAAATTGGTTTTTTCGGAAAATGAATTTAAAACTGATTTTCGGACGACGACCGTACCGGTCTGTGGGCCCTAGCGAAATGCAAACGCACCGGTCCGACCGGGCGTTGAGGTATTAGCTAGATTTGATGATGGACCGAGTCTGAGACTCCAACTTTTAATTTAAAATTATTTTTATTTAATATTTAAGTTATTTATTATAGTTATCTATTTACGGCACATTTTATTTAGTAATTAAACATTTTCTCTTATTTTATGTAAAAGAATTGTACAGGGCATAAGCCCATAACTCTAGGATGATTAGTTATGCCCATGTATTGCATAGTGTAGGTTTTACTTTCTTTCTGGGTGGATGTTGATTTTGGGTGGTTTTGGATTGGACGTGTAACCGTGGTTAGAACGTAATCATTTCTCATAGATAATTAATTAAGAACTTCCAAGTAAAATAAATAGATAAAATATTAGTAAGATAACTAGTTCATGATTTGTCACTGGAAGAAACTATTTTTATAGATATATTACAAAAGCACAAAGTTTTCCAAAGATAATTTGTTCTTGTTATTATTTTCCAAATAATCAAATTAACCGGTTAATCAACGCACGTAGCTTGCGACCTGAACGTTAGCTGTAGCTTAATAACAACTTAAAACCTGACTAGGACTTACTACTAGAGATTGCAACTAGCACACTTAGCTTGGTTATACAGCGGATCTAAGTCGAGTTCTCAACTGTAGGAACTCGAAGACATACCTGACGTTCCTCCTCGGTACCAACTCATCTCTCCAGTCATTTTCCTGAGGCAAGTATAGTTTGTGTTGGTTTTACAGTTATTTTAATAATCGTTTTACTGCAAGTTTAAACCACTATGCAAACACGAAACTCTCTCGAAGCTGCAACTACTGTACTGATTGGGGACTGGGGGAGTAGTGTAATGAGTATGACCACATCCAAAACTGTATACTGACTGTGTTAGCTTACCCCTCATACACACGGGGATAAGCCATATCGTATCCATATGATACAACTGTACAACCCAAGCCGGTCATATTCATTGTCTATTCAAAACACACTGTTTTACTGCTAAAAACTGGTCATTTCTAAATTATTTAAAAGTGCAAAATTCTATTATTTATTTTAACTGTTTAAAATTAGCATGAATTATACTTTGCTCCCTCCTGACTGGAGACCCAACATTTTAGGTATCACTGATGAGGCTTTGTTCCGGGATATTTCCAAGGTCCCAACTAGAAGACGAAGAATTCGAGACTGATGAGCTGTTTGCCTAAAGTTTTCTTTTATTCATGATGTATGTAGAAAATGGTTTAAGTTGTATCTTTCATTTCATTGTAAAAGTTTAATAAAGTTTTAAATTTCCGAATGTTGAGTTGTGACAAATATAGTGTTGTTGTATGGTTACCTGCTACTGAACAGCTTACTGCCGCCGTCTCAACAATGGTGTAGGCTGGGCATGATCCGATTCGATCCAAGAAATTGGGATCGGGTCGTGACACGATCGCTCCTACGGGAGCGGGGCGTGACATAATGGTATCAGAACACGGCTTTACGTCCTTGGACTATCGATTGAATTCTTTAACTCTGATGTTTCCGCGAACTCTGAATGTTGCTTCCGCAAAGCGATACCGTTGGTGCGCTCTCTCTCAAACGTCCCTCGGCATGTCCATACAATAAGTCTAATATTTTCAAAAGCTCGTACAAGTGTTCTATCGAACGCATCGGTAGGCTATCGCCGGATACGTTGGTACACTACGCCAAAATGGCAATTTTGGGACGCTGTGTGTTGTCCAACAATGACGGAGTAAAGCTGTCATTGACGTTTTAACGGATTAAAACCGTCGTTTAACATCAGATTTCTTTTACTTAAATAGTATATTTGGCTTTGACGGAGTAAAACCGTCGTTTGTATTGAAAATTATGTTGAAAAATTAGCTCCAAAATTTTTTCCTACCTGCTCCTTTTCCAAAATTGCGAAACTCCTCTCCCAAAGCCCGCGCCCACGAAATTTTTTCTTCTTCCCTATCGTGTAACTTTTCGACTTTTCTTCTCACCCTCAAAATCCTCTCACCCTCAAAACCGCAGGAACCCTCCTCCCAAACCAGGCGTGCGCGGGCCTTCCCAAACCAGGCGTGCGCGGGTCTTCCCAAACCAGGCGCACGCAGGAGACCCTTCCCAAATCCTACGAACCGCCGCCGAACCCTCCCAAATCATAAGGTAATTCTCTCGATGTTCTGGTTTATTTGTTTTCTACCATTTGTTTTCTAGGGTTTATTTGCTAGGGTTTGTTCTGGTTTATTATCTAGGGTTTATTTTCTTTATGTAGCAAATCCTCCAATTTTAGGATTTGCTAGGGTTTAACCTTTTTGTAGAGATTTGTAGTTTCTCAATCCTCTGTTACCTCTGAAATTAGCCACAATTTCTGAGTCTTTTTGTCTCTAGGAATCAAAGGAATCTCCTTGACAACAACAAATTGCTTTAACCCAAATATCTATTTGAATCATTTTCTTCCATTCAACTGTGTCAAGAGTTATTTCCTAGACTACAAGAGGAAAAAAAAACTCTAAGGGGGAAATGGATATGCATTCATACTTCTCTGAGAGTCTGAGGGTCACAATATGAGCCAAAGGTCTATAATGGAATCCCAAATATTAAATGTTTGTAGCTAAAAAAAGGGCGGCCCATGCAATGAGGTTCCCTCTTATGCAAGGTCCGGGGAGGGTCAAGATGACTCGAACCGCATCCTCCAGGATTTAGTTTTTTGTATCTCCATATAATTGTTTTGCATATTATTTGTATAGCACAAGTACTGGAATCTGTTCCAAGTTTTGATTGAAAATCTTGGTTGGTATTGTGCCTTAGATGTAAACTATTCCCTATAAGCAGTCATCTTTCCCATTGGTCTAAAATCTTACCCAGTATTGGAGAAATTTTGAAGGATTCTCTTGGGTTGTGTGCTTTTGAATTGTGTAACTAGGTAGGTGTTCCTTCCTATCTTGTACAGGTTCTTAGCCTTTGTACAGCAGTGTTGTTCTCTGGATTTTTTATGGGAAGTTCATGGGAAAATGACACTTTTTTTCTTTTTCTTTTTTCTTCTTTATTTGGTATTGACTATGAATGCTGCGGAGTTCGAAATATAGGTACCGAACGGCTGAAATGTTCTATTTCCGGGAATTTATGGTTCTTGAGAATGTAGGCTTTTTTGAGTTGCTATATTTTTTTGGGGAGAATGCTGCAATTTTATGTATCCTGAAAGTAGTTTATTTGCTTACTTCATTATGATGATGATTCATATATTGGTAGCTGGCTTACAATATAAAGGTTAAATCAAACTTGTAAATTAAGTCATTTTCTTCATGAATGCTTATTTCAAGGTTAAATCAAACTTGTTATGCAAGTGTTCTTTACTTAGTAGTGATAATATCCAGGTCATGTTAACCTGTCTTCAACTTAAACTGTGCTGTAAGGAAATGATACTGCACTCAGTTTTGATGAATTTTTTTGCTTCTCTATAAATTGAAGGTTTGATTATTTTGTAAAGCCTTCTATCACATTCTCGGAATGAAATAATTTGGTATGTCTATTGAGTTGAACTGGAAGGCTTATGTTGGACTTTGAGATGGTCATTGAATAAGAAATTTCTGTACTACGATATATAGGGCTGTGAATTCTTTACTATGACTTTACCATATTTGTAGATGATTTGCATGCCTCATCATAGTAAGTTACCAGTAAGAGAGTTCTCTGTACCATAACCTTTTTTTCGGACCAACATATTTCATCTATTTAACATATTAAACTTTTAGGATAATGTAGTACACACATGAGAGCAAACATTGGACAGTTAGTTGTATTCTTTATACTGTAGTTATCCACAAATGTATTTTGAATGTCTGAACCCTTGGCAACAGTTGGTTGTAACTTGGCCAGGACAATCTGTCTATGGAAGTTACTAATTCATTCCATTTGATATTTGAAATTTAATACACTATACTATAAAGTTATAAACTAAGTTTTGAGTCCTGTAAGAAAGAAAAATGTATTCGGCTTCAGTCTTCTCCGCGACACCTGCTCGAACGCGGAGGCCTGCATGGTAATCATTCACTTCTCAAGTATCCAGCTCCGAAATCAAATCTTTTTATGGCACCCTATTTTAAAGTATTTGAAGTACCATGGCGGCAAGTTCACATAGAAATATACTATCCATTTTTATGGCATTTAACATTTTCTCCTGATGGGACAACATGCTTCTGTTGGGGTTTGATGTCCTTTAGACCTCTGAAGTTGAAAGACAATCCATGCTCCTGAAGTCATGATATGATTTCCTACCAAAAGTCAAGCGAGTCTTATTTGCATTCTCCCAGGTACGAGCTACAATTGTAATTAATGTTTTCCCCAAAATTGTCACTGGACCAGATATCCTTGAAGCTTATCCCTGAAATCAGTAGCAAAGTATTCAGTTTGCATGTGTCATTCAAGATGGTAGATAACATCTCTGCTCATACGAGGACTTGTTTAAATCATAAAGGCTAATAACAAATGGCTTTGAATGTAGGGGTACTGCTAACTTGATTGGCCCTTGTAGATTCAGATTTGGATAGTTCTTTAATGATGTCTAAGTTGAGTAAGTTCTATAATTTTGACCTCATGAGGTACGTAGGAGGTGACTTTGGAGTTTAGGCCTGTGACCAATTGCTACCGGCTCATTATAAGGTTCATTATTGACATGTACTTCTAAGTTCTAACACTGTAGCAAACACTAATCATGCGCATGAGATTTATATTATTTGAGCATTGAAATTGGGTGAATCATGTTTATATTGTCGGATCATTGTAATTGAATGAATCATGTTTATCAGTCTGGTCACACCTGCTAACATAAGCTTTTCTGTAGCATAAAATTTCTGCTAAAATTTGAGAGAGTCACACAAAAACCTCATGACAAGTATATGCAATAAAAGAAACTCCACTAACACTCGTATCTTTTATTGCTTGCTGTCTTCCGAGCTGAAGATGTTCCGTCTTTGTTGGTGGAATCCTGCAGGGTCGCTTTGAAATGTTGTGCTTGTCCGGTTCGTACTTCCAGACCAATGATGATGGTTCACTTGGCCGAAGCGGGGGCCTGAGTATCTCCCTTTCTAGTCCAGATGGGAGGGTAGTTGGTGGTGGTATCAGTGGACAGCTTGTAGGTGCGAGCACTGTCCAGGTAAACATATGGCATCAATAACCCATTGCCTGCATGGTAATGGGTTAGACTCCAACTCAAGCAAGGGATTTCTCCTTCAGATCCAAGTCGACATTCTTCTTCCAATTTCCACCTAGGTCTCGATCCCATCTTCCTGACATAGGTAAATTTTGAGCATGTGTCGTCTCTTATTAGCCTGCTGCTCTTCACGTATCATGTAGCATTTTGCTTCACTGCATGTTTGCATCATTTCACATCTTCACGTATCATATGGCGGTCCTGTGTCACAATGTCTGTTTAAAAACCATTTATGATGCCTTAGAAACCTCAAAAATATGTGAACATTCAAATGATTATACAGTTGGAACGTTTACCAAGCAAAAATCTAAAATGACAGATATACATTGTTCCCCCATTCCCACCCGCTCATTGAATGATATAGATAACCTTCAGTGGATCCGGTCTGCAACCACATGAAGTTTATTCTAAGTTTCTTTTGATTTTTGCTTACATAGAATAATTACTTGATTTATTTTTCTCGACACCAAATGATGCAAGTCATTCTATGTTACTCATAGAATTAAAACACGATGGTTGAACTTGGAGTGCCTTTGAGTTCTTTGTAAATGAAAGATACTATTGAAGGTGAAAGGAAAATTCTATAGACAACTATATTAGATTTCCATGTTTATGGATGAGTATTGGGAAATTGAAAAATATGTCTAGAAAGTAAGTGTCTTGGAAGATAGGATAAAAAATGATTGTATTCGTGAAAAAAAAAAGAATTTGACGCTTGGACTTGTGCAACATATGCCAATAGATGCACCGACTAGGATTTATCAGATATTACTCAAAAGAACTGCTATGACTAGAGTAGGCCTAGACAAACTTGAATTGAGGCCATAAAAAGATATGGTTTTTGTTAACATTACATAGGACAGCCCTTAGAAGACTTGAATGGAGGAAAAGGATTCAAATAGTTGGTCTCAGAATTTTGGATAAAAGTTTTGTTGTTGTTATTGTATTTACATGTTCTCTTTTACTTATCTCTAAACTTTGTGAAACTGGTTCAAGTCCATCATACATAAAGCTGGGAAGAAAGCTCTTGGAACCTGAAATCTCTAAACCTTAGGCAGTAGAACTATATTTGCAATTAGTAATTATAACTTGTCACTCTTGATACTAGTGTGCATGAATCAATCATTGTCATGTGTTGAATCCTACGGACCGAGTTTGCTTTTCTGTCCCCCTAATTTACTAAAACCTTGACCTGTTTTGTATGAATATTGAGTACCTTTTATTTGTCGTTGGTTTGGAGACCAACATGTGAGGAAACATTTTATCTTTAGCACATAATTCCTTCTAATTACTTTTCCTCATAATGGGACATAGTTCTCTTAACTTCTTCTCTATGTACAATTTCAGTGTAGTGACAAGATGGGCCTTAGTCTTGAACTTGGGTCCTTTGCTGCTGGGGTGATGATTTCTACAACAGATCTTTCGCAGCATACACTTGAACAAGTAAGTCCTTTAATTTGTTTGTGTAACATGTGGGTATGTAGGTACTTTCATAATTAGCCTCAAATGTTTCTGCACCAAATATGTATGTAATATGCGAAGAAAGAAAATGCTTTTCTTACATGCTTCCCTACTCAAGGTATGTCATGTGGGCCAAGTTTTGTGCTTGCCCCACCATACCCGTCGTGAGTGAATGGGTAAGGAGGCAGGTAGGTTGCATAGTTGCATGGAAAAATATTACTCGTATATGGTCTTAAAAAGTGTATTACTCGTATCATCGTGAACTGAAAATATACTTGACAAAATTGTGACTTTGAATTGTGAGGCAATGATGTTTGTTTTATCTTTGTTAAAAAAAGTGGATGCCAATTGTTTTTCTGCTTATCTTTCGCAGATATAGGTATCTACTTTGGTTACAATATCATGTTTTCATGTTTAGCTACTATGGCTGTTGCACTTTATATGCTAAAGTTTCTATATTACATGGACCCTTTTATCACTCAAAAGAAATTATGAGACTTCGGCTTAAAAGCTTTGATTTGCAGTGACTCTCAGGGCTTCTGGTTCTATATTTTCCTTTCCAGATTCAGCCGCTGGTTTCATATTTGAAATGAAAATTATATACCTTTATTACAGAAGCACAAAGAGGGGATGTGCTCTTATGATATCCACGTAAGTAGTCAGACATCCAAGTTTTGTGCAAATTAAAACTTTATAGTTGTAAAAGGAAAGGTAGAAAGTGAAATACTATGGATTCTTGTGGCATTCCAACAGAACTAGTTTCTTCTAACTGTTAATTTATTGTACTATGTTTCTGGCAATTGTGCAGCAAACTAACGAGACAAGTAGGTGTGAATTGTGGTCTGCCCTTTTGATTAGTCAATTGTGCTATCTTGGTCTCTACTAATCCTAATGTGCTTTTTGTTGACTGGTGGCTTTTCTGATACCCATTTGGATTCGTATCTTTTTTTGAACTTGAGATATATGTAACAATGAACTAAAACTATAGAGGTTGACCTTCTATATGATAATATATGTTTTCTTATTTCAGGTTTCTTCTTCCTGCAGATCGAACCCATTCGGAACTTCTTTGCTGCCCTTTTTCTTGCTAGCATTAGGATGTTAATTCATGTTCATTTCCTCTGGAACCACGTGGACATTTTACTAGCAGCTATTGTTTTGGTGATCGTTATAAAGACATCAGTTGCCACGCTTACCGTCAAAGGATTCGTCTATACAAACAAGACATCACTTCTTGTAATTATGAGCTTTTCAGCTTTACATTTCTTGCACCTTTTTTGAGATTTTGAATAAACCTTAACTTCCCCGTAAATTTTGTAGGTTGGCATGTCCTTGGCGCAGATCAGGGAAGTTGCTTTTGTTCTTTTAAGTCGTGCTTCAAATCTTCATCTGGTTGGGGTTGAACATGATTTCCTAGCTCCCGCTTCATGCTCTTCTTGTCTCAATCCAGTTTAATGACTATCATAAATTAGTTTGCAGAGGCTCAACCTCTTAATGGAGCATGCTGGCTTTTCAGCCAATTAGTTTTCAAGTGGCATTCATGTAAAGCTCTTTGCATTGCATGCTTGGAATCTACAAAATGGAATTTATGAGTTTTATATTAAGGCTTTAGCAGTTTTTTAGTGATCACTTTCCCAATATCTGAAAATTAAATTTTTATTTGGTATATCCTATGATTGTAATTAAATATCATTCTGCTTGTTTTTACAGGGTAAACTATACTTGTTTCTACATGGAACAACTGCTTCGAGTCTGGTATACTCGCTAAAGCTCATACGACACTAATTGCTCCACAGAGAAAAGTTCCATACTAAGCTAATTTGAGAAACTGATACTAATGCTACTACTAATTTGTTGTCAAATAACTGCTGAGTGTGACAGAAGGCATAACAGTATTTAGAAGACTGTTTAGCAAAACTTTTAGCTTTATTTTGTCTGTAAAGGTTTGAGAAGTATTCTACGCAGGATTTCACTGCGAACTCAATAAATTATTGTGTAAAGAATTTCTGCATGAGGCTCATCTGCAAACTTTGTTGTGCAGGTAACAACTCCTCTACTGTTCAAGTTGATCCCACCAGATGCCATGCACACTGAGGTAGTCATTTGCTACATCCGTTGTCTTGCATTTTTTTGTGACATTGAGGTGCTAAAGGCTGTGAGTTGTATGCATGTCTACATTGCAGGTTGCATATAAGGGTGAAAGTGTTCGTGCAGACGATGGTGAGTGCATTACATTGATGGTCCAAGGACCTCATGATTCATGAAAGTAAAAGTTCAAGCTCATGAAATAGTCTGAAATAGAGGTTCACCTTATGGGATTCTTAATACTTTGGATGCAAGTATACAATTGAGCAAGGATTAGGTATGCCCATGCATTCCGATCTCCAAGAACTAATTTATTGTAAGCTAGCAACATTGGGGTTTCATTTTGATTTTGATGGAATATTGCTATGTAAAGTCTATACATTTATTAGTTAATATAATTTGATTAAGTTTCTTTTATTGTTAATGATTGTAGATGTTTATATGAAATTCTAGTTTTAGATTTATTTCAGTTTTATATAGAGGATGAACATGCTTATATAATTTTGATATGGATGAATTGGGATTTTTTTTTTGAATTCTGTTTCTAGAAAAACGACAGACCTTGACCGTTGAAAAGAAAAAGACAATAGCTAACCAATTCACAGATTATTTGATAGTTTTGGTCTGTTGTTTTTTTTTTGACAGATAATAACTGTCATTTTTTCCAGCTAGGAAACGACAGTCCAAAACTGTCGTTTATATTTTGGGACGCGCTAGTAACGACGGATGCTCTGACAGATCAAAACTGTCGTTTATCGTGATTTACGACAGTTTTGGTCTGTCGAAAAATGTATGTTTTGGCGTAGTAGTAGGCCTTTGGGCCGAACGGTGCCGACCTTGAGTTGATAGAAGACACATGCTAAAAGTTAGCAAACGCGTTGCGTGCTTGAACAACCTTACGCTAACAATAGCGAACGAGCACACGAGACCGAAGTATAGTTCGAACGGGATGGTTATGCACACAGCCTTTGGCTAAGTTGTGCCGATTATCGTGCACCTCGACCTTTTGGTGAAAACGAGTCGCGGGAAATATTAAGTATCGCTCGATCGGGAACGGGGATACACTTAGAGTGTATATCGATAGAAGCGCTATTGGACTAACGCTTAGGCGTACACGGAAGATTGTTTTGGATTTTGAGGAATAGTGCGAACGACTTAGTGCGTCGATGCGACATGAACGATTACGCTAGGGATTCGTCGAACGAATCCGAAACATGTCTTAGCGAATAACGCAAACGTGATTTGGACTAGATTGGATGACTCGAATCCCGAGTGGTGTATGGCCCGTCTTAGAAATCATTCGAGCGAAAGATTGAGGATTGCACGAGAAGAAACGCAAAAACGATTGAGTAGGTGAAATCAAATCAAGGAAATTGATACGGATCGTATACGAAAAGTTAACACGACGGGTAGGTAGCGTGCATGAAATGTTCGATTTTAAAGTTACGCGAATGACTCTGAGGATTGGAATGGATATTGTTCGATGATTGAGTTAGCAAGGAATATTACGAATTGAGGAAATACGTTGGTCGATGACTTAAGATAGACGGATGAACGATACGTGAATTTGGATTTGTCAAAATGATGTTGTGAACGATTCGAGGGGTAATGATCGAAATTGAATTTGAATGTCGAGGAGATTATCCAGTCGGACGATAGCATCATTCGCACGACTCAGAATGCGTTGCAAACGAAGATCGTCAGGTTACGTATATCGTCGATGATATTGAGGCGTATCAAAGACGATATGCGATAACTCGGGGGTAATCTGACACGGTGAATGACGATCGCGCAAGTGTTATCGTTCCAAATGGATGTAATACTTAGGACTTTGGTTGAGACGAATGTTGGATGAATGTGATCGTATCTTGATGATTACGCGGATAACCACAGCGTCGACATTCTTGTCTTGTGCGAGCGCGACTCCAGCCTTGCACATGCGTTGCGTCGGATTTGGGGCGATCGTTCCGCATGAGTACTGACATGGTGATTCATGTCGCGGGAATGATCGAACCTGAAAAATCAGGATGCGGCAACTTTGATTGTCTCGACTTATTGGCTTGATGCGAAGGAGAACTCGAGAATATTAGGACTTGTGATTGATGACTGAATAAAACTTGAGGATTGAGTAGGTCCAATCCGCGCATCGAGAATGAATTAGTCTAGACACAAAACAAGAGTTACGTTCCGATGATAATGATTATCTCACGGAAGCGTGCATGGTGATTCGTGCCCACCGTGGATAATCTGTCTCGCGTGAGATCGGAGCACAACATATTGTTAAGTCGGACGATCTTGTGATCGATTACGTGAATTGGAATAGATGATTTCGGAAACGTGAAATATGAATTACGGTTTAGAGATGAATTGTATCATAGCGTGCTTGAATTGAGAATGAATGATGGGCGAACTAATGTTGAATGTGTTCGAAGAGATAAACTATGTTAAACGTCTTGATGAACGAACGATATTGATATGACGTAAAATTGGTTGAAACGTGAGTTATCGTAAGATGGCTTTACCGAACGACTCGTACCCCGTACAACGAATATTGGGATATTTGTAGGGAATCGATGCTTGATGTTTAAAAATCGGAGTGATGCGAGCTTGGGTAAAAAACCCCGTACCATCGATTTGGTTTGACCTTAGGATCGGGTCAGTGTTGATATCGTTGTTTGGGAACAATGATTCCAGTGCTGACGAGAGACATAGCCTAGCGGTTCGAAAGACGTCCAAGTGCGAAACGATAGGAAATAGTGGTGGCACCACTCATGAGGCTCGGTTGATATGCACGTATATTAGGGATGCCCGAATATGTGCACGATCTGGCTCGAGTGGTGATGGCAGATTCTCTATCACGAGGCTTGGCTGAAATGCATATATTTTGGGGATACCTAGAATATGTGCTCGATCCAACTAAGTGATACGTTGAATCAAGTGAGACTTGAGGAACGGAAAAGTGTCGAGGATTTTGAAATCGTGAGTTTCGAAGAAATGTTGAATGGTAATGCGATCATTGATTTGAGATGAGTTCGAATGTTGGTTGATCGGTTGGTGTGCCTTAGTTAGCGATAGCACGAGCGTAGCTCGGAATCAGAGAAACGCGTAGGCGGAGTGGGTACGATTAAGTCTTGGCCATAGAAATGGTAGGATGGTTTGCCTTCAGGAAAGTCTCGAGGACGAGACTTGTTCTGAGTGGTGTATGTTGTAGTGCCCCGTCCCGCGAAGTCAATCGGAGGAATCGAAATGCCGACGGCGTTCGGACTTGGCCTTACAATGGCGACTCAAAGACATCGCTCAGGTGGGGTAGTTTCGGTGAACTTGCCTCATCTTTGCCTTCACATAATAAATCGCATGTTTTCAACTTGCACAAGTAGGCTTAATAATAAAAGAGACAAATCCACATAGCTAAAGGGAATTATCCCGACGGATCGAATCGAGTTTAGAACATGGAAAATGTTCCACGGTCTGATTAGAGTTGGTGCACAGCATGCTTTGAAAATGACACTTGTTCCTTCGTCCCGCGGCTTGGAAGAAGGAAAAGTTGGTATTCGACACAAACGAGAAGTTAGCCTAAGTCATAGGCGTCGCCCGCGTAAATGCTCGATAAAGCATGCACGTTTCTACTGTGCAAGGCTTGGCATAGCCTTGGCTCGTCCCTCGGGTTAAGTTGTAGGCTTGAGTAAGTTAGGCAAAGTTATGCCGATCGACCTAAGTTATTCCAAGTGCCGTCCCATTCTTTCTGCGGTTGTCAAGTCAAATAGTCCCACGATCTCAAGGGCCGTCATGTAACATATGACTTGGATGATAGCGTCGCGTAGGACGTAAGTCAGTTAAAGGCACGAGCCACGGTTGGCACGATGTAAAGTTAGCCACGGTCTATGGCACTTAAGGAACACTTTTGTTCAAGTTAAGTTGGAAGACTATGTAGTAGTCATTCCTTCGAGTTCAATAAAGTTTGAGGCAGTCCCTCGGTTGGGAGTCTCGCGTTCCTATCCACGTTAAGAAGTTCGAGGCGGTCCCTCGGTTGGGAGTCTCGCGTTCCTATCCACGTTAAGATATTCGAGGCGGTCCCTCGGTTGGGAGTCTCGCGTTCCTATCCACGTTAAGGAGTATGAGGCGGTCCCTCGGTTGGGAGTCTCTCGGTCCCAATGTACGTTATGCAAAGTATGGTTCATAGCACGAGTTGCTAAGTATAGTTCCAGTCGTACCAACAAGTAGGCCATGCATTTACGTGAGTCTAGATGTCTCGTAGGTGCATGGTCATTGGACACCTTGTCGACAAGGATTTCTGCCTAGACTGGTTATACGTCGGGACACCGGGCCCAGTCATCCTAGGGGGTAGACGTTATAGCAGCGCATACTTTTATTGCGTGGGTAGTCGGGGGCTTTCAACGGGGCTCGCTACCTGCACTGAAGGACCCGCCGCCTACCCGAGCTATGTCCGCGATGGCTTGTCATGCCAGTGGTCTTTCATATAGATAATTGGCGTGCTACGCGGTGAATCCGCATGCACGGTGTCGATCGTAACAAATGAAGCATAAGCACGGTATGCGATGTGTTGTGAAATATGTGCTCAGTTGCACCCAAAGTGTTATAAAGCCTACAATTCGGCTATACGTAAAGACACGTGCTTCAGCACGAGATATGACGTCGTACTTGAGTTCCCAACATCGGTTCTACAAGTCGGGTTAGTCGTTGCGAGTTAAGTCGAGAAGGGCCGTAGGGCAAGTTTGGTTAAGTCATATTGAGTTTCTGGGCACGACCTCGAGAAGTGAGGCACGGCCGCGTCGTTCCAACACAAGTATAGGCAAGAGCAAGCGAGGAGGCACTGCCTCAGAGATAAGCATGAATCGAGTTTATTACACGACCGAGTCGTTACGTCCAAGAGTATGGTACGAAAGACAAGTATGAGTCGGTACATTGACAATGCAAGCACGAGAAGGGTCTGGAGGCAAAGTACGAGTACACTATTAGTGCAAGACACGGTGACGGTCTAAAGACACTAAATAGGCCGAGCGTCGGTCTTAAAATCGATCTTATGGCAAGACTAGAAAGACAATCGTAAAGGGGCTTGTATTGCACAAAGTAAAATAAAACGTGTCAATTTTGTATGGTGGGCGAGGAGTTCACTCCACCAGTACAGTTGAGTACTGACACCCACACAGTTTCCATGTGCAGGTGCAGGTAGAAGCTCGTGGCGCGGAGCTCGCTTGGATGCATCGAGGCACGGAGTTCCTTGGCGATTCGAAGCATGCGGCCGCATGGATCAAAGACTTATACGGAACATAATGTATGGACATCGCCTTTCGAAGCTTCCGCTGGCTCAAGCATTGTAATCGAGAGATGAGAGAGAGCAGAGTGGTTTGTAATGTGAGATGAGTGAACTTGAGTGATTATAATCTTGGCCTTGCGCCCCCAATGTAACCGTTGTTTCGATATCAATAAAGATCATCTTTTGAGTAACTTGTGTTTCATTTTAATTTCTGCTGCGTTTTTATTGTCTCTACTTGGGACTTCTGTGCGACGACCCCGTCGCAGCCGTTGGAATCGGCCGTTATGGAACTGTAGTGTCCCGTCCCGCAAAGTCAATCGGAGGAATCGAAATGCCGACGGCGTTCGGACTTAGCCTTGCAATGGCCTGCTCGGAGACATCGATCAGGTGGGGTAGTTTCGGTGAACTCTCCTCATCTTTGCCTTCACATAATAAATCGTGTTTTCAACTTGCACAAGTTAGGCTTGATAAATAAAAACTACGCATCCACATAGCTAAGGGAATAATCCCGACAGTTTGAATCGAGTTAGAACATAGAAAACGTCCCACGGTCGGCTTAGAGTTGGTGTACGGCGTGCTTTGAAAATGACACTCGGTCATTCGTCCCGTGGCTTGGGAGAAGGAAAGTTGGTCTTCGGTGCAAAAGCTGAGAGTTAGCCTAAGTCATAGGCGTCGCCCGCATGAATGCTTGCTAAAGCATGCACGATCCTGTCCCGCAAGGCTTGGCATAGCCTTTGCTCGTCCCTTGGGTTAAGTTGTAGGCTTGAGTGAGTTAGGCATAGTTATGCCGGTCGACTTAAGCCATTCTAAGTGCTGTCCCGCTCATTCTGCGGTTGTCGAGATAAATAGTCCCACGACCCCAAGGCCCATCATATGAAGTATGACTTGGGCGACAGCGTTGCGTAGAACACGAGTCGGTTTAGAGGCACGAGCCACGGTTGGTTCAGTGGAAAGTTATCCACGGTCGGTCGATACTTAAGGAAACACGTTATGTTCAAGTTAAGTTGGAAGGCTAGGCAGTAGCTGTTCCCTGAGTTCAAAGAACGTTAAGTCTAAGCGATGGTTAGTCGCCGAGAGGAAATATGTCGGGACTGTGGTTCAGTCGCCGAGGCAACCCTGGTTTGGGGCTCTGCAAAAGAAGTGTGAAAAGAGGAAAGAGTAAAGCAAAGGAACTAAGTGATGATGATGAGACCATGCATTACGTTAAGTCTAGAAGTTAGCGTAGGCGCGTGGTCATGGAAAACTTGTCGACAAGGGCGATGGTTCTTCGAGCAGCAGCCCTGGGCCATGGACACCGACTCGGCCTAGGAAGAACAGATTATAGCCGAGCTGGATATGAAGCAACCGGTAGGTCGGAGACTTGCATCGATGATCGCAACCGGCGGTACAAGGGTCCCGAATACCAGGCTATGTCCACTATGGCTAGTCAATGCCAGTGACCTTTCATATAGATGTGTCGGCACGGGCGGCAATCCGCGTGCGTGCCTTTGGATTGAGTTGAATATGTATGAGTTAAAAAGACACAATATCGGAGCCTAAGATTTGGCTACAGCGAAGGCGACGTACTTCGGCACGAGATGTGGCGTCGAGTGTTAAGTTGTTGGCATAGAGTTGCATGAGTTAGTCTTGAGCTATCGCGAGTTAAGTCGAGAAGGGCCGTATGGCTAGTTGTGTGAAGTTACGTTGAGTTGTTGGGCTCGGCCTCGAAATATGAGGCACGGCCGCGTTGTCACAACACAAGTGTAGGTGAGACTAAGCAAGGAGGCACTGCCTCGGAGATATTGAAGCACGAATCGAGTTATGGCACGATCGAGTCGTTACGTCCCAGAGTTTGGCACGAAAGATAAGTATAAGTCGGTGCGTTGACATTGCAAGCACGGGATGGTCCTGATATACAAGTTGCGCTAAGGCGCCGGTCCTAAAACTGATCCTAAGGCAAGAATAGAAAGACAATCGAAAAAGGGGTTTATGTTGCACAAAGTAAATGAAACGTGTAGGTTTTGTATGGGTGGGCGAGGAGCTCACTCCACCAGTACAGTGGTACTGACACCCACACAGTGTTTCATGTGCAGGCACAGGTAGAAGCTCGTGGCGCGGAGCTCGCTTGGATGCGTCGAGGCACGGAGTTCCTTGGCGATTCGAAGCATGCGGCCGTGTAGATTGAAGACTTATACAGGACATAATGTATGGACATCGCCTTCCGAAGCTTTCGCTGGCTCAAGCATTGTAATCGAGAGATGAGAGAGAGCAGAGTGACTTGTAAATGAGAGAAAAGTGAGCACGAGAGACATTGTAATTTGGCATTGCGCCCACAAATGTAATCTTGTATTCATTATCAATAAAGAGATTCTTTTGAATCACTTGTGTTCATGTGTTCTTCTTTAAATTCCGCTGCAATGTATTCAATGTTCTGCTTGGGACTTCTGTGCGACGACCCCGTCGCCGCCGATGGAATCGGCCGTTATGGAATTGCCTAGCACGAGCGCAATCTAGGCTCGTGCGGCATCACGCCTTAGCGAGGACGATCGCTCCTATGGGAGCGGGGCGTGACAGGAACCCGCCTTGCACGAGCGCAATCTAGCCTCGTGCGGCATCACGCCTTAGCGAGGACGATCGCTCCTACGGGAGCGGGGCGTGACACCCCGCGCCCCTGCGCGCTTGGCCGCGCGTCCCCTTGCGCACTTGGCCCCCGCGCCCCCTGCGCTTGGCTCCCCGTTCCCCTTAGCGCGCTGCGACAGTTCTCGAGCGCGTCTCTTGGCGCCGCTTGCCCGAGCCCTTTACCTGGCACACCCTGTGCCATGGCCTCCCCTCCTGACCCTTGGTGTTCCCTTTGGTTCTCGATTTTTCTCTTGCTAATTTTGCTCTCTGAGATCTTGATGCCCACAGCACGACTTGACTTAACCCGACACGCCTTGACACGATTTTCTGTATTTTTAAATATGGCTAGCTTTCTCTGATTTTGGTAGTAACTTGTTGGGTGCTTGTAACTTGTCGCTTTTAACTTGTAACCTGCGACCTGTAATTAATCCCCTGTAACTTGATATCTTGATAGTGGCTGCCTCGGCGCACTCTTGACTTGACTCGACTTGATAACTGGTCGTACTTGACTTGCCCTGACACCGTGGGTATTTTTTCTTGTTGCGTTGTGCAAATCTACTTGTCTTGTCTTGCATCATGTCTAGGACGTGACTCTCTGGGCACCACAGCCAGGGACTCATACTAAATTGGATTAGGCTAATGATTAGATCAAACTATAACATGGAGAATTTCCAGTCACAAACAAATCTCATTATCTGGGCGCTTTAATGGACTTGTAGCTTGCCGACGAGTAGAGCACATTTCCAGCACACTGTCATGTGTTGTATCTCTAAGTCACCTAAGGGTATATCGTCTCCTGGGCGATGTACCCAACCATACTCTCAACTCGCGGAAGAATAACTAGGTAGTCTGCAGGGCTTGGGACTGGAAAATTCTCATTGCATCTTGTTAGTAATTAGGCTTGTGATAACCCTAGTTAGTTAAGTAGTAAGTCGCAATATTTGCTTGGCCGCTTGTGAATGGATGGTGTTCAACCTTGTCTAAGTCTTGTCTAGTCTCAGTACTTGGTACCCCTGAACATGATTGTTTTACTTATCTCAACAATAAATGGGTAGAGATAAAGTGCTATTCAGGCGAAGGGTTACAACCCCGGTCCTTGTTTGGTTACGGGTTGTAACCTGGCTCCCGGAATGGTTCCACGTCACTAGTCGTTTATTGACCTGTTGTACTCTTTATTACTTGTGTTTTTCTTCCATTTCCCTATGTTCTGATATGCTGGCTTTTGTCCTTATTTTATGGCCTCCTTTGTAGTACTTGCTCTTTCTGGAGTTTGACTCAGCTGGTTTTGTGTGGCCAGATTTCGGAGCAGCACCCGAGGATCTACCGAACTTCTAGCCCAATGGTGGCGACTAGAAGGAACCCGGGCTACGAGTGGGTTTTTCATTTTGTTTCACCCACTACATTGTAAATTTATTCTTTTGAGGCGTTTAGCCGACGAGCACCTGTTAGCTTGATGCATCTTTACTTACTGTCTGCCTACGGGCTGTAACATGATTAACAAATCCTAGGGTTGATCATGTATGACTTAACTCTTGCTAGTCCTCGTATTTTGTATGACTAGCTTCATGATCAGCTGAATATGTAATATTTGGGACGCCTTTTATTGTATATTTGGTGGTCTAACATCTTGTAATTATATTACTTGCTTGAGATTGAGACAATAGGCTTGACCTTAAGAGACCGTTGGCTTGTAGTAAACCCTCATATCTAGACAGCCGTGACCGTATAACGAGGTGGATTTCATTTCAATATACGTAGCTGGCTATGTACGCCCCCGCTCTCCAGTATTCTGGTTCTGGGGCGTCACATGGTTTAAGTGGTGGCCCATGCAGGTCTTGGCATTCAAGATATGTGAGGGTTTACCGAATAGATGTCTCAATCAGTACTCGTCTTTGATCTCCATTCATATCCTCTGAATCTCTGGATTTTTGCCCTGATTATGTGCTTGTATCGTTGATCTGTCCTGGTCCTTGTAGGCCTTTAAAAATGACAGTCACGCTGAGTTGATCAAGACATAGTCAAAAGTCACGCTCAGTTGATCCAGACAATATTTACAAATCACGCTGGGGAGATAGCTCATCATTTGTCAGAGAGTAATTATGACTGACAGCACAACAGTCGAAGAATGTCTCTTCGTATGCCACGTATGCACAGAATTCGAGAGATCACAGCCGTCTATTGCGTGATTTTCGAAATCTTCTTCAGCAAGACTCAACCTTTGTCAAGTTGGCGTACCAAAAAAGCTTCTTGTCATTTAATGTGACTGACAAAAGCAATCACTACTAGAGATTTTGTGTCAGTCGAGGCACGCTGAATCAAGACAGCTGGCAGTTCTATCCCAAGTCTGCGTGGATTCTGAAGTTTTCTTCATCAAAGTCTGCGTAGATTCTGAAGCTTCTTGCCCCAAGTTTGCGTGGATTTTGAAGCTTTCTATCCCGAGTATGTGTGGATTTCGTCTTCATCAAGTCTGCGTGGATTCTGAAGCTTCTTGTCCCAAGTTTGCGTAGATTTTGAAGCTTTCTACCCCGAGTCTGCGTGGATTTCGTCTTCAACAAGTCTGCGTGGATTTCATCAAATTGGAGTACGTGGCAGCCATGCCACTGATCTCTCGCCTGCGTGTCCTGTAACTTGCACACGACTCATGCATGATTGCCATGTGTCCAACAGTTACAGGCCACGTCAAGTAACTGCTCACAACCTTGCGTATGTTAAATCCTGCGTAATTTTCAACTAAGCACAGGCTGTGAAGACAGTTATCTTTTCAGTTATTATTTTTGACTCTATAAATAGAATTCTTTTTCTCATTCATTGTAACGGATACATAGTTACCACTGTCAAAATTTTGAGAGCTTTTCTTCTTCGCATAGTCCAAGGGATAAAGTGATCGTCTTCTAGATCAGATTCCCACAGTTGTAATTTTCCCAGATACACAATAAATAAAAGAATTTATTTATGGAAAACAAATTGGCGACTCTGCTGGGGAAAACCATCTCCTCTTCTGAGATGGCAACAACTCAATGCGATACTTCGTCAATCGGCTCGACGAAGAAGGTGATGACGATCCAATTCGATCAACTCGCCTATGAAGAAATGCAGCGGGCTAAGAGTGGTAAGCCCACTACAGCCTCCATCATCACTGCCAAGTCGAAGAGACACTCTATCTATGTCCCTAAGAATCAGTTGGCAGCCAATGGTGAAGTCTCTGCCACAGTGTCTGCTCCTAACACTGGCAAGAACTCTACTGCAAGCACGCACACTCTTGTGCGCTCGAAGATGACAGCAATCAAAGATCACGCTAACAGTACTGGCTCCTTAGCCAAATCTGTTCCAGTGTGTGTCTCCAAAGTTGAAAGTCACGCTGACAGTACTGGCTCCTTAGCCAAATCTGTTCCAGCGTGCAATTTCAACCTCAAAAGTCACGCTGACAGTACTGGCTCCTTAGCCAAATCTGTTCCAGTGTGCAATTTCAACCTCAAAAGTCACGCTAACAATACTGGCTCCTTAGCCAAATCTGTTCCAGCGTGTATTTCCAGAGTCAAAAGTCACGCCAACAGCACTGGTTCTTTAACCAAGCCTATTTCAGCGTGTATTTCATCTAAGAAGAATAGCTCTTTAGCTATCTCTTCCTCTTTGCCAAGTTCTACCAGAACTGGGGGTGGTCTTCCACACAAAGTCCCTTCGAAAAGAAATAACTCTTTAGTTGTTTCTTCTGCTCCTGTAGTTTTTACTTCAGGAACAGCTTTGACTGACAATTTTGTTAGTCAAAGAAAGGGAGATGGTCTTTTAACTACTCTTCCTTCTGGACATTCTATGTCTCAAAACTTGAATGAGTCTAAGAAGAAACATTCCTTAATGTTTTCTTCTATGACTTCTTCGAATTGGGCACAGAATTTGTCTAGAAAAGGTCTGTTACCAACTCCTAATCAAGGGGGTGGTTCAACTCTTCCTTCTCTGCAAATATCCAGATCAATGGAAGGAAAACTCCATGTGTCCAAAACCAATGTGTTACCTCCAACTGATCTAAGAACAAAAATTAACACTTCTGGTGTTAAGAAACCATACCAGTTGGAAACAAGGATAAGAGATCCAGATGCAGAGTATACAAGAAACTATGTGGCTCATATTAATCATTTTCTATATAATCAAGAGCCGTCAAGACCCAAGAACAGGAAATATACTCCTCAATCTTCACAAACAGATTTACGAGAATATCTTCAACAGAAGAGAAGAAGTGATTATGTGTCAAAGGACCATGCTGAATGTGACTTCTATCCAAGAGTCATAATTCAATGCAGATGTCAATCAATGGCTCATGATCATGTTGATCATGAATGTGACTTCCAGCCAAGAGTCACAATGCAATGCAGATGTCAAACAAAACGACAATCTGTCTTCAATCGGATTCAGTGTGAACCCATGCCTGATGAAGATGAGCCTTTGTTTGCTTCTGTCAATATGACCTCTCGGGATGCTGGGGGTAGAGTTGATAGTCCAGATGGAGTATATAGAAATACTAGAGCAAGAGTCCTGGCCTCTAGTCAAAGAAATTTGATCTCTGAAGATGATTCTGAATTCCTTGGAGAATCTAATTTCCCACCTCTTCCTACTGGGGGTAGTTCTCCTATAATTGACTTTGATACACAAAGCAATGATTCAGAACAAACAACATCTACCAGTTCATCAATAATTCCTCATACAGTCACAACTTATATGGTTGATGGGAATACTGATGAACCTTCTTCTTCCTTGACTCCTTAAGATCAAAGAATTGCTTCTTTGGAACAACAAATGAAGTCTATGGCTGATACTATGAAGTCGATGTATGAACTCATGGCAACACAGATACAAAATCGACAGACTGTACCAGATGCCATACCAACTGACACTGATATGAGTCAAGTACAAGTTCCTCCAGCAGTACAATCTAACACTCCTGGACCAGCTCAACCAAACCCTAGTCTCTCTGGAGCTGGGGGTAGTGCTTACAATGCTGTTCCTCCTCCCAACTATTCTCTACAAGTTACAACTCCACAATCTTCTGGAATTGTTAATGAAGAATTGAGGAATCTCAGAACTCAATTCGAGGCATTCAAATAGAAGGATGGTTTACAAAGGTTAGGCATCAAACAACCTTATCCGATAGAATGGAAGCAAGTATCGTATCCTCCTAAATACAAGCCTCCTACTATCTCATTCTATGATGGAACCACTTCTCCAAGTCAGTTCATTAATCACTTTGAAGTGATGACTGATCAGCTACAACCAAGCGACGCCCTCCTTACTCGGGTGTTTATTGGATGTCTCAAGGGAACGGCTTATGAATGGTATAGAAGTCTCCCAGATGGGAGTATTACCTCATTTCTCGGTTTCAAACAGATGTTTCTTGAACGGTTCTATGAAGGGCTCAATAACATGACTATGTCTGCTCTTATTAGAATCAAGTAGAAAAATAATGAAACTACAGAAGAGTACATTGAACGGTTTCGAAGAGAAGCTCTGAAGATGCCTCTTGGAACTCCTGATGCTGTCACCATCGACACATGCAAATCAAACTTGTTGCCAATCATCAGCATGTGGACAGGATCCACTCAATTCCAAGACTGGCCTTCTTTCATAGTTAGTGCCAAGGCCGCAGAAATTAGTGCTGAAACCTTCAAAGGTTTAGGAGTGCAGATGACTCCTAAAGAAACAGGTCAAGGTACTAACAATAAAAATAATGCTCGCAAGGGAAAAGAAACTCTTGAAGTTAATCTTCAGAGCAAAGATGCATCAACTGTTCAAACCTCTCCTACAACTCAACAACCAAGAACACCTCGCCCCAAAGAAGAATATTCTTTCGATGACGACGATGTCCTTGGTATCTTTGAATGTCTGCTGAAAGGTAATAAGATACAACTACCTGAGATCAAGAAACCTGATGAAGCTGGTAAAACAGATCATCCCAAATACTGCCCATATCACAGAATGCTGGGTCATACAATTCGTACATATTATGTACTGAAAGGAAAGATCCAAGAAATGATTAAATCTGGAGCTATCTCTCTTACTCCAAAAGAGAAGACCGTCACCTCCATCGTCGTCTCTATGCAATTCGGAGATTTCCCTCCTCAACTCCTTGAAAGTGGGATCGTTCCTATTCCCAAGGCAACTCTTGACATAGTAAATCTTCCTCCTCCACGGTCTGAAGGATTAGTGCCAATCACTTTGGAAACAGGGGAAATCATGTGGATCCATCCTGATCTAGTGGCAGATTTTGAAATCGCCTTCTCCTCAAAAGACTACTTCTCGAAAGTCCAAGAAGGCTGGAAAGATTAAATCATGTCATATGACTTCTCTTGGATCTATTCCTGACACAGAGCCAAAAGAGAAAGAAGAAGCACTTGTTAGTGCTACTCGAACGGGGAAACCTTATCTAAAGGATTATTCAAAAAATCCTGAGGATCCTCTTGATATCCCTCCAGCTGATAAAGATGCTTCTAATGTTCCTCCTGAAGAAGAATCATCCACTGAACCTGTTCCTCCCAAGCCTACAGCTCTGGAGAAAGGCAAACAACAGGCTCGGTTTGATAAGCCAATCAAGAAGTCCTCTCCTCTTGGACTTCAGAAGCCTTATAATTTCGACATTTTAGCTCAGCTTGCTAATACTCCAGCTAGAATGTCCCTCTTTGAACTTCTACGTCTTTCCAAAGAGACTCGGGAGACATTAAGTGAAGCACTTCTACAAGCTGACTCTTGTCTTGCACAATTGAAGAAGCCAGATGCAGAACCTGCCACTTGCTTACATTGCAACAGTGTATTGGAAATTATCCCAAATATCACCTTTACACAAGACGACATGCTATTGGAGGATAATCGACATGATCGGCCTCTCTACTATACCGGTTATATCGATACAATGAAGATAGATCGTATCCTCATTGATCCAGGGTCTGCTATAAGCATAATGCCAAAGAGTCTGTTGGATGAACTAAAAATCCCTCTACAAGCTTTCTAAGACGGTTACTACTATCCTGGGATTCAATCAAAGCCGAAGCGAGCCTTTGGGAAAGATTCATCTGAAGCTTCAAATAGGTGATTTCAGATCCAAAGTCACTTTCTATGTGATTGAGATCGTGGGATCCTATAATCTTCTTCTGGGGAGGCCCTTTCTTCATGAAAATAATGTGGTGCCTTCTACTCTTTATCAGTGTTTTAAATACATTGATAGCAATGGAAGAGTACAAAAAGAAGTTGCTGATATAAATCCCTTCCATGGGGTTGAAGCTTATTTCAATGATTTCCGAATGTACAAAGAAGAGTATATAAGGGTTATACAAGCTATGGAGAAAGAGGATTCACAAAGTGAGACCTTAATAATTCCTGTTAAAGGTCGAACTATTCAGCAACAATCTCCCAAACTCTCTGAAGAAGGTTCTTTCATCATTCCAGTGAGTGGACGAATTTCTCCGTTACCTCAGTCGTTTGCTCAAGACACAATGATTATTCCTGTCAGTGGGCGTACTGTAATTCCTGCATCTCCACATATGAAACAGGATACTCTGCTAATTATAGTTGGAGGGCGGATTATTCTTCCATCTCAAACTTCAAGGGAGCTCACCTCTTCTGAGCCATTTGTTATCGATCTTAATCGAAACAACGCTTCTTCTCGTTCTTCTTCTCCCCCTTTAGTCATTGACTTGGCTAAAATCTCTAAGGCTCAGCCTTCTCCCAATGTAAATACTGCTGCTTTTACATTTAATGAAAAGTCTCCATCTTTGCAGTATGCTGATGTGTGTAATTATGTTCATAGTTATTTATATTTGTTAGATGACTTGAACGCAATAACCATAGGGGTTGTACAGACTGTTCATACAGATGTATCCTTAGAACCTGTACAATCTTCATACTTTCTAGTTCCCAGCAGAAAGCCAGGAGACATTCCAATATTCTTCTATAAAGGGCCCCAAAGTCCTTCTGTTTTAGAAGATGAAGACAAAAATGATGACACTGGAAGATTACAACTACGTCGTTATAGTCAGCAATCTAAAGACATCATCAAAAATATGGGCTATGACTTCAGGACTGGCCTCAATAGTGGAAAAGGAAGAAAAATGCCTGTTCGTATTCCTCCTCTGAAATATGGAAGAACGAAATGCGGATTGGGCTATATAGCTCCTACTCCTTTTATCAATATTATCCATGAAGATCCCGAGTCTGACGAAGATAAGAGATCTGATTCTTCTAGTACCACTTCTTGGGATTCCGATACAAGTATCGGGGACTTCTACTGCAACATTCTGTCTTCCAACATGGTTTCCATTGACCATTCTGAAGAAAGTGATGAAGACGAAGAAGAGTTTGAAATCTCACCTGAATCGGAACAATGGGCCCAAAGATTAGATAATCAATGGGAGTTCCGTTTCGAGCAAAAAGAACCTCCGACTGAAGACAAACTTGTTCAAATAGATGTTGGTGAAGAGGGATCTCCCAAACCAATATTCATTAGTGAAAGTCTTTCTGAACCTGATAAGCAAGACATGATCAAACTCATTCGTGACTACATCGACGTCTTCGCTTGGAGTTATGAAGATATGCCAGGACTTGATCCACAAATTGTAACTCACAAGCTCAATATCTTGCCGAATGTTAAACCGGTCAAACAACAACAGCGACGATTTCGTCCAGATATTATGGATGCAATTGAAGTTGAAGTCAATAAACTCATAACCTCCGGGTTTATTAGAGAGGAACAACATCCCGATTGGGTGGCTAACATAGTTTCTGTCCTTAAAAAGACTGGCAAGATCAGAGTATGCATAGACTTTCGCGATCTCAATGCGGCATACCCTAAAGACGAATTTCCTCTACCAATCACTGATGTCATGATTGATAATACCTGTGGATTTGAGCGGATGTCATTCATGGACGGGTATTCTGGATACAATCAGATTAAAATGTTTCCAGATGACGAGAAGCACACTTCTTTCAGAACGCCGATCGGTACATACTGTTATACAGTTATGCCATTCGGTCTCAAGAATGCAGGAGCAACTTATCAACGAGCTATGAGCACTATATTTCGTGAACATTTGCAGAAAACAGTCGAATGCTATGTTGATGATATTGCAGTTAAAAGTCGACAAAAGGAGGATCATATCCAAGATTTGAAGACTATATTTGATCTAATGCGTAAGCATCAATTAAAGATGAACCCTACTAAGTCCTTCTTAGGCGTCTCTAGTGGTAAATTTCTCGGCTTCGTCATTACCTCTAAAGGTATACACGTGGATCCCGAGAAGATCAAAGCCATCCAAGAGATGCGTCCTCCACGCACCTTAAAAGAGCTACGAGGATTTCAAGGAAGGATCGCTTATATCAGGAGATTCATCTCTAATTTATCAGGACGCTGCAGACCATTCAACAAACTTATGAAGAAAGGTGTTTCTTTTGTCTGGAATGATGAATATCAGAAAGCATTCGATGATATAAAACAATATCTGATGAGCCCTCCAGTATTGGTACCTCCCGTTTCAGGAATTCCATTTCTCCTATATACTCGAGCAATGAGTCATTCATTGGGTGCATTACTCGCTCAAAAGAATCAAAATGGTCATGAACAAGCCATCTACTATCTCAGTCGTACTATGACCGGAGCTGAACCTCGATATTCACCGGTCGAAAAAGAATGTCTAGCCTTGATGTTCGCTGTTCAAAAGACACGACATTATATCATTGGCCAGACTATTCATGTCATCTCCAGGATCAATCCTATACGGATCATGATGAAGAAATCCAGTGTTTTGAATTCTCGATTAGCTAACTGGGGAATCCTACTTGCTCAGTATGACATGCATTATATTCCTCAGAAGTCAGTCAAAGGACAAGCTTTAGCTGATTTTCTGGCTGCTCATTCAATTCCAGAAGATTCAAAACTTTATGACGAAATTCCAGATGAAGTCCTAGATTCAAACTAAATTGCTGAAGAAGATCCTACTTGGCGTCTATTCTTTGATGGAGCTTCAAGGATAGGTCCTAATGGTGATATTGTCGCTGGAGCTGGAATCGTTCTTGTATCGCCAGAAGGTCTTGCTATCCAAAGAGCTTATTCTCTCGATCAGCCGTGTTCAAACAATGTAGCTGAGTACAATGCATTACTCATTGGTCTTCAACTCGCTAAACATCTAAATATTCAACATTTGGAGGCGTACGGAGACTCTAAACTCATCGTCAATCAGATAAGGGGTACTTATGAAGTCCGCCATCAAGATCTGGTTCCTTATCATAGATCAACTATAATTATGGCTTCTTCGTTTGAAGAATTCTTCATCGAACATGTTAGGCGAGCATGTAACACAGAAGCTGATGCTCTAGCTAATCTTGCAGCGGTGTTAGCTATCCCAATTAGACGACAACAAATGATTATTGTTCGCAATCGAGAATTGTTCCATCTTGAAAATAACCTGACCCTAGGACTTCCAGTTGACACTGAAGAATCAACATCTCATGACGTCAACACAACAAGAGGATTTGGATTTAGTCGTAAATCTTCATCATTTTCATCTGATTCCAGCATGGAATTCATCTTCAGTCATTCGGCCGAGAATCAAAATACGGATACAGATTGGAGACTTCCTTTCTTAGATTTTGTATTGTATGATATTCTTCCAGATGATCCGAGTGAAGCAGCATCTATCAGACGACGATCATTCCGATTCTATTATAATCATACAACAAAGACCTTATATCGTCGAGGCTATGATGGTTTACTTCTCCGATGTATTGCCGGTGACGAGGCTCAACAAATTATTCGTGAAGCACATGATGGAATTTGTGGAGCACATCAGCCTGGACCAAAACTTCAAGACCGTATTCGACGTATGGGTTATTATTGGCCTACTATGGTATCAGACGCCATCGAATATGCAAAGAAGTGTAAAGCTTGTCAAATCTATGCGAATTTTGTTCATCAACCTTCGGAATTTCTACATCCGACGGCAGCATCATGGCCCTTCGAAGCTTGGGGCATGGACATTATTGGTCCGATCAATCCGCCGTCATCCAAGGGTCATCGGTTTATTCTTGCAATAACCGACTACTTCTCCAAATGGACCGAAGCCATTCCTTTGTCTGAAGTTAAGATGTCCAATGTCATTTGCTTTATTAAGCACCACGTCATCTACAGATTTGGTGTTCCTCGACGCATTATTCATGATAACGGACCACAGTTCGTCAGTCAGAAGTTTACTCGATTCTGTGACGATCACCGGATCAACAATGTGGCTTCTACCGCATATAATCCAGCAGCTAACGGATTAGCAGAAGCTTTCAACAAGACCATCATCAAACTCCTAAAGAAGTTTGTCTCTACTAACAAACGTAATTGGAGTGAGAAACTCGGTGAATGTTTGTGGGCTTATCGTACTACAGTTCGTAATACTACTAAATGTACACCCTTCTCTCTGGTGTATGGTTGCGAAGCTGTTCTTCCATTAGAGATTCAAATTCCTTCTTTAAGGATAGCAATCGCTAATGAACTCACTGCAGAAAATAATGATCGTCTTCGACTTCAAGAATTAGAGGCTCTGGATGAAAAGCGATTATCTGCTCAACAGAATATTGAATTCTATCAAGCTAGAATTTCAAGAGCTTTTAATAAGAAAGTCAGAATTCGGGCGTATCAAAAAGGAGAACTTGTTCTAACTGTCAGACGTCCTATGACTATGACTCATATGAGCAAGGGCAAATTTGACGCAAAGTGGGAAGGACCCTATATTGTGAGCAAAGTTTTCTCAAATGGAGCTTATCAACTCTCAGAATTGGATGGTCGAAAAGTTTTGATGCCTATTAATGGCAAAATACTTAAAAAGTACTATGTATAAATGTAAATGCTTGTAATCATCAGACAGTTTCATGTTTAGAAATAAAAATTTTATTTTATTTTTATCATGAATGATGATACATGATATTAAAGAAGATCACTATCATCCTTTTCTACATTTGGATGTGGGCCACTGCCGTCCTTCTCGAAGACGTGATCAGCAAAAGAGTCGAGAACCTCCTTGCTATAACCCACGAGGAACTTGCAAATAGCCATCCTCATGGCTTCTTCTTCTTCAGTCTTTCCTGGTTCGAGCAGGAAATCCAGAATGTCCCTTGGTGGCTTGGGTGCAGACGAACCTTCGCCTGCTTCCGTCTTCTTCGATTGAACTGGATCAGCAGGGTGTTCTTCAGTGCTTTTCTGAACTTTTGAGGCAATTCCAGTTTTCTTGAATGCTTCTTCAGACGACATTTTTATGTTTGAAAAGAAGAAGTGTTCGTTCTTGTCAAATTTCTGCTATATTTATAGGCAGAAGTTCTACAAATAATGAAACGTCACGTTCATCCGACGGTTCATCCATCCATTAATTGCGTTCATCCGACGATTCATCCGTTCATTTATTCGTCCGTTCACGATCTTCTATCAATTTATTAAAGTGGGGATTCGTTATTGATCATGTTTTCATAACCTCTGAATCAATTCCGAATCTACTTGCTCATTTGTCATTTTCGACCTCTGTATAGAAATCAATCTATTTTCTTTTGAGTTCATACATATTATCACGTCCATAATACCTCTGATAATATTATATACTCTAAAACAGAAAAGAAGATTTCATTATCTATCATGTCCACAATTCATCCACAAATACAAATCTTTGAGCATAGAAGAATTATCATTTCCATTCTCATTTCACCACAAAAAGTCTATTACATTTTCTTAGACTTTCTTACAAGTCATAATGGAAATCTATTACAAATCTTGGATTTTCATTCTACACCACAACAATAACCTAATAGAGATCTATCTTTTTCTTTGGATCTTCTCCGTCGGACCTTCTCCGTCAGGTTCGTTGTTGGTGGCAGTTCCTGACTGTCTGGGTCCCAATCACGACCAGATCAGCAGGAATCAAACTCTGGTCTTCTCTCTCAGACGAGAGGAGAACCACAGAGGATGGCAGCCTGAAGTCGTGGTGCTGCCAATACAACTGGTGGATTGGGGGTAACCTCTCAAGGAAGACAGGAATGTATCCAAACCTTGGGATACAATTCCTAGTTCTCCCGTGAAAGGAACTCTACTACCCGATTTCTCGGGGTAGAGTTGACTCCACCATCCAACTCTCGTGTATAAAGGCTCTTCCTACCATCTGAGGAAGACCCTTCTATCCCACGAAGAGTTCTGAGTTGTTTGATTTACGCGTCAAAAGCGTATGAGCTCCCTGATGTAGATGTCAGCAGGATATTCTCCACAACATCCACATCCCCAATGCGAGTTCTGAAGAAAATTTTCAGCCAAGTTTCTGCAGAAAGTATCAACAGAAATCATTCAGCGTGCATTTATCAAACAGAGACATGCGTGTATTGTTCAAATCAGAAACAGAAAGCTTATCTTCAAACAGCAAAAATAGTACACGTATTACACTGACTTACCTTCAAGTTTGGTGCTAAGGATTGGCAAACTCATGTTTGATACAGTGCGCAGAAGTTGAACATTAGAAAATATTGCTTTCCTGTTTGAGAGTGAAATCTTCCAAAAATTTCATTCTCAGAGAAGAAGAAGAGGAATGGGAGATGAGTATCTGTGAAACTCTTCTATCTATTTAAAGGGCAAGATTAAACACAGAAGTTGTACTTCATTCTTCAAGACAGGTACTGATGGCCTTACAAAAGACAAAACAAAAAGGGTGCAACAAAAGCACAAAAGACACGCTCTATTTTCCAGAGCGACTGAGCTTGGTACCTAGTTCTTCTACGCTCCTAACTCCCAGACGGTGCAACAGAGCCTTAAACACCTCACGCTGCTCTATGAGGCTGCACCCACCAGAAGAGGACAAGCCATCCAAGCCAAAATAGCTCAAGAAATTCTTGGCTAGTTGCAAGGGATCATCTTTGAGTTCGAAGACAAGGGGCTCTGGCTCTTCACCCCCAAAAGTGGGGTCACCATGGGAACAAAAGCCCAACTTGCGTGCTTCTTCCTCAGCTTTCTCTTTTGGTGTCATGTTGACGTAAGATGAAGATTAAATGAATCATCTCCCTGTTTATATAACAGAGCTCGTCGACGGTTCATATTCCACCATAAACTGGATGAAATCAGTCTCGGAAAATGAAGAGTCATCATGACATTTAATAAGTTCATTTGGATAGAACTTCGAAGTCTTTCCGACTTCCGAAAAAATTAAAGTCATCACAGCGTGACTGATTTTATTTTATCATCTTATTTTCAAAGTATTTCGAAAATTTTGAAGTCTTTTCAATTTTTCGAAAACTTTGAAGGGGGTCTTGTAGGCCTTTAAAAATGACAGTCACGCTGAGTTGATCAAGACAGAGTCAAAAGTCATGCTCAGTTGATCCAGACAATATTTACAAATCACGCTGGGGAGACAGCTCATCATTTGTCAGAGAGTAATTATGACTGACAGCACAACAGTCGAAGAATGTCTCTTCGTATGCCACGTATGCACAGAATTCGAGAGATCACAGCCGTCTATTGCATGATTTTCGAAATCTTCTTCAGCAAGACTCAACCTTTGTCAAGTTGGCGTACCAAAAGAGCTTCTTGTCATTTAATGTGACTGACAAAAGCAATCACTACCAGAGATTTTGTGTCAGTCGAGGCACGCTGAATCAAGACAGCTGGCAGTTCTATCCCAAGTCTGCGTGGATTCTGAAGTTTTCTTTATCAAAGTCTGCGTAGATTCTGAAGCTTCTTGCCCCAAGTTTGCGTGGATTTTGAAGCTTTCTATCCCGAGTCTGCGTGGATTTCGTCTTCATCAAGTCTGCGTGGATTCTGAAGCTTCTTGCCCCAAGTTTGCGTGGATTTTGAAGCTTTCTACCCCGAGTCTGCGTGGATTTCGTCTTCAACAAGTCTGCGTGGATTTCATCAAATTGGAGTACGTGGCAGCCATGTCACTGATCTCTCGCCTGCGTGTCCTGTAACTTGCACACGACTCATGCATGATTGCCATGTGTCCAACAGTTACAGGCCACGTCCAGTAACTGCTCACAACCTTGCGTATGTTAAATCCTGCGTGATTTTCAACTAAGCACAGGCTGTGAAGACAGTTATCTTTTCAGTTATTATTTTTGACTCTATAAATAGAGTTCTTTTTTTCATTCATTGTAACGGATACATAGTTACCACTGTCAAAATTTTGAGAGCTTTTCTTCTTCGCATAGTCCAAAGGATAAAGTGATCGTCTTCTAGATCAGATTCCCACAGTTGTAATTTTCCCAGATACACAATAAATAAAGGAATTTATTTATGGAAAACAGTCCTTCCTTATTGTTTTCATGTGTCGTCTTCTTCAGCGGCACTGTACCTGACCCCGCCGATCAGCAAGGTGGAGCACTTCCCGTGGACCAACAACCCGGAGATCAAGCCCAGCATTCCGGAGTAGCCTCCAGAGTTGTACCTCCCGGAGGAGAGCCCCCAGTTCGGCCCGTCCAGCCTGCACAGCCTGACGATGGCACCTTGGTAGGTCTCATCAGGACCTTGATAGCTTCCCAGGACCATAGAGGAGACGCCTTGCACCAGGTAGTGGCAGATGCTTTGACTAGAGGCGGTCATCCAAGGAACAGCGCGACCAACAGCTTTAAGCGCTTGAACCCTCCATTCTTCGACGACAGCGAAGATGCGATTTTTACGGACGCTTGGCTTCAGGATACCGAGGTGATTCTGGAAGCAGCTAGGACACCTGAGAATGAGAAGGTGGCGGTGGTACGCCTGCAGTTGCTGGACTTGGCTCGCAGTTGGTGGACGGCGCAGGCCGTGGGATTAGCTGCGCCGGTTACTTGGGCGGTGTTTAGAGAAAGATTCCAGACGAAGTATTTTGATGTTGTAGCTCGGTACGACCTACAGACGAGATTTACCAACTTGAAGCAAGGAGGCAGAACGGTCGACGGTTATGCATCTGAGTTTTCTAGACTCAGTAGGTTTGCCCCCACCTTGGTGGCAACCGAGTTTGATAGGGCCCAGCGGTTCCAACAGGGACTGCATTTGGAGATCTTATTGGCAGTTGAACAGTTCGAGCACCAGACGTTCGATGCAGTATTAAGAGCAGCTAGAAGGCACGAGTACACCTCCCAGAGGATCATGGATAGGACCGGAGGTAGGAAGCGGTCCCATAGTCAGATGCACCAATCATCAGCTCCAGCCCCGGCAGCTAGGAGTTTGACTATTGGAACTCCGAGGCGGGCGGCCTCAGTGACGTCAGTTCAGCATTAAACTCCGACGTACCCGCAGCAGCAGAAGCAGAAGCAGACTTCCGCAATGAGATGTTCTCATTACGGGAAGCCAGGCCATGTAGTGGCAGATTGTCGTAGGGCACAGAGATTGTGCCTGGCTTGTGGAGCGGCATATCACAAGATAGGAGCCTGCCCGAATAGGGGTAGTTCGTCCTCTTCTAACCTAACCAGTTCATCAGTTAGGGAACCAGCACCTATGCAGCAGCAGCAGTACCCGAGGCCCTTGTTGCCTCAGGCCCAGGCATTTCATCAACAGAACCAGCAGCAGTATACACAAGCCCAAGTACAGAGCAGGCAGAGAGGTTTCCAGCAGAGGGGACCCGTAGCTAGAGGACAAGGTCAGGCAATGATGATGACTATGGAAGAAAAAGTTGCACCAGGTGAGGTAGTGGCAGGTACTATTTTCGTCAACTCCTTTCCAGCATCGGTATTATTTGATTCTGGTGCATCGTATTCATTCATGTCTGCACGATTCGCGACACGGATAGGATTGGAGCCCGAGTCATTATCAGTGAGGCTCAATATACTTACTGGTAATGGTCTTGTGGGAGTAAATCGAGTGTTTTCCTCGTGTCCGATCGTAGTTAGCGGTAGAGAGTTCCCCGCTAGATTTATAGAGTTCCCTATGGCAGACTATGATGTAGTCTTAGGCATGGATTGGTTGAGGAACCAGTCTGCTAGGATAGACTGCCATGTTGGCAGGGTTATCTTTAGTATTCCAGGCGAGCCAGAGTTTTCATTTTTCAGAGGCGTAGTGGAACCATCTTCTCCAGTATTGCGGATGGCCGTAGCAGCAGTACAGTTACCCAAGATAGTTGAAGAGTTCCCAGATGTCTTCCTAGAGGAACTTCCAGGGATGCCGCCAGAGCGGGAGATCGAGTTCACTATAGACTTGATCCCCGGGATAGCACCAGTATCAGAGAGAGTCTACAGGATAGCGCCTTTAGAGTTGGAGATTTTGTACAAGATGATTGAAGAATTAAGGACCAAGGGATTCATTCGTACAAGTGGATCGCCTTGGGGAGCCCCGATACTTCTTGTAAAAAAGAAGGATGGTACGTCCATGTTATGTGTAGATTATCGTACCTTGAACTCAGTGACAATCAAGAACAGATACCCTCTTCCGAGGATAGATGACTTGTTTGATCAACTCATAGGGGCTTCAGTGTTCTCGAAGATAGACTTGCGGTCAGGATACCACCAGATCAGAGTCAGAGAGCTGGACATCCCGAAGACAGCGTTTAGATCGAGGTATGGGCATTGGGAGTTCCTTGTTATGCCCTTTGGAGCGACCAATGCGCCAGCCGTATTCATGGACCTCATGAATCGCATTTTCATGCCTTACTTGGATCAGTTCGTGATCGTGTTCCTAGATGATATCCTGGTCTACAGCAAGAGCGAAGCGGAGCATGAGCAGCATCTCAGAATCGTCCTTCAGATGCTTAGAGAGCATCAGTTATACGCCAAGTTTAGTAAATGCGAGTTCTGGCTCGATCATATTTCGTACTTGGGTCACATCATTACTCGAGGAGGAGTAGAAGTGGATCCCCAGAAGATTGTGGCTATCGAGTCATGGCCAGTACCTAGTTCAGCTGCAGAGGTTCGCAGCTTCCTTGGATTGGCCGGCTACTACCGACGATTCGTATCAGATTTTGTAAAGATTTCGGCACCGATGACCCAGTTGACCCGCAAGGATGTGCAGTTCGCTTGGACAGCAGATTGCCAGGAATCATTTGAGAAGTTGAAGCGAGATTTGATAACGGCTCCCATTCTCACACTTCCAGATGGGACCGGAGGATTCACAGTTTATTGCGACGCTTCAGACAGAGGATTGGGGTGTGTCTTGATACAGCATGGGAAGGTAATATCTTATGCATCACGTCAACTTCGTGATCATGAGAAGAATTACCCGACCCACGACTTAGAACTGGCAGCAGTAGTGTTTGCACTTAAGCTTTGGCGACACTACTTGTACGGAGATAGAGTGGAGATATTTACTGATCACAAGAGCCTGAAGTATGTTTTCACCCAGAAGGACCTTAATATGCGACAGAGAAGATGGTTCGAGCTACTGGTGGACTACGATGTGGATTTGTAGTATCACCCAAGGAAGGCCAACGTTGTAGCAGATGCGTTGAGCCGGAGAGCCGGAATTTATTTCCTAACGGCGTAACCAGAATTATTGGCAGATCTTCAGAAGATGGGTATTGAAGTGGTTCTTCCTACTAACGTGGCGTTGATGGCCAGTCTACAGGTTCAATCCAGCATAGTTGAGAGGATCCGGATGGCGCAATCTACAGATTCCAAGATTCAGCGACTCAGAGCAGAGTGTGAGGCAGGGAGGAGGCCAGAGTTGTGCATTCATGAAGATGGTACACTTCGACACGGAACTCGTCTTTGTGTACCCAGTAGAGATATCAGACAGGAGGTCATGGCAGAAGCTCACAGTTCACAGTATTCTATTCATTCCGGTGGCACGAAGATGTACCGTGATATTCGTCAGCATTTCTGGTAGAATGGCATGAAGAGGGAGATAGCCCGGTTTGTCTCTCGGTGTTTGGTTTGCCAGCATGTTAAAGCTGAACATCAGAGGCCCGCTGGACTTCTTCAGCCCTTGCCGATTCCAGAATAGAAGTGGGAGCATGTGACCATGGATTTTGTGACTGGATTGCCTAGATCCCCAGCTGGTAAAGATGCTATTTGGGTTATAGTTGACAGGCTCACGAAGATGGCTCATTTTCTCCCATTCAGAGTTGGACAGTCTACGGCTCAGCTAGCAGAGATGTACCTCAGGCAGATTGTCAGGCTTCACGGTGTGCCCGTCAGTATCACCTCGGACCGAGATTCAAGGTTTACATCACACTTTTGGCGTAGCCTGCAAGAGAGTTTAGGAACTCGTCTCCAGTTCAGTTCAGCATATCATCCGTAGACAGATGGTCAGTCGGAGCGTACAATCCAGACTCTTGAAGACATGTTGAGATCTTATACACCTGACTTCGGTGGTTCGTGGGAAGATCACCTGTACCTGGTGGAGTTCTCGTACAACAACAGTTTCCAGGCCAGCATCCAGATGGCACCATTCGAGGCACTGTATGGTAGGAAGTGCAGATCCCCGTTAGCATGGAACGATGTCGGAGAGAGGCAGATGCTCGGTCCAGAAATGATTGCCCAGACAGTTGAATGTCACGCCCCACTCCCGTAGGAGCGATCGTCCTCGCTAAGGCGTGATGCCGTACGGGCCTAGGTTGCGCCCGTGCAAGGCCAAGTCCAGAAACGGTCGATTTGAGCTAGGCCACAGAGTCGCACAGAGTGTTCCCATTTGCAGCGGAAAGTAAATGAACACAAATTGAAAGCGAATTCAACTCTTTATTGATATTCAAGAAGTTTACAAGCGGCGCTAGGCCGATATTACAAATCGCTCAAGCTCTCTCTCCCTGAAACATAAAAGGCGTGCCAAGTGGCTTACAAGATGAAATGATTCATGACGATGTTCCGATACATCATGTCCTGTATAGGGTGCTTCAGCTTCTTGCAACGTTCTAAGGCCCCAGAGTTGGCTCCGCGACTTAGCACGTTCGATGGAAGCTCCGTACCCGCCGACGTCTCCTGCATCCTGCATCCTGCATGCAGACTGTGGGGTTATCAGTACATTGTTATGCACTGGTGGGGAGGCTAGCTCGTCCACAATGCTATCATTACCAAACACGTTCTATTTACTTTTGTGCATCTCTATCATTCATTGTCTTTCTAATCTTGCCTTAGGATCAATTTTATGGCATATGTCATAACCTATCCCGTGTTGCCAAATTCAAGTGTCGCATGGAAATATATGCACGACTTACCCATACTTAACGTCCGGCCTTCCCTGTCCAAAGTAAACCAAGTTAGTCAACAATTCATATGGAACAACATAATGTGATTCTTGGAACATTCAATATCAAGGGCGTGTCCCTGCCTCAGTTACTAGCGCGTCGTAGGCGTATTCTCTAACTCATTGTACGAAGTATTCATTATCATTTGGTGTGATACATTTCAAGCTTATTCAGAAGGTGCTTTGTTCAGATTAACTTAGACTACTTTGATTTCAATGCAAGGACTTGCACGTGGATCGCCACCAGCAAAGCCCACTTAATCTACATGCAACGGTCGCTGGCATTACAAGCCATTTTGGACATGTCTTCCCCTGTGGTAATTTCTCACCTATCATGGCGTGCGGCTTGGTACGCCCTGATAGTCTTTTGAAATACCCGGCCTTACGTCCCCTGGTGGCCAAACCCGTACTCAGGCCGGTACGTAAGCCAAACTTTGATTTTCGTCCGGACCGGCAAGTCCTTCACACTTTGATCATGCCGCAAAAATCCCTTTTTCTTCACGGCCACGGCATCGCCACCCCTCGCCCGTATCGTTTGTCCACGACCATTTCGTTTTAACTTGTCTTTTTAACTTAACGGCTGTCTCTGAGCCGTAGGCTAACCCTTAGCCTTAATGCGTTATCGACCAGGTTGGCGTCCGTGCAGCGCGAATAACGAGCCCCGTTGCACGTGCCCGTCATATCTGTCGCTAACCATTTCTATCCTTCTTATCTTTTATTCATTCTTTCTTTCACTTGTTCATTCATTCGTTGATTCATTCATTTACTTATTCGTTTACTCTTTCATTCATACATTACGCAACTCCTTGTGCGGGAGTCGCCTTGACGACCCATCGGTCCCATAGCCTTTCAATGTTGCTAAACTCTACTCGGAACGACTATGTTGATAGTCTTCTCGTTTCATTGTTGTAAACCATTCATTGTTTCATTGTTGAACGCAAAAAGGGACTTGAACGTAAGCTTGTGCCTTAGCACGAGCGTGAAACGCGGTGCGAGAGTTCTCATATTTTTCATGTTCCTTTCCATATTCTATGCAAGCATACAAGATGGGATTAATCCCTTAGCTAGGTGCGTTGGGTCATTTATTAGCATGCGCGGTGTTATCGCCTAGCGATTTCAGTGATAGTGTCCGTATTGTTATGTGTCTAGGCTAAGCAAAGACGGGTTCATCGGAGCCATCCACCTTAGCGATGTTCGCATCGGCCGAGCGATACTCCGAGCGCGCCTTTGAAAGTCTAAGTCTGGATTCATCTTGATGGGCCAATGTAAGCCTTGCATCGATTCTTCATCAGGTCGATGCCAACTCTTTGGGTCGACGGCTCGTTCGAGTCGTTGCACTTGCCGTTGGATTCGGCATTCCGCTAGGGCGGAGCGGGTCATTACATAATACACCACTCAAAACAAGTCTCGTCCTCGAGACTTCTTGAGTGCAGGTCATCCTACCGTTCCCTAACTCATCGTGTGCGCATCGTAGACAATTTCTTATCGACTGGCTTTATCGTTCGATGGCATCGAACCATGTTCGGTACCTTTCCAAGTTCCGTGTCGCATACGTTTGGTCGATTTTTATTGAATAACTTTTCATTCATTTTAGAGTTGATGGTACTTATTCAATTCAAGCATTTCTTCGACTTGGCTGCTATTGCGCCTTGTTATGGGGCTGTAATAGTCACACGAGGCACGTCGAAATTCATCAAACGCGAGGGTCGTAGGCTGAGGCAAACTCACTCCATCATCCATGCGCATCGCAACATCTACTCGCAGCTGCATTCGAGTTCATCACATCGCTGAGTTTGGATCGTGCACATATTCAAGGCGTCCCCCGAATACGTACATTTCAACCAAGCTTAGCGATTAGCGAAGTCGGACAAGCTACTCGTGATAGTTTTGATTTGCCGATCGTTTGCAAACTTCGATTTAAAATCGAACTCATGTGTGCATCACATATCGTTTATCTCGGTCCTCGAGATGATTCGATTCGCTATACCAACTTTACTTTGCATATCATCTATTTCTATCATTTTCCTCGTTTGGGCCAATCTCGCCGTCGTTTACGCACACCCCCAGTTCGACGTCCTTACTCTAAGTCTTGTTGCCCCAAGTCTATCGTCCGACCAGACGATAACGTAAACAACACAGGTTCAATCACTCGGCATAGGGTCGTCCGCCTATCCGCTAGGCCATTTTCTTCAAGGCTAAGTCAATGTCTGGATTGGAATCATAGTTCCCCAACAATAATACCAACACTGACCCCAATCCTAGGGTCAAACCAAAGTCGGTAGTACAGGATTTTCTACCCAAGCTCGCGTCACTCAGATTTCTAAACATCGAGCACGATCACCTATTCGCATCAATGTATTCATTGCGCATATTCGAATCCATTCAAATCACCCAATCGACATACTACACATATCCATTCTAACCAATTCATGTATTCGATCACGAGGTCATGCAGCTCGACAATACATTACGTCCCAATCTCACGCGAGTCCGATTATCCACGGTGGTTCATGAATCACCATGCAACGCTCCCGTGGAATAATCATTCTCATCGGGGAGTAACTCTTGTTTGAGTTTAGACTAACTCATTCTCGATCCGCGGATTGGACCTACTTAATCCTCAAGTTTAATCATCAAGCACACCAAGTCTTTCTCAAGTTTACCTTCGCGTCAAACCACAAGTCGAAGCAATCAAATTGCCACGCCATCCAAGTTCAATCACTCCCGCTGTATGAATCACCATATCAGCGCTCATGCGGAGTGATCGTCCTAATCCGGTACGACGCATGTGCGAGGCTGGAGTTGCGCTCGCATAAGACAAGAACGTCAACGTTGTGGTTGTGTCACGCCCCAGAACCAGAATACTGGAGAGCGGGGGCAGACATAGCCAGCTACGTATAATGAAATGGAATCCACTCTACTATACGGTCACGGCTGTCTAGATATATGAGGGTTTATCTACAAGCCAACAGTCTCTTATGGTCAATAACAAGCCTAGTGTCTCAATCACAAGCAAGTAAGTAGATATTACAAGATGTAAGATCATCAAATATACAATAGTAAGGCATCCCAAACATTATATATCCAGCTGATCATGAAGCTAGTCGTTACAAAATGTGAGGACTAGCAAGAGTTTAGTCATACATGATCAACCCTAGGTTGCCAATCATGTTACAGCCCGTAGGCAGACAGTAAGTAAAAATGTACACGAGCTAACACTGGCTCGGCGGCTAAACACCTCAAAAGAATAATTTTACAATAGAGTGGGAGAGCAAAAATAAACCCACTCGTTGTCCTAGTTACCTCTGGTCTTCACCATCGGGCTGGAAAACCGGTAGATCCTCTGGAGCTGCTCTGGTATCTGGCCATACAAAACCAGCTGGGTCAGACCCCAGAAAGAGCAAGTGCCACAAAGGAGGCTTCACTTAGGAACTAAAACCAGCAATCAGCACAAGAGTAATAATATATAATAAAAGACAACAATTAAAGAAAACAGGACAGGTGATATACGATGAGATAACCATGGAACTATTCAGATAACCAGGTTACAACCCGTAAACCAAACAAGGACCGGGGTTGTAACCCTTCGTCTGAACAGAACTTGGATTTTTCCACCATTTATCGGCAAGATAAAATAAGGATTCAGGGCATGTAACAATCTTGTACAGGATCAAGACAAGAATAGACTAGTAAACTCCATCCAACATTTCACGGCCAAGCAATAAGTACGGCTTGATACTTTAACTAACTAGGGTTATCACAGGCCTAGTTACTAGCAAGATGCAGTGAGATTGTTCCACAGCCACAAGCCCTGCAGACCATCCAGGCTATCCGGACGCAATTAGGGGTTGAACTCAAGTGGGTACATCGTCCAGGAAACGCATGTACCCTTAGGTGACTTAGAGGGTACAACACATGACAGTGTGCTGGAAATGTGCCCTACTCGACGGCAGGCTACAGATCCCAAGTGGGGCGCCCAGATAACGGGATTGCCTGTAGCTGAAAAATCTCTTCATGACTACTAGATTTATTCTAGTGATTATCCTTAGTCGATTTCAGTGGGTACCCCTGACCGTGGTACTCAGGGATCCCCGTCCTAGACATGATGCAAGACAAGACGGGTTCATTTGCACAAGCTCAATCGTCCACGGTGTCCAGTTCATTCAATCTTGTCATGTCGTGTTAGCCGTCGCAACAGCATTTCGAGAAGTATCATGTCAGGTTCATGATGTCAAGAGTGCGCCACGGCGGGCCACTATCAAGATTTATCATGTCAAGTTTGTCAGGTCAAGTTATCATGTCGGGAGTGCACCACGGCGGGTCACTATCAAGTTATGCCAATTATCAAGGAGGAGAGAAGCTTGCACAATTAAATAATAATATATTAATAATATATATATTCTTAAAGCCAAGGAGAAACTCTACAACTTTCATGTTGGGAGTGGGAAGAAATTCTGACCACAACTCAAGCAAATAAAACATTAAGCAATCAAAGTGGGACTCATGCGGTCCAAAAGTAGGAGAACAAACATGCGGTCAAAGAGAGTGGGAGGCCACCCATGCGGCTCCGAAATTATTTAAATGCAATTAGTCAAACAATTAAGGCCAGCAAGCCATATGCGGCTAGCATACAATGGTGCATGCGGCCAAGAGTGGGAGGGACCCCATGCGGCCAGGAAACAATAAGTAGGCCATAAAAATCGAATAAGACAAAAGACAGTGGGACCCTCATTAAATGCACACTCCCACTTCAGCAAGCAAGTCAACTAAAGGAAGCTATGTGGGACCCCCCACAATTAATGCAATAAGAAAAGGTTTACGTGAGCTACCTAATTAATGGTTCACGTGGCCAAAATATTAGATAGTGGGAGAAGGGAGCCTATGCGGCTCACCCTCACATTGCTTGTATGAAAGTACAAACAAATAATAAAGAAATAGTGGCCATGCGGCTGGCATCTCCAGAATGCTTAATCCAAACATTAAAGCGTTAAGACAATTGCTTTAACCAATCATTTAAAGCATAAAACATAAAGTAATAAGGGCCTAAATGTATTAAATGTTTTCAAAATTCATTCTTATGCGGCTCTTGTCTGAATGCTTTAATGCTAGCATAAAACATAAAGTAGCAAGGGCCTAAATGCATTAAATGCATTCAAAATTCATTCTTATGCGGCTCTTTCAATAATATATTAACAATGCATTCTCATGCGGCTCTTTAACAAAAGGCATTAGAAAATTGCATTCAAATAATGCTTGTTCCATGCAGCTAGTTGGAAAAAATGCTAGGAATTGCATTCAATGCATTCTGACACAAGCATTTATTTAATATGCTAACACAGTGCATTCAATGCCATTTCTGAAGCCAAGCATTATCTAATGCTTTAAGAATGCATTATGGAAACAAGCATTGCATTAAATGCTTTCTCATGCGGCTAATGCTAAGTGTACGTGTTTAGAAAAAAAACATTAATTTAATGGCCAGCAATTGAGTTGGCCTATGCGGCTGAGCTTGGAAAAATATTATTATAGGCCTTTGATTTCTAGCATGAGCATGCGGCTGTGCTAAAAATGCCCATGCGGTTCCGCAAAATCCCATAGGTCAAATTGGACCTAACGAACTTCTCTGAAATCATGGGATCATCAACTTAGCAAAATATGCAAGTTTGATGGATCAAAAATCCTGGGAACCAAAATACCACAAAACTAGATCTACAAAAATTTAACCATGGGATTGAAAAATGACAAGTACTAAAGTGGGTTAGAAACTCATGAGAAAAACAATGGAACAATAAAAATAGGGTTCCTCCATGAAGCAAGATGCACTTGCCTAAACTCTCCACTCTCTCCTGGTAGGTGAAGAGTAAAGATGGAGAAGAAGAAATGAGTAATAAGTAATAATGAAAGAGAGAGAGTGGGATTGATATTTATGGTGGGAGTGGTGGTAGGTGGGAGTGGTTCTCCACATAAAACCAAACCAAGCCAAACCCACTAAACCGAACCAAACCAAGCCAATGCAATGCCATGATGAACCATGCTAATGCAACATGCAAAATAAAAATCCAATGCTAACTAATTAATGACAAATCAAAAATACAAGTCTGAAATACGTACACGTATTCCCAATACGTGATACGAACCACGGACATTACAGGTTGTCAACGAAGCAAATCCAAGCATTCTCATTTTCATCAAAGCCAAATCAATTTTGACAGTCTGACCGTCATGCATTCAACTAGAAAATCCTCGAGCCAAGTCTATCTTTTCTTCGACACATTTTTAACATCCCAAGTATATCATCCAACAGAACAATGACATTTGCACGATCGTCATTCGCCGAGTCAGAGTACCCCCGAGTTATCGTATATCGATCTTTGATACGCCTCAATTCCATCGACGATATGCGTAACCTGACGATCTTCCTTTGCGACCGATTTTGAGTCGTACGTTGATGCCGTTGTCCGAGTTGGATATTCCATAATTTTATTTAATATTCAAGATCAAGTTCAACTGCTATTCCTCAAGCTAGTTTCAAGATCGTTGTTCAAACTCAAGTCACAATTCATTTGAATCAATCCAAAATCGTATGCACGATCCTCTAAGTTTCCTCGATCAAGACCATTCATTTTCATTCATCGTTCCGAACCATTTTCTAACCCGCGTTGCCCATTGACAAGTTGTCCAGCGATATCTCGTTCGGGACTTTTGAAGTCACGACCAACTAAGCGTGACACGTTCTAAGACTTTGTACGATTGCATCACTTGCCGACATACTCGTACGATCCGTAACTCCTTTAGTCTTGCTCGTACAATATCTATGACGTCCATACACCACACAGGGTTCGAGCCACTCGACTAGTCGTCGACACTCTTTTTTTTTTTATTCTTCTCCGAACCTATCACATACACCACTCGGATTCAAGCCATACGATCTAGTCCTCAATCACGTTCGCGTTATGCACTAAGACATCCTTCAGATTCGTTCGATGAATTTCTAGCGTAATCGCTCACGTCGCCTCGACGTACTAAGTCGTTCACACTAATCCTCAAAATCTAAACCAATCTTTTGGGTACGTCTAAGCGTTAACTCGATAGCGTTCCTATCGATAGACACTCAAAGTGTATCTCCGTTCTCGATCGAGCGATACTTGATATCGTTCGCAAGCCGATTGCACCCAAAAGTCGAGGTGCGCGACACGCGGCACAACTTAGCCAGAAGGCCGTGTGCATAGCCATCTCGTTCGAACTATACTTTGGTCTCGTGTACTTGTTTGCTGTCAGCGTAAGCTCATTCAAGCACGCACTGCGTTTGCTAACTCTTAGCATCGGTTCCTTCCAACTCAAGTCCGTCGTGGTGGCACAAAGGCCTTCGCCTATCGATCCCGTCCAACCGAGTACTCATACGAGCTTTTGAAAATATTAGACTTATTGTATGGAACATCCCAAGACACAACGAGAGAGAGCGTACACTTCTTCTTTTTTTCCAACCGAGCTTTCAAAACTGAAAAAATCGAAATGAAGTCCAAGGACGTGAAGCCGTACTCTGATACCAATCTGTCATGCCCCGCTCCTGTAGGAGCGATCGTCCTCGCTAAGGCATGATGCCGCACGGGCCTAGGTTGCGCCCGTACAAGGCAAAGTCCAGAAACGGCCGATTTGAGCTAGGCCACAGAGTCGCACAGAGTGTCCCCATTTGCAGCGGAAAGTAAATGAACACAAATTGAAAGTGAATTCAACTTTTTATTGATATTCAAGAAGTTTACAAGCGGCGCTAGGCCGATATTACAAATCGCACAAGCTCTCTCTCCCTGAAACATAAAAGGCGTGCCAAGTGGCTTACAAGATGGAATGATTCATGGCGATGTTCCGATACATCATGTTCTGTATAGGGTGCTTCAGCTTCTTGCAACGTTCCAAGGCCCCAGAGTTGGCTCCGCGACTTAGCACATTCGATGGAAGCTCTGCACCCGCCGACGTCTCCTGTATCCTGCATCCTGCATGCAGACTGTGGGGTTATCAGTACATTGTTATGCACTGGTGGGGAGGCTAGCTCGCCCACAATGCTATCATTACCAAACACGTTCTATTTACTTTTGTGCATCTCTATCATTCATTGTCTTTCTAATCTTGCCTTAGGATCAATTTCATGGCATATGTCATAACCTATCCCGTGTTGCCAAATTCAAGTGTCGCATGGAAATATATGCACGACTTACCCATACTTACCGTCCGGCCTTCCCTGTCCAAAGTAAACCAAGTTAGTCAACAATTCATATGGAACAACATAATGTGATTCTTGGAACATTCAATATCAAGGGCGTGTCCCTGCCTCAGTTACTAGCGCATCGTAGGCGTATTCTCTAACTCATTGTACGAAGTATTCATTATCATTTGGTGTGATACATTTCAAGCTTATTCAGAAGGTGCTTTGTTCAGATTAACTTAGACTACTTTGATTTCAATGCAAGGACTTGCACGTGGATCGCCACCAGCAAAGCCCACTTAATCTACATGCATCGGTCGCTGGCATCACAAGCCATTTTGGACATGTCTTCCCCTGTGGTAATTTCTCACCTATCATGGCGTGCGGCTTGGTACGCCCTGATAGTCTTTTGAAATACCCGGCCTTACGTACCCTGGTGGCCAAACCCGTACTCAGGCCTGTACGTAAGCCAAACTTTGATTTCCGTCCGGACCGGCAAGTCCTTCACACTTTGATCATGCCGCAGAAATCCCTTTTTCTTCACGGCCACGGCATCGCCACCCCTCGCCCGTGCCGTTTGTCCACGACCATTTCGTATTAACTTGTCTTTTTAACTTAACGACTGTCTCTGAGCCCTAGGCTAAACCTTAGCCTTAATGCGTTATCGACCAGGTTGGCGTCCGTACAGTGCGGGTAGCGAGCCCCGTTGCACGTGCCCGTCATACCTGTCGCTAACCATTTCTATCCTTCTTATCTTTTATTCATTATTTCTTTCACTTGTTCATTCATTCGTTGATTCATTCATTCACTTATTCGTTTACTCTTTTATTCATACATTACGCAACTCCTTGTGCGGGATTCGCCTTGGCGACCCATCGGTCCCATAGCCTTTCAATGTTGCTAAACTCTACTCGGAATGACTATGTTGATAGTCTTCTCGTTTTATTGTTGTAAACCATTCATTGTTTCATTGTTGAATACAAAAAGGGACTTGAACGTAAGCTTGTGCCTTAGCACGAGCGTGAAGCGCGGTACGAGAGTTCTCGTATTTTCCATGTTTCTTTCCATATTCTATGCAAGCATACAAGATGGGATTAATCCCTTAGCTAGGTGCGTTGGGTCATTTATTAGCATGCACGGTGTTATCGTCTAGCGATTTCAGTGATAGTGTCCGTATTGTTATGTGTCTAGGCTAAGCAAAGACGGGTTCATCGGAGCCACCCACCTTAGCGATGTTCGCATCGGCCGAGCGATACTCCGAGCGCGCCTTTGAAAGTCTAAGTCTGGATTCATCTTGACGGGCCAATGTAAGCCTTGTATCGATTCTTCATCAGGTCGATGCCAACTCTTTGGGTCGACGGCTCGTTCGAGTCGTTGCACTTGCCGTTGGAATCGGCGTTCCGCTAGGGCGGAGCGGGTTATTACATTGAAGTAGTCAGAAAAGTCAGGGATCATCTTCGATTTGCCCAAGTTCGCCAGCGACATTGGGCCGATGCCCATCGGCGTCCCATAGAGTTTGCTATCGGCGACCATGTATTCCTTAGGATCTCGCCTAACCGCGGCGTCATTCGCTTTGGCGTGCGGGAAAAGCTTAGTCCTAGGTATATAGGGCCGTTCGATATCCTAGAGCGAGTAGGAGATGTATCCTATCGTCTTGCTCTTCCGTCGTCGCTAAGTGAGGTGCATGATGTATTCCATGTGTCCCAATTACGACGGTATGTCCCGGACCCGAGCCATATCCTAGACCATTCGGAATTGGTTGTTGGTACCAACCTTTCGTATGAGGAGAGGCCCGTGTCTATATTGGACCGGAGAGAAAAGATACTCAAGAACAGGACTATTAGCTTAGTCCGTGTTGCTTAGGGTCATCACTCTCTAGGTGAGTCAACGTGGGAGCGTGAGGACGACATCCGATCGCGATATCCCTACCTATTTGACTCGTAAGGTATAATGTCTTCCTTATGCCTTATGCTTTCCATCCCTTGCTTGCATGTATGATTGTATGATTGAACTGCTTAGTATAGTTGTTGGTGCTTAGTGTAGCTTGTCGTGGCAGTCTCTAGCCCCTTGATTAAATTCCGAGGACGGAATTCTTTTAAGGTGGGTAGAGTTGTCACCCTCATTTCCCGTATTTCGCATTTATACTCGTAATTGGATTTTGACATGTATTTTTATTTTTCTCGACTTGAGAAATTTTGGGTTTTCTCGTATTTTGGGTTTCGGCTCGACTCGGTTTTAGTTGGGTTGGTTTGATTTTAAACCAAATGGGACACTTTAACCTATACTCCACCCTCATTCCACCACAACCACACTCATTAAAATCTCTACCAACCATTCTCTCTCCTCATTACTTCCCTCATTAATTTCTAACTCCTTCTTCTTCTTCATTCTTCCACACAACACCCCACCCATAGGCAAGTGCATCTTGCCACCACATGAAGACCAAATTTTATTTGTCTATTAGCTTAATTAGATGATTTGGAACAACATTAGAACTTGACATTTTGGATTTGGAGCTTGGATTCTCCTAGATCTAAGTTTCTACCATTTTTGGAATTTCTTGGGTTTGATCTACCAAACTTGGATTTTTGCTTGATTGAATGCTTCTATGTTGTAGAGAATTGAATTTTACACAAATTAGACTCTTGAAAACTCGGATTTCGTGTTTTATGGACCAAGTTGTGATGTTCCAAAGTTTAGAGGCCATTAGAGTTCTTCCTCTCAGCTTGAGGAGGAAGAAGACCCCTCCCAGCCGCGCTGTTTAGCGCCGGGCTGCTTCCCCGCGCCGCGCCCTTTGGCGCTGGCCGCTGACCCGTTGGCGCGCGCGCTCTTTAGCGCGCTGCTGCCCCCGTCCGATTGCGCTGAGCCCCGCGCGTCGCGTGCCTCGCTGGCCGCGCCTTGCTGACCTGCCCGCGCGCCCCCTTGCGCACTTGGCTCCCCGTGCCCCCTGCGCACTCGGCCCCCCGCGCCCCTGCGTGCTTGGACACCGCGCCCCTGCGCGCTTGGCCGTGCGCCCCCTTGCGCACTTGGCTCCCCGCGCCCCCTGCGCACTCGGCCCCCGCGCCCCTGCGCGCTTGGCCGTGCGCCCCCTTGCGCACTTGGCTCCCCGCGCCCCCTGCGCACTCGGCCCCCGCGCCCCTGCGCGCTTGGACCCCGCGCCCCTGTGCGCTTGGCCGCGCGCCCCCTTGCGCACTTCGCTTCCCGCGCCCCCTGCGCACTCGGCCCTCCGCGCCCCTGCGCGCTTGGACCCTGCGCCCCTGCGCGCTTGGCCGCGCGCCCCTTGGCGCGCTGCAACCGTTCCTGAGCGCGTCTCTTGGCGTCGCTTGTCCGAGCCCTTTACCTGGCACACCCTGTGCCATGGCTTCCCCTCCTGACCCTTGGTGTTCCCTTTGGTTCTCGATTTTTTTCTTGCTGATTTTGCTCTCTGAAATCTTGATGCCCACAGCACGACTTGACTTAACCCGACACGCCTTGACACAATTTTCTGTGTTTTTAATTATGGCTAGCTTTCTCTGATTTTGGTAGTAACTTGTTGGGTGCTTGTAACTTGTGGCTTTTAACTTGTAACCTGTGACCTGTAATTAATCTCCTGTAACTTGATATCTTGATAGTGTCCGCCTCGACGCACTCTTGACTTGACTCGACTTGATAACTGGTCGTACTTGACTTGCCCTGACACCGTGGGTGTTCTTTCTTGTTGCGTTGTACAAATCTACTTGTCTTGTCTTGCATCATGTCTAGGACGTAACTTCCTGGGCACCACGGCCAGGGACTCATACTAAATTGGATTAGGCTAATGATTAGATCAAACTAGAACATGGAGAATTTCCAGTCACAAGCAAATCTCGTTATTTGGGTGCTTTAATGGACTTGTAGCTTGCCGACGAGTAGAGCACATTTCTAGCACACAGTCATGTGTTGCACCTCTAAGTCACCTAAGGGTATATCGTCTCCTGGGCGATGTACCCAACCATACTCTCAACCCGCGGAAGGATAACTAGGTAGTCTGCAGGGCTTGGGACTAGAAAATTCTCATTGCATCTTGTTAGTAATTAGGCTTGTGATAACCCTTGTTAGTTAAGTAGTAAGCCGTAATATTTGCTTGGCCGCTTGTGAATGGATGGTGTTCGGCCTTGTCTAAGTCTTGTCTAGTCTCAGTACTTGGTACCCCTAAACATGATTATTTTACTTATCTCAACAATAAATAGGTAGAGACAAAGTGCTATTCAGGCGAAGGGTTACAACCCCGGTCCTTGTTTGGTTACGGGTTGTAACCTGGCTCCCGGAATGGTTCCACGTCACTAGTCGTTTATGTTAGCCCAATGATTGTATCATATTTTTGAATATGGTTAATATGTTAAGTTTAGCATTTCATTATCACTAATCTTCATACTATCGCTATAGCATTTCTACTTATACTTATATCTTTGGTGATATGTGCCTATTGGTTTACATATTAGTGATATGAGCTTATCTATCTTAAATTTAATCGGGTTGCCAAAATCAGAACTATGTTTTGATTATGGTTATTCAATTAAGTTTAACATTATGATATCACTAATATTTATGCTATCACTATAGCATTGATACTTAAACTTCGCATAGTCCTAATGTGCTTTTATCTTATCATTCTTGTTACATGTATATTGTTTCGTTCGTCTAACATGTACATGCAGAAAAGCAATAAGCAAGATCAATATGGACATATGCAATGAAGAAATCATGGTGGGCCAAAGACGACGGATCCCACAAGATTTCTCTGAACCACCCGACGACATCTCTGGAGCCACGCACCGGGGGTTCCGCTGCCCGGTCAGCGGATGGGGGTCGAGGGGGCAGCGCCCCTCGTCGGGGTTCGGGGGCGAAGCCCCCGAAAGATATTCAGTTTTTACAAACTGGATATCTTTGGACAGCTGCCGCCAAGGGAAAAAGCCAGCACCTATCAAAGGAAGAAGCCAAGCCATGCCATCATCATTTCAAGACTCTTAAGAAGCCTGCACCTGCCTAAGTTTATCTGGAGTCTGTAATGAGTCTTAGGAATTATTGTAAACACAAGAAATGGATGGCAAAATCGAAAGCTAGGGCAGAAATAAGCCCAGGATCATTTTTGGTAGAAAACGTCATACCGACGGTATACCGGCGTATACCGACGGTATACCGGTTTTCGTTCACAGAAAATTTCTGTTTACAAAACCGGCATACCGACGGCATACCGGTCCATACCGATGGTATACCGCTTCCGAAACGTTGAAATTCCAACGGTCGGATTTCCAGCCATTAATGATCCCAACGGCTATATTTCTAGCCGTTGTAATCCCAGACCGGTATACCGCCGGTATGCCGGATCATACCGGCGGTATGCCGGTTCGTGACTAAAAAGTTGCCTTTGGCTTCTTTTCAAGCTTTGGTTATAAATAGCCTTGAACCCCTTCATTCAAGGTTGATGCTTTGAGCCTAAAAATTTCTAAACCACCAAAGCTTATCCACATACAACTCTACAAAGCTTTCATTTGCCATCCACAAATTGTGTTAGAGTTATTGAGTTGAAAAGTGAGATCTTCATCCTATTGTATAAGGAGATCAAAACCTATTGTGAAAGGTTGAAGTTGGGGAGTCTTCGTATCCAAACTCTCGGTTGAAGTTGGGGAGTCTTCGTATCCAAACTCTCGTGTAAGAAGTTGGCGAGTTCTTCGGATCCAAACTCGTGTGTAACTATTTGCTCAAATAGTGGATTAAATCCGGAGAGAGTTCCGGGACTGGAGTGCCTCTAGGGAGGATACCAGGATACATCGGGTGTCGGTATTGTTATTGCTTCTTCTCTTGCACTTATATTTTTTAAATTGCCCATTAGCTTGTGCTAAGTGCTTGATTAGTTAGCTTGACCCTATTCACCCCTCCTCTAGGGTTCCTATAATTGGTATCAGAGCAAGGACTCTATTATTAGGCTTAACATCCTTAGAGTAGATCCTTGTTATTTTTCTATTGCATCGTATTCTTCCTACTCCTCCTCCGATAAAGAGGGTTTTACTTCTAGTAGCATAGACAATCATGTTTCTTCTAAATGCAAGAAATGCTCTAAGTGGAAAGCCATGGCTAAACAATCCTTAGAGATTCTTGACAACCTTCATTCTACAAATGAAGAATTTTCTGAAAAGGTTGTTCATTTAGAAGAAGCTAATGAGTTATTGAGAAATGAAAACAATATTTTATTATCTAGACTTGTTTCTCAAAACTCATCATGTGTTTCTTTAAAGAGTTTGAATGAGGCTTTAATTTTGAAAATCAAATCTCTTTCCTCATCAATAGAAGATCTTAAGAGGCAAACTCATGAGCTAAATCATTTGCATGATTCTTCTATTGACACTTTAAAGAAACAAAATGATGCTTTTATCTCTAGAATTGCTTTATTTGAAAAAGAGAATTATATTTTAATTGCTAAATTTGATTCTCCTACTTGCATGCATGATGATTTGCTATTAGAATATGACATTCTTAAAACCAAATCTTCTCATGCTCACTCTAGAGATATTCATCATTCTAGTATGTCACATGTTCATAATCATACTCATTCCGATACATGTGCACACACTAGTATTAGGTGCTTCTATTGCTCTCGCATTGGACACATGAGCTTCACTTGTCCTATTCGTAGGAGTTTTTCTACCAATGCTAGAGTAAATAGTATGTGGGTCCCTAAAGCTAATAAATGTGGATCCAAGTTTATTTGGATACCAAAGTCTTCATCTAATGTTATAGGTGAAGCTTCTTGTATCGGGACATAGCACCGAGGAGCGTGTTGGTGGTTGCAAAGCTCAAAGATCATCTTCCAAGCAATTACACCAACACAAGCGTGGCCACTAGAGCCACTTTGGTAACATGCTAAACGATTCTCTTTAAATTGTTTATATTTGTAGAATCTAGCATGTTTCTCTTGATGTCTTGCTACTAGCTCACATTGATGTCCTTTAGTTGTCTCTTATATAAATCAATGTGAGATTTAATACTAGCATGCTTAGTTAATTTTTTTATTAATTCTTTTATCTAGCATGACTAGTTACTCGGCTTAAATGATTAGTTCACACTATGTAGTTTATCACTCATTTTCTATTAAGTGTGACACATTTGATTTATGCATGCTTGTTATTCTTGATCTCTATTTTATGAAGCATGCATATCACTCTAGTCCATAGGAGCTTGTTTTTTATTTGAGTTAATATGATTTTAACTCTCCGTCTTTAAAGTTTTTGAAATAGTTACTTCCTGCCGGTTTGTTTTTAGTATGTAACATTTACTTTAAATCGGTATTTGTGAATATTTATGTTTAGCACAAGCTTCTTATCACTTGACAAGTATTTCCTTATACTTCCATTTTAATCTTGTGCTTACATAATATATTCATTATTGATTCTCATACTTTATCTTGATTATCTTCTTGAGAATCAATTATGTCTTTGCCTAATGAAGGTTATTTATACTTGCTTTTGAATTTGTGATAGTTTTTCAAATATTCATTAAGGATACATGACTATATTCATTAAATTTCTATTTACATGTAGATCATGTATTTCTTATGTTTATATATTTTTTGTATAAATATCTTTATGTGGGCATATGATTTAAGCTAAAGTTTTATATTGACTTGAAGAGTATTTAAATATACTTTTTACCTTCAAACTTATGCTTATCTCATACCTTAGCTATTGATTCCTTTGACCATATTTATTCTTCTTGAATCAATTAGCTTCTACCTTAAAGTCTTGTTTTGATGATATCTTCTTGACTTTTTGGTTGGCATTATGGATACATGTTCTTAATTAGTTTTTGATCTTTTCATGTATGCCTATTCGTGATATATATAGTATCATATATATTAGTGATTCCTAACTTTTGATATTTATTCGTTTTATACCTTTAAGTTAGGATGTTGAGAGAGAATATTTGTTTATGCCTTGCCCTTGACTATTTATGGAAGTTCTTTTAAGAATCACATGGTTTTGTGCTTTGTCTTGTTTTTATATTTACCTCCGTTGTTAGTGCACATTTTCAAATCGATATCTTCTATATATATATATACTATGGTGCACTATGAAAGCTCTTTGAAAAATGTACTTCTTGATATCTTTAGCATTTAGCTTTCTTGATCTTAATGATCTTTCTTTGCTCATTCCTTGGGTTTATGCTTCTTTTTGAATTATTGTTGCCAATGATGTTTTTGTAGTACATGAGAATACCTGTAATTGTTGCATCATATTTCTCATGACTTTAGCTACTATGTTTTGAGCTTTTATGTTGAGATTTTTCCATTTCTAGAGAATACACTTATTTCACAATGGCTATAATATTTTGCATTCTCTAGATCGATCTATCATTTTATTATCTTGGATTAATCTCAATATTTGGCAAAAAGATTTACTTTATTACGTTTTCATGAATATCTCTTTTGGCCTATACTTGATAAGAGTCTAATTCATTTATTTGTCATCTTATGCTCTTATCCTTGCTTAGTAAAGAGTCTATAAATTATTTTGTTCATTCAAAATGTATTTTTCTCTTTGTGAACTCCTTGCTTAAGCAAGTATTTTTAGTGACTTAAGATTTAATGAGCATATTTATCTTGTTAATGGCTTCCCTCATTAATCTTATTTGGATTATATAGTTTGCTTATTTGTGATATGCTTGATCTCTAAAACTAGTTTTACAAATTCTTGATTAGATCTTGTTTCTCTTAGAGGTTTGTGATTCCTTTCTTCATGTCTCCTTCCTTATTAGTCATTAACATGTATCTCTTAAATTTCTCTCACTTTTGAGTCATGATTTCATCTTATTATCATTTACATCTCTTCTTGATTATGTTTGCAATCATTTAAATGAGAATGACTCTTTTCCATATTTTTCATTGATCTGTAAGATTCTTTATAAATATGGATTTTGAATTTTGTCTAGATGAGATTTATCATTGGATCATGTTTATTCATTTGTTTTCTTTATGAATGATCCTAATGATTAAGTAGTCTTATATTATCTAGTTATGAGATTATCAAGTTAATTTATTACTCTACTTTGACTACTCATGGTTTATCACATATGACCTTTGCTACTTGAACTTTATGGGTTATTAATTTACCATTAGCAAGGTTTGGTTTTATCCATTGTTGGATAAATATGTGGTACAACATACCTAGTCCATGCAAAGTAATATATTGGTTGATTCTTTCTTAATTAGATAATCATGGACATGATGTTTGAGTTTTATTTTTATTTTTGAGCTATATTCTGTCTATCATCATGATTGTTCTTAATTGACTTTATTCTTTTTTATGATGACATTTTCTCAAAGGATAACATACATTGATCTATCATATTTAAATATGAGATCCTTCTATATAGACTAATGTATGTCATTTTTTGATTATACGTGCTTAATTCGAATATTCTTTTGATCCTTCATCTTTAGTGGCTATTAATTGTATAACTCTTCTTGACTAAAGATGATATTATTCGTCTTTTGACGATATTGTAGCCTTATATGCATAGAGCAAGGGGGAGAAATCCATAGTTGATTTACCCCTAGATCTTGTAGTTATCTATTTTATGCTATAAGTGCTTTGGAACTAGATACGCATATTTTGAGGGGGAGCAAATCAATTGATTCTATTTATTTATACCCTTTAATATGTCGTATACCTAGTTCATCATGGACCCATATTTTCTTCTATTTCATATCTTATTGATTGAGGTCATGATATTTTTATTTTGAAGGGTTTATGAGAGTGTATGTAATTGTCCTTATTATCTTATCTCTCTCTTTCATATGGGTTAAATATGTCATCTTGCTAATATTAACTTTCAGATCTTATCTTGATGAATATTATGCTTTCGTTGATTTGGCTTTTCTTTCATGCTTAATTGATTTGGCTTTCCTTGTTGAGGACTTATCCAAAATTCATGATTTTTATCACCTTTGGTAGTACTTTGAGGGGGAGCATTCAAGTCGACTGAATTTCTCTTTCTCAAGTAGTTTTCTCCTTTACCTTCATGTTTATCTAAAGGGTATTCATATAGCATGATAAGGTAATTGAGTTCAAATGTATGAACTTGGATAAGCATATAGATTTTGTAAATAATGAAATTACTTTATATCAATTGCAATATTTTACATTAATCATTCTTTTATTTTGTTCCACCTTTTATTTGTGGACAATTATGATTATTAATGGTTTCTTTGATCAATGTTTCAAGGTTACATCTTTTCAATTGGTATCAAGTTTATTTAATTTCATATCTCAATTGGTATCTATTAGTTGCAATTATCTATTCCTCATGGCTTTTGTTTGAAATCCTTTATTTCATAGTTCTCTTCCAAAACTGGAGCAATATTTCATATCCTATTGTGTTTTGGATTTATCCCTTGGATTTCAAGTTGGTAAACTACTTATTTCTTGTTTTTCAAATACTTTTAGTTTTATCAACCATATTGTGTTTTGACAAGCAATTTTTTATTTTGTACTCTACATTTGGTATGTAGTTTTATACACTTGTCTTTACACACTTCTCCCATTGTTTTTCATTAGTATATCTTAATCATGATTGTCTATAAGTTCCCAATGCTCTGATTTTAATGCTTGAGATTGATTTCATCTTATCTCTTAGTACGGGGAGCCTATTTTTGATCATGTCAAAGGAGGAGAAGTAAGTTTAAGTATGCTTTTATAAGTAATCTAAGTAGTATGCTATTAGTGATATTGCTTATGTCTTTTGTATATTAGTGATACATGCATCCATTGTGTCCATACTAAACTTAACCGATTTGCCATAATCAAAAAAGGGGAGATTGTTAGCCCAATGATTGTATCATGTTTTTGAATATGGTTAATATGTTAAGTTTAGCATTTCATTATCACTAATCTCCATACTATCGCTATAGCATTTCTACTTATACTTATATCTTTGGTGATATGTGCCTATTGGTTTACATATTAGTGATATGAGCTTATCTATCTTAAATTTAATCGGGTTGCCAAAATCAGAACTATGTTTTGATTATGGTTATTCAATTAAGTTTAACATTATGATATCACTAATATTTATGCTATCACTATAGCATTGATACTTAAACTTCGCATAGTCCTAATGTGCTTTTATCTTATCATTCTTGTTACATGTATATTGCTTCGTTCGTCTAACATGTACATGCAGAAAAGCAATAAGCAAGATCAATGTGGACATATGCAATGAAGAAATCATGGTGGGCCAAAGACGACGGATCCCACAAGATTTCTCTGAACCACCCGACGACATCTCTGGAGCCACGCACCGGGGTTCCGCTGCCCGGTCAGCGGACGGGGGTCGAGGGGGCAGCGTCCCTCGTCGGGGGTTCGGGGGCGAAGCCCCCGAAAGGTATTCAGTTTTTACAAACTTGATATCTTTGGACAGCTGCCGCCAAGGAAAAAAGCCAGCACCTATCAAAGGAAGAAGCCAAGCCATGCCATCATCATTTCAAGACTCTTAAGAAGCCTGCACCTGCCTAAGTTTATCTGGAGTCTGTAATGAGTCTTAGGAATTATTGTAAACACAAGAAATGGATGGCAAAATCGAAAGCTAGGGCAGAAATAAGCCCAGGATCATTTTTGGTAGAAAACGGCATACCGACGGTATACCGGCGTATACCGACGGTATACCGGTTTTCGTTCACAGAAAGTTTCTGTTTACAAAACCGGCATACCGACGGCATACCGGTCCATACCGACGGTATACCGCTTCCGAAACGTTGAAATTCCAACGGTCGGATTTCCAGCCATTAATGATCCCAACGGCTATATTTTTAGCCGTTGTAATCCCAGACCGGTATACCGCCGGTATGCCGGATCATACCGGCGGTATGCCGGTTCGTGACTGAAAAGTTGCCTTTGGCTTCTTTTCAAGCTTTGGTTATAAATAGCCTTGAACCCCTTCATTCAAGGTTGATGCTTTGAGCCTAAAAATTTCTAAACCACCAAAGCTTATCCACATACAACTCTACAAAGCTTTCATTTGCCATCCACAAATTGTGTTAGAGTTATTGAGTTGAAAAGTGAGATCTTCATCCTATTGTATAAGGAGATCAAAACCTATTGTGAAAGGTTGAAGTTGGGGAGTCTTCGTATCCAAACTCTCGGTTGAAGTTGGGAAGTCTTCGTATCCAAACTCTCGGTTGAAGTTGGGGAGTCTTCGTATCCAAACTCTCGTGTAAGAAGTTGGCGAGTTCTTCGGATCCAAACTCGTGTGTAACTATTTGCTCAAATAGTGGATTAAATCCGGAGAGAGTTCCGGGACTGGAGTGCCTCTAGGGAGGATACCAGGATACATCGGGTGTCGGTATTGTTATTGCTTCTTCTCTTGCACTTATATTTTTTAAATTGCCCATTAGCTTGTGCTAAGTGCTTGATTAGTTAGCTTGACCCTATTCACCCCCCCTCTAGGGTTCCTACAGTTTATTGACCTGTTGTACTCTTTATTACTTGTGTTTTTCTTCCATTTTCTTATGTTTTGATATGCTGGCTTTTGTTCTTATTTTGTAGCCTCCTTTGTGGCACTTGCTCTTTCTGGGGTTTGACCCAGCTGGTTTTGTGTGGTCAGATTTCGGAGCAGCATCCGAGGATCTACCGAACTTCCAGCCCAATGGTGGCGACTAGAAGGAACCCGGGCTACGAGTGGGTTTTCCATTTTGTTTCACCCACTACATTGTAAATTTATTCTTTTGAGGCGTTTAGCCGACGAGCACCTGTTAGCTCGATGCATCTTTACTTACTGTCTGCCTACGGGCTGTAACATGATTAACAAATCCTAGGGTTGATCATGTATGACTTAACTCTTGTTAGTCCTCGCATTTTGTATGACTAGCTTCATGATCAGCTGAATATGTAATATTTGGGATGCCTTTTATTGTATATTTGGTGGTCTAACATCTTGTAATTATATTACTTGCTTGAGATTGAGACAATAGGCTTGACCTTAAGAGACCGTTGGCTTGTAGTAAACCCTCATATCTAGACAGCCGTGACCGTATAACGAGGTGAATTTTATTTTAATATACGTAGCTGGCTATGTACGCCCTCGCTCTCCAGTATTCTGGTTCTGGGGCGTCACAGTTGTGAATCTTATGTGGCATGGGACACAAGACAATGTCTTGTATAGGTGGCAAGATTATATTCACAAATGACAATGAGTTTAAAAAAGTTGTCTCAAATGCAAAAGTATTGAGAAGACAACAAAGTATTTTTTTTCGACTTCCAAGATAACTTTTACTCTTCTACCTTTTTTTATAAACATTTTTATTCACAAATGATGATGTGGACATAAGGACATTGTGAAGTGTATTGTCTAGATCTATACAACCAACTTCACATTGTCTTTGCCATGTCATTGTCATGTCAACTCCACACTTTATTTCACATTTGCATTGGATAAGTACTTTTTTAAAAAATTGTTGTCATTCCTATGTGGCAACCATTTTTTTCAAACTCACAATGGGGTTGGAGTTGCTCTAACATGACAGGGACAATGTGAAGTTGGTTGTCTAAATCTAAACAATGCACTTCACAAAAACTTTATGGCCACATCATCAATTATGAATACAATATTTATAAAAATATAGAAGAAGAGTAAAAATTGTCTTGAAAATTGTAAAAAAAAATATACTTTGTCTTATCTTTTCAATACTTTTAAATTGGAGAAGATTTTTCAAACTCATTGTTTTTTGTGAATATAATATTGCCACATATTATAGAAAAGACATTGTCTTGTGTCTCATGCTACCTAAAAATCACAACACAAAACAAGATAATAGGGTTGGAGATGCTCTAAGTTTTGGGTTTGTAACACGGAGTATTCCTACTTTTAAACTGATTACACTGATCACTCCACCCTTTAGAAAAAACAAATTTAAAATAAGGGTACTTAGTGATGTAACTTTTATTTTTATATTAAAGTATGAATACCACATGTAATAAATATAAAACATGAGATGTTCAGTATAATAGTTTAAAAATAGGGGTACCTTGTGTTATAAATTTAAAACTTAGAAATAGTTTGTGTAAATAATCCTTAATTAAAGAGTCATAACTCGTCCGAGCTCTCTAGCCTAGTGGTATTATAGCGGACACCTGGAGAGGCCGGCAAGATTCGAGTTTCCCAATTGTATGTGTACATGTGATTTAAAAAAAAATCTCTAAGACAAATAAAACAATTAAAAAAATCATTGACATTAATGGAAGTCATAGATATCTTGACTAAATGATTAAAAGTTACAGGGATCTCAACTAGAGTTGCTCGTTGTTTATGTTAAGTATTTATAAAGCATGCTTTCTTTGTTGATAGCTAACTTGATGCTTTTGCAAGTCCGAAGCATACTTGGGAGATCAACAGCTGTCGAGGTGTTGCTGACAGGTGGAGGTGCACTACCAAATTAAACGGTGGACGACTGTTTTATAGTTTATTATGGCTAATTATAAGGAATTTTACTTCTTACTCAGGACTATACCATAATTAGGGCTAGTCTAATTTAGAGAATAAATTATCCAGATAATCTATTATTTACTTATGACTGCCTCCACCCTAATCTCTCCCAAAATTAAATTTTTAACATTTATTTGAAGTTTTTACACTCTCTCCTCAAACCCTCACTTCTTCTTCTCCACCACCTCCATCTTCTCCATCTTCACCCAAACCCTAGATCCTTTTCTAATCATGTTCCCAATTTCACAGATGATATCAAAAGGCTCCTCAAAAAAAAATTACAAACCCTAATGCTTACTGTATTCGTTTGATATTATTATTTTTTGAAAAAAATATTTGGAAGAAATTATTCATAATCCTAGATTGTTAAAATATTTTGGGATTATATGAAGAAGATAGAGTTTAGGATTGCAAAAAATTACCGTATACAGAACAAAAATTTATCTAATTTTGGAAAAAATTATTCATAACATAGTTTGCGACACGAAAATTACATATGACTGCCAAAGTATTTGACAGTCTTAGCAGCATGTAGGACTGCCAAAACTTTGGACAGTCCCAAACTAGAATTACTGCAGTTTAGGACCACCATAAATTTTAGCAGTCATAAAATGGACTAATTGTACAATAAGTCTATTTTAGGACTGCCAAAATTTTTGGCAGTCATTATAGTATCTAGGATTGAGAAAAAAATTGGCAGCCCTAAACTGTCAAAATTTGATTATTTGTTAATTAAATTTTAATTTTTATTAATTAAATCTCAATTTTATAGTCGCGAAGAAGAAGGACATTGACGTCGGTTCTAAAAGAAAACGTTACACTACATCATGTTAAGCTGGAAGAATTATTGAGAAACCAATAAGTAACAGAGAACCAAAGGCAACATCTCAAGTTATACGACATGGGAGCAAAGAGAGTTCAAAGTTTCAATAAAGATCGACATCTCGATCGTTTGTTGTTGTGAAACTTTGATTTGTCAAATTGTAATATGCTAATAATAATATAAAAAAATATACTACCATTATTCTGTTTAAGTAATATAAAATATATGTAATTTACGTGCATATATATATATATATATATATATATATATATATATATATATATATATATATATTTAGATGTACGATGATACGTATAAAATTTTGTGTAGACTGCATTGTATTTTTGTTGTACCGACTGTCTAACTCCCACAAGTAAATGAAAAAAAATTAACGTGGCTCGATCCACGTGAAAAATAAAAGAAAAGGGGAGAGAGAGAGAGAGATTTGTACTGTTTTAGTAGTTTTCATGTTCTCCAAAGTTACGAAGACACGTGAAAAAGTCCACATGCTTACTTTTTTTGTAACTGGTACCAACAAACACAAATTATTTTATGAAAAAAAAAAATCCACAGAAATCAAATTTAAGAAAAGACGCACACACAACACAGCTCCCCATCACCCATGGCGTCGTACTTGAAGGGGCTGCTGTACGGAGCGGGGGGGATAGCGGTGGTGGGCCTGGCGGCGCTGGTGGCGCTGCAGGAGAAGATGGTGTACGTCCCCGTCCTCCCGGGGCTCCCCAGGTCCTACTCCGTCACCCCGGCGAGGCTCCACCTCGACTACGAGGACGTCTCTCTCCGCTCCGCCGACGGCGTCCGCCTCCACGCCTGGTTCATCAAGCACTCCCCTCCCGTCCCAGGTCAGCCCACCCCCCTCCCCCCTCCCCTCGAATTTAGGGTTAGGGTTAGGGTTAGACTCTGGTTCTTCATAATCGTGGAGGAGCTGTGGGGATTGAAATTGAGCTCAGCTGTGCTCGGGGAGTTAGGGTTTCGCTTCTCCTCCTCCTCGATTCGAAGAATTCGTTCCTGATCTGGTCGGAAAGGTACCGTGGAATTTGTCACGAACACGAGGAGCGGAGTAGAAGTTAGGGTTAGGGTTTGGGTTCTCTCTGATTCGAAGAGTTTGGCGACGATTTGGCTGTTTTCTTTGTTTTAAGGAATAGGGGTATCGGAAAAGTCTCAACTTGCAGATTGAAGATTTGGTAAACGTAGGAAAATAGTGTAAAATTTGGTTCGAACACAAGGAATTGAGATCGATTTCAATCTTAAGGTTTAGTAAATCCTGCCATTTGTGTCTCTGCCTAGACCCTGCGGCCGATCGGTCCAGACGTACTCCCCCTCCGGAGTTGATCAACCGAGCAGATTCTGGTATCCTCCTGGTGCCCAAAGTAAGGGGCCTGGAAGCTTCACCATGGGCAAACAAATTATCTTTATGCCCCTTTGTACGTAGTGGCTGAGGGACTAGGAAGAATGGACACTCCAAAAGTATGGATGTATCGTGTTGGACACATTTTGGACACAACCCGGACACTCCAGCATGCAATAGGACACAAGAAAATAGATGATGTGTCCTCACCTTGTCGTATCAATTTCCGTGGAACATAGTCAGGGGCTGTAGGACGATCAGGCCTGTACCCAGACAGCTATCATAGGAGGTATAGTTTAGTATTTTCCACTATTGATGATGACCCAGTACAGGGACGAAACTAGGATTTAAATATTGAGGGTGACCGTAAATTTATTAAAACTAAGTTTTTTCCAATAAAAGTAAAATATATTCATCATAAAAAGAAATGTAAAAGATATATGATTACTATACTAGCCATCCTTATTAGTAGTTTTGTTGAAGACAACAAAAAAGTAGCAAAACCGATCTTTCTTGGATAAATTGAGGCTTCTGAATTGCACAGGACGCTTTTGCAAATCACGAAAATCATTCTGCATCACAATTTCCCTTTCATTGTAGACAACAAGAGAATTTGTAAGATATTCATCCTCCATCTTGTTACGGAGTTCATACTTGACATGACTCATAGCTGAAAATGCACGTTCAGTAGTTGAAGTAGAAACTAGAAGAGTGAGAACAATCCTGATCAATTAGTGGATAGATTTTTGACTTCCTAGTTTTCACTAGCCACTAACATAGATCAGAAATAGAAGTCAAGTTTTGAAATTCTGGATGTTGGAGCACATCAACCTCGTAATGTTACAGTTGTATCCTTAGGTCATATTTCTCAATCATTGTGAAGTCTTTAGGGTAAAAATCATCCACAAGCTTGTAGATATCATAAATACTGAAAGATGTATCCATTATGGGGATCCAATGCAGAACTACGAACAAATAGCTTCATATTGTTAGCAACTGAGAGTCTATTGCATATGTAATTATATTAATACGATAGTGCTCCATAAGTGTAAAATTGTCTTGCTGATGTCGAGCTTGACCCAAGCTTCCAACATACAACACATTCAAATCTGGAATGTCTATTGTATGTCTTTCACAAAAAGACTTCACATTCACCACAAAAGCATCACATCCATCATCTCTTAGCTTCTAAATGAGTATATTTGTGATTTTCACAAGATGCATAGCATTCGAAATATCGTGGGATTTTATTTGCTATGTTTGAGAAAGCATATCGTTGCTCTCCAAAATTTCTTTCATAAGATGTAAGATGAATACAAACTCAAAAGAAATCAAATGATTATAAGCTATATTAGCATCTCCTCGTTGTTTCCAACTCCCATTATTATTGATGTCAACAAAACCTGACAATTTGCACTAAACATCTTTAGCAAATTAGTAAGAGATCTCAGATGAGAACTCCATCGTGTATCTCCAGCCCTTTGTAAAGTACCAATTTGATTCATTTGATGTGAATCGACCTATTCGATTCACAAAAGATTTGTAGAAAAGAGAAACAGAGAAAGATAATGATCTTTTTGTGAGAAAAGAACAAACTCTCAACTTTGGTGGACGAACAAAGTCTAAATCCTTCTTATTGATACTTGAGAGTTTCTTCTCAATACAAGCATGGAAAATAAAAGATGGCTAACCCTAGTTTATATAGGGAAAAACAAAGGCTTAATTAAGGAAGGGTTATTATTGGTGAAAGACCAAAATAATCCTTCCTGACTAAAATAGGAAAATGACTTATTAAGGAAGGGTTATTATTGGTGAAAGACCAAAATAATCCTTCCTTACTAAAATAGGAAAATGACTATTAAGGAAGGGTTATTATTGGTGAAAGACCAAAATAATCCTTCCTTACTAAAACAGGAAGAGGGTTATTATGGTGAAAGACCACAATACCCCTTTATGACTAAATGATGATAGGTGGGCCCACATCAATACCGCCCCCTAAAAGAGCCACCTTGTCCTCAAGGTGGAAATCTGGAAACTGCGTCTGTTGCTATAGCGGCCTCTTCCTCCGTCGGATCCTCCTCCTCGTCGGGCAAGATTACGATCTGCAGCAACTTGCTCGCACATCGATGACCGGGAGTGAACCTCTCGTCGCATCTGAAGCACAAGCCATCTGCTCTTCTCGCCTTCATGTCAGCATCCGACAGGCGCCTCTCCGGTACTATGGAGCCCCCTGGCCCGCCTGCGGGTCTAGGTGGTATTGGTGCCTGAGCCTCCGCTGCTGGTCGCGGAATTACTAGGCCCGTCTGACTGTGCTGTCCCGATGCTCCCCAAGCGTCTTTAAGGCGCTTTTCTTCCGCCAATTTCTCCTCTGCCTTGTGGGCCAGGCGGAGGAGATCTTCTAAGCACCGCGGACTCTGCAGCCTGAGCTCCGCTCGTATGGAGGGCTTTAAACCCTTCATAAACATACCTATCTGTAACTCGTCCGACACCTCTCGAACGCGTCCAGATAGTAATTCGAACTTTGCGACGAAGTCTCGAACCGTCCCCTCCTGTCGTAGCGACGACCACTGCTCGTAGAAATCACCCGAAGCCGTCTCCTGGAAGCGGTCTAAAATGTATCCCGTCAGCTCCGTCCAGCTGCTGAACGGGGTCCTCGCCGATCTCCACCGATACCACGCCAGGGCCTGGCCCTCTAAATAGATTCCGATGCATCTGAGGACCTCTGCCTCGGTCAGCTCCATGATCTCAAAATAGCGCTCCGCCCGAAAAATCCACTCGTCCGGGTTCTCACCCTCGAACGTGGGTAGCTTCAGTTTCTTCAGCCGGCGATCCGCGCTAAGGTCACCGTGCTGCATATCATCCCTGCCTCGTCCTCCTTCCCAGCGGTGTGTATCTCTCCGCTGGGTCTCGTACGGGCCTCTGTCAACCTCCTCATACCGCTCGTCAGCCCAGACCTGCTCACCCCACTCCTCCACCGGACCCCTGTAGTCACCGACTGCCCTCGTCCGTGGTGGTCGTCGTGGGGGCAGGTCCCCTCTCTGGAAGTTGGCGGGATCCGCCGTTCCCCCAAAGAAATTGCTGCCTCCGGCGTGCCTCGCTCCTCCTGGCGGTTCCGCTCCTCCCGTCCAAGCCGGAACTCCCGCCAAGCCCCTTCCCGGACCCGCGAACCGATCTCCGTAGTTCGCTGTCATCGCCCGACCCCTGTAGGGGGCCCCAAGCCCTAGGGCTTCTCCCGAATGTGGAACCGGTCCGTCGGGACCGTACGGATCGACGGCGTCCGGCCACGGCCGCTCGCCGGCGGCTCCTCTGGCGCCGACCGGCCAGGGGTGGCGGTCGGGGGCCGGCCAGCGACCGCCCCCAACAGCAGCGGCCCCGCCCGGGCTCGCGCGGTTGGCGGCGACGCTCCCGCGGCCTTCGGCCGCTGTCCGGCGAGGGTCGCCGGCCGCCAGGGCCCCGCCCGGCGGCGCGGCGGCGACGGCGGGTGCGGGCCAGCTCCCGTCGGCCGGCTCCGTGGTCGTCGGTCGCTTTCCCCTCCGTATGAACAAACCCTAGTTGGTCGCCTAGGGTTTGGGTTGTTGCCGCCTCCGCTTCGCCGCCATTGATCTTGTTCGAGATGTTTTGCAACAACTTCATCATTGCCGGAATCGACGTCATCTCCTCCCGCATGCTTCGTACCTCGGTCTGGAGATCCTCCTGTGTGGACGCTTGATCTTTGATTGCGGCCTTCAAACTTTCGATCTCGATGTTGAAATCCTTCCGAAGCCCCTGGATCTTCTCCTCGATCGTGTTCCTTGTGCCGGACGCCATGGATCGTAGAGAGCTCTGATACCAATTGATGTGAATCGACCTATTCGATTCACAAAAGATTTGTAGAAAAGAGAAACAGAGAAAGATAATGATCTTTTTGTGAGAAAAGAACAAACTCCCAACTTTGGTGGACGGACAAAGTCTAAATCCTTCTTATTGATACTTGAGAGTTTCTTCTCAATACAAGCATGGAAAATAAAAGATGGCTAACCCTAGTTTATATAGGGAAAAACAAAGGCTTAATTAAGGAAGGGTTATTATTGGTGAAAGACCAAAATAATCCTTCCTGATTAAAATAGGAAAATGACTTATTAAGGAAGGGTTATTATTGGTGAAAGACCAAAATAATCCTTCCTTACTAAAATAGGAAAATGACTATTAAGGAAGGATTATTATTGGTGAAAGACCAAAATAATCCTTCCTTACTAAAACAGGAAGAGGGTTATTGTGGTGAAAGACCACAATACCCCTTTATGACTAAATGATGATAGGTGGGCCCACATCATCATTCTTGTCCCAGTTTCAAGCTCTTGAATTAAAATCAAATATGCAATATGAGAAGCATGTGCAACTTTAAGTTCATCGTTACGTTTACAAGAAGCATCCACAATATTTACGATGAAATTCAACTTTGAAAAAAATTGGTGCATAGGAATAACTGATCTAGATGTCGCAACTAATGTCAATTGTAAGCGAGGAGCAAAACAATGGACATAATATGCATACGGACTCTCGTTTGCAACTAAGACTTGCAACCCTTTCCACTCACTTCGCATGTTACTTGTCCCATCATATCCTTGACCTTGAATATTTTTAAAGCCAAGATTGTGACAAGGAAGAGTAGAAAATATTGCATCCTTTAGCGTTAATGCCTTTGTATCTGATACATGCACAAGACAAAAAAATGCTCTCGAACAAGACCATGTTTTCTGCAAATCTCAACACAATATCCATTTGCTCCCTTTTTGACAAGTCTCGAGCTTCATCAACAAGAATACAGAACTTCACATCACCAATTTCATCACGAATCACTTTATGGATTTTCATTGAGTAAACAAGTAAAAATCTCTTTTTGAATTTTGGAAGATGTATATGAGGCATTCTGAAGAGCATTTGCCAACTCAACATTTGCAACTTGTTCATTATACTCAACCAATACAGTTATCATTTCAAGAAAGTTGCCACGATTTGTAGAATCTTTACTTTCATCATTACCCTGTAAAGGACAAGCTTGGAGTCTAAGATTGCAGACTGAGGAATTCGAGGCTTTGAGTCGCAATTATGGCCGAGGGACAAGGAATAATGGACACTCCAAAAGTATGGATGTATCGTGTTGGACATGTAGCGGACACAATTTGGACACTCCAACATGCACTAGGACAAAAAAAAAATAGATGCTGTCTCCTCACCTTGTCGTATCCATTTCCGTGCAACATAGCTGGGGGCGTAGGACGATCATACCTGTACCCAGGCGGCTATCATAGGAGGTATGGTTTTGTATTTTCCACTATTGATGATGACCCAGTAGGCAGCTAATAGCAACTTTTTCTTATTTTTAAAAAATAGTACATAAGTGCGTGGTAAAAAATAACCAGCAAACTTTTTAGGAGGGTTTATCAAATTATAGAGATTAGAGAATTGACCATGTTCATCATGGTTCATTTCTTCTGTCAATACTCCCTTTGAATTAGGAATGTATAAGGAGGATGTCAACTCTGGGATCTTTTTTCTTGGAAGAATTAGGTCATCTCATTTGAATGTACTCTAGCACCAATCAGGTGCCAGGATCATAGTCTGTATCCTAGATTCAGCTTGGGGTTCATATATCTTTAATTTTAATAAGATGTCATCCTTACTCTTAAAAGTGAGTGCATAAAAGTCTAGAAAGGTCATTTATGCATGCAAGAAATATACCTTTTACTTTTACCATCTTTAGAGGTCTCCTGTTTGAGCCAACACATTACTAGACAGCTAGGAGGGTTGGAGTCCAATCTGAATCTTTGGTGATTTTTCCCGTTCGTCTTGCTGCAGTTGTTCACAATTAGTCATAAGCTCAAGATTTGTTCTAGGTATCAAGTTCAAATTATCAAAATTTACTGATGGATTCTATATTTGCATGACCTAGCGTATCATGCCAAAATTTACATGAATATTTAAAACATCAGAAGAAGATGTTCTTGCCATAATACAATACCAAAGCGTTTCTTTTTCTTTACAAAATGATTGTCTGTAATGGATTGTGCTTTTACGGTGATATCATTATCATTAGTAGTTTCGTGTCCTCTTTTTTTATTCTTTACTTTTGAATTTTAATATAAAGACTGATGGATCTTGATGGCACAACCTTGTTTTTTTACGGTGATATCATTATCATTAGAAGTTTTGTGTCCTCTTTTTTTATACTTTTGAATTTTAATATAAAGACTGATGGATCTTGATGGCACAACCTTGTTTTTGTACATTATATACTTTTAGTATTTGTATCTTCCGTTATTAGTTACGACTTGGCAAATCTCTGCCCTCTTTTGAAGATTTATGTGTGTTCTATTCTTTAATAGTTGTTGCTGTTCTGCAGGTCCAACGATCCTCTTCTTCCAAGAGAATGCTGGCAGTATCCTGACATTATGATTCTCTAAATTCTACCTTCTACTATCCGCTAAGATTTTGTTTTATCAGAGAATCTTTTAGTTGTCTGAGCACCTTAACCAGTTTCTCTAGATATTGCTCATCGTCTTGAATTTGTCCGTGTGATGCTGCAGAGACTGCATTGCAATGTATTTATGCTTTCATATAGAGGGTATGCTTTTTGAGAAGTTATGAGTAATATCCATTCATTTATCTTTCAATACTTTTGATAGATTGTTCTCCTCACCTATCTTGGAACTGACCGTGCACAATCCTGCATCATATATAGGTATGGAGAAAGTGATGGTTTCCCATCACAGGATGGCATCATAATGGATGCTCAGGTTTGTTGACTTAATCTCTGCTCTTATATCATTTCTCCTATCACTGGTTGTGTACGATATTCATTTGTGAATTTTGGGGCTTTGCTTTCTCCTCTCGCCAGGCAGCACTGGATTATCTAGCTAAAAGAGATGATATCGACACATCTAGAATAGTTGTTTTTGGAAGGTCTCTTGGTGGTGCAGTTGGATCTGTGCTTGCGAGGAATAATCCAGACAAGGTATGCCGATTTAATCGTATATGTTTTATATATATGCAGCTAAGCATCGCCGCTATGACTGTTTAAGGGATCTGAACTTATGAACTAGATCAATTCAGTTTATTTTAGGAATTTTTTGACTTGCCCCCCACTTTGTTTACCCGAATTAAGTGTGCACCCCACTGTTTTGCATTAATGTACATCACCCCCCACATTTGACGGATTTCGTCAAAAATTAATGGTCAAACGTTTTGACCAAAAATTTTGGACCAAAATGTCCCTCCTATTTTCTTCTTCCTCTCCCCCCCCCTCCCCGCCTCCGCTGCTTGCTCCTGCTGCTGCTGCTGCTGCTGCCCCCGTCGCTGCTGCTGCTGCCGCCGCTGCTGCTGCAGGGAGGGGAGGGGGGAGCGGAGGGAGGGGGGCGGTGGTGGAGGGGGGAGCGGAGGCGGGGAGGGGAGGGGGGAGAGGGAGGGGGCGGTGGCGGAGGGGGGAGAGGGAGGGGGCGGTGGCGAAGGGGGGGGGAGCGGAGGCGGGGAGGGGGGAGCAGAGGCGGGGAGCGGTGGCGGTGGCCGCGGGGAGGGGGTTAGAGGAAAGAGGGAGGAAGTAGACAAGGGCATTTTGGTCCCAAAAAATATTTTTGACGGAATCCGTCCAATGTGGGGGGTGATGTACATTAATGTAAAACAGTGAGGTGCACCCTTAATTCGGCAAACAAAGTGGGGGGCAAGTCAAAAAATTTCTTTATTTTATTGGAAACAAATTCTTGTTAGTGATGATTCTGGTGCAAATTTTGTCCGAGAGAGCACATGTCTGCTCTTCCCGAATTTTTCTCCATGGGCTTCTGTACCCCTACTCGTGAAATGGCTCCTCCGCAATGGTGACAGAGGGTTCATATTAACTGAAGCACTGGGATGATACAGTAGCCAGGAAGGGGTCGGGAAGTGTACTCTATTTGCTGTTTGCCAGTTTGCCCGAACTCTCGTCGGAGTGGCTTTTGTATGTATGTATGCTAGGCTCCTCCTGATTTGATCAAGGAACAAAATGTGAGCACTTTGGAAGTTATCGTTGTGAGGAATAACTTAAGGGTACGGACACAAAGATAACAAAACAACAAGAGGAAAGCCTTCATCCCAATTTCTTTGGGTTCCTACAAAGATATCATTTAACACGTACTTTTTGTTTTACTTTTGATTGTTTTTTGGAGGCAACCATACATGTATTTGTTTTTTCTAATACTAGATTTTCCTATTAGGTGACAGGTTTAATGGTTGCCATAACGCATCTCATTAACCAAAAAATTGTTTCGGTAAAGTTTACCTGGTTCCAATTTATCAGGGGAGATCTGATAATGTCATCAATGTATAAGCATTCTAAGTAGGATAACGTGAAAATGTTTCGGTAACTCTTCCTTCAATGACTGGAGATAAATTTATACGGTAATCTTGGGAAAATTGTGCCGCATGAGAGTGATTGCATGGAGGTCGTGATAAGAATGGAAGGGGATACATAGCTTGATTTTGTTATAATATGACTTTATAATTCAAATACTTGTTTTAAGAAGAAAATTGAATCAATATATATATGGGTGCGGCTATCCGCACCCCACTGTTTGCTAAGCACACCCCCAAAAATTTGTTTTTCCTATTCTACCCCTTACCACTTAGCACACCCCCTTCCCCCTCCAGCCTCCACCGGCTCCTCTCCTCCTCCTCCCGCCGACCGGAACGCTGCCGCCGCCTCCTCCCGCCTCCCCTCCTCCTCCCGCTTCTCCCTCCCCTCCCTCCTCCGACAAGGACGAAGCCCCCGCGCGCACCCGCCTCTCCCCTCCTCCCTCCCCTCCCTCCTCCTCCTTCCGCCGACCGGAACGCCGCCGCCACCTCCTCCCGCCTCTCCCTCCTCCGGCGAGGACGAGGCACCCGCGCACCTCCGAAAATGTTCTGCTCCTCCGTGGGGGCCTCATCCTCGCCGGAGGAGGGAGAGGAGGGAGAGGCGGGAGGAGGTGGCGGCGGCGGCGGCGTTCCGGTCGGCGGAAGGAGGAGGAGGGAGGGGAGGGAGGAGGGGAGGAGGGGAGAGGCGGGTGCGCGCGGGGGCCTCGTCCTCGTCGGAGGAGGGAGGGGAGGGAGAAGCGGGAGGAGGAGGGGAGGCGGGAGGAGGTGGCGGCGGCGGCGTCGTTCCGGTCGGCAGGAGGAGGAGGAAGGGAGCTGGTGGAGGATGGAGGGGAAGGGGGTGTGCTAAGTGGGGAGGGTAGAATAGGAAAAACAAAATTTTTTGGGGTGTGCTTAGTAAAAAGTGGGGTGCGGATAGTCTTGACTATATATATATATATATATATATATATATATAGTCAAGACTTGGTAGCTCAAGTAGCTAGAATGAAGACATAATACCCGAGTAGGCGATGTTTGAATCCGGGTGGGTGTATATATATATATATATATATATATATATATATATATTTTTGGAACCAGGTAAATTGTTTCTGGAATCGCTCCCACTGGGATTCGAACTCCTGGCCACTCGGGCCGCATGCATCTCTCTTAACCACTAGGCTAGAGGTCATTTGCTATATATATATATATATATATATATATATATATATATATATATAAGAGGATAAAATATTAGCCAAGTTTTTTTTACTTGAAAGGAAGTTGGGCTACCATGCAAAAAGTAGAAACTTCTATTACAAGATAGCTTGACCTTACGACATATATGTTGATGGTGTTAAATATTAGTAATGAAAAGTGGAAGGGAAAAAGTACTATTAAATTATCTAAAAAGGGGGATATTAGTATTAAGAAGTGGAAGGGAAAAAGTACCATACACGAGACAAAGGGTTGGATGGGAAAATATGGGCCTATTGCTATTAAGTTATTCCAAAATTCCTGGGTTGGATATTTGAATCCTCTTCTTCTATTCATCTCTAGTAAGGACCATCGTCTTTATAATGTTAGCAAAAACCATATCCTTAGTTACAGCCTCAACCAAGTTCTTTTTAAGTCTACACCTAGTTCTGACAACTTGTGCATCTGTTAACAACTCCTTTAACAAATATCCAATTGCTGTTAACTTGTGCATCTGTGATCTCTGTTGCATATGTCTAAAGAGTATAGATTCCAAACCACCTAAGACGACCATCTCCTTCTTGACATCATCAATCCGAGTTCGTTGAAGCTTGTTGAAGCCTACATTTTAGTTCTAGTAGCTCCATTTTCGAATATTCTATCACTCCTAAGTGTACATCCATTTGTCTCTTAGCACAACCATATCCTTTTTTACAACCTCCAGCCGTGTTTGTTTAAGTTCTATGCTTCTAGGAACTCCTTCAACCAATATTCTAGTGTTACTCCTAATAGGTGCATATATTGATCTCCATTGCGCCTGTCTGAACCCCAAAGATGATTCTCTCATCTTATCCTCAAGGGTGATCTTCCCCAACTTACAACAAATACGCTAATTTCTTATTTCATCATTCGATATATTGACACTTATCCATCTTTGCAACATATTGTGTTTAGTCACGGAACACTCTCTTGGTACATGGAGCATTAATGGTCTTCCATAAAGCATAGTTGGTTGTCCTGTAACTGCCTTATATTAATTCTCTTTCAACTTAAAGGGTATCCTGCAACCACTAAACATCTAGAAGCAATCCTCCATTTCGAGCATTCTGCTTGAATTTTATAAACAACATCCTCTTCCAGCCTCTCCATCACGATTGATAATTGAAAATTATCACTCTTATGTATTTTGTGTCGATCAATATTGGACTCTTCTTTCGTTTCTGAATTTTTGTCGAGATTATATATCATATATTATGATTTCGTCCTACTTAAAACCTTTAGGTTCCAAAGTTTCTTTCCACAATTCTATTTTCGAAGCTAATGCATTATCATCGACATACATTATACACCATCAGAATTCATTATGAATATGCCGAGTTATTTCATCTATACTAGTAAAAGAAGGTACAACACTAGCTTAACGCTGACCCTTGTTGCTAGCTACCATATTAGTGAACAATGGTCTAATTGTCCACCTCCATTGTGCATGTTCTTTATAATCATAACATACTAGTGTAGAGACTTATTTTTTCAAAATCTAGAACATTTTTCTTTCTCAAAATCCAGAACATTTATCTTCCTAGGTATTTTATCATAAGCTTTTTCGAAGTCGATGGAAACCATTTCTAGATTATTTTTCTTGAGAATTTTCTGGTTAGCTTCTTATAACTAAATAGCTTCCTTGGTAATCTCCTAGAATAAAACCAAAATGAATCTTTGAAGTTATAGTTTCGTCTTTTAATCTTCACTCAATTATCCTCACCGAGAGTTTCACGGTACGATTCATAAACTTGATTCTCAGTAATTAGTACAATTGCATATATCTCTCGGTTTTATAGATAGGTATAAAAAAATACTTCTCCATGCATCATGCATATTTGTATAAAATACCTAATCTAAGATCTTTTAATATAGCATGATACATGAAAACGAAATATAGAAAAAGATAGTGATGTTATGTAGAATTATGTCTAGTTGTGTCAATAGTGTAGCGAAACAGATTATAGGAGTATTTAAAGATAATAAACGTTTCTAAGGAAAGTTGGTGGTGGAAGGAAAAAATTCCAAAAGGTCATCATCATCATCATCATCCAAGCCTTCTCCGATCAGAGTGGGGTTGCTATGGAGCATATGATAGCTCCATACGAGATTTGACAGTTTTTTGACCAGCTGCTGCATCAACCCTATACGTTGGTGCAAAATTTATAGCCAAGGTAACTATGAGCATGAGAGGGCATGCCGTAAAACCTAGGTGGCAAGTTGGCATGTAGTTAGACTTACCTTTTGAATTGCATTTAAAGCTCATGCTACCAAGGAGCACCCTCCAAGTTCTCCTAGACTATAAAGAGCGTAGACGAAGAGGTATGATGATACAATTTTCTATACCATTGATCTCTATGACACATTATGCCAAATAGTTAAAGGAATGACAATCCCATAAAAATTCAAAAATGTAATTAAGGGGAAAAAAGTTTGACATAATGTTAGCCAAAGGAGTAGTAAAATCCTTAGAGATGTAAACTAGTAAGAAAGGAAGGTTAATAAGGCAATTAGTAAAGCTAAAGATGATGCATATGATTATTTATAAAGAAAGTTTGAAATAAGGTTTGGGATAAAGGAGAGCAAGAAAGTTGTAGGACTAAGGTTGGCTGATCGAAAAGGGGAATTATTTTCAAGGTTAGTTGCAGATACTTTTAACTTCAGTTTTGGAAATTTGCTCCAAATTTCAGCAACTAGAACCCTAAATTGTATGAGAATCTCTATAGTTAAGAATGCCTTGATTACTAAGGTTTATTACTATGCATCTCATAACACCCTCTGAAGGCACCAAATACCTACATAAGGAGAGCCTCTCTTGCCATCAACCGTAGAGGGCCAAATACATTTTTTTCCCTCGGAATCTAAGTAGGATATAGAGGGTCATTATACGGTTATAAGAATTTCATACTGGAATGTAGTTGGTAAGTTCATCACTAATTACGAAATGAGATACTTACGACTACTGTTAGATGGTATCCAGTCTTATTTTCACCATTTAAAGGCTCGTACTACAAGTTCTTCATTTCTAGATCTCCATGTTCGCTTGATTTTGTGTATTCATCCAGATAAAGTTCTGAAACGAATAATTTGTACTTATAACTCAAAACTTTGATGTGGTTTCCTATAGCAATTATCTTCTTGTTGATAGTTATATTTCTGTCTATACAACTAGCTAGAATCGCCACTCTAATTTAAAGATAATGCTTCATGACATGCCCACTTTGTTTCTAGATTCTGTTAACAAACTATATTTCAATGTCTCTGATAACACATGATTTTCCTGTGTAAATATAAGTATATCACTGCCAATGGGTTTATTGCCTTTCCTTGTTATTCTATCACTTTCTGTTTTAGTGTGAATATTCATCGCATCAAGAATTCCAATAACATCATATTTTCTTTCCTTATTCTTATACCTGCTCATCCAAAATGGCAAAATTAAACAGTTGCATCTTCTCTTTTGCGACCACAGAACTCACAAGGATCAAACTATATTTTGTTATAATTCACGATGGTTAAAGTATAATTCTTAACATACCCAGCCAAATTCAGGCATACATAAAAATTTCTTCTGTATACATTGTTCCATTTATTAATTTGGCAGACCGTGTGATGTGTAAGTTCTTGTTCACCTCTAGATGCTTTACTATGCGACATTTTAGAAGCTTCTACGGACACTGACCATCTTGTTCAATTCTACTATCCTTCATTTTTTGTCCTTCTTACTGGAATGGAGTTGTTGTCTATATATCCTTCATTGTCAAGGCCGGTTCAAAACATTTGAAGGCACGGGACAAGAATCTAAAATATGCCCTCAATTCATACATCTAGTATTATATATGCTTTGCTTTGCCATAAACTATATGAAAAAAGAGGGGGGAAAAAAGCTGATGACTTGGAAAGAATATAATGGATCCACCTACCTAGAATTAATTGGAAGCAAACAACAAAGATCACTACGTTGATTATTAAGCTGGCTTTGGAAAATGCATCATGCATATAGTAGCTTAACATTGATTGTCCAAAGCTACTATAATAATAACATGCATATAGTATTAATAGTATTTAACTTTTTCCAACGCTACTATAATAATATCAATAGCAACATGCATATAGTATTTAATTTTTTTTCCAATGCTACTATAATAGTATTAATAGCAGCATGCATATAATATTTTCTCCAAAGCTACTATAGTAGGTTAAAAACATTTTGGGCCCTCCTCGTCTGCGGGTCCTGGGTGGTCGCCTTGGTTGCCCTGAGCCTGTTCACAGTTATATATTAGACGCTGATTTAAATAAAATTGTTCATTTTAGCAAATCAAGCTTTATTATGTAGACAATCATAAAACTTATAGAATAGAGAAACGGGGGAGTCTAGGCATGTGTGTGTTGTACAAGACTATTTATCAGTTTGGAGGAAAGTAATACTGTTGCATCAAATAACAGTGTATGAGAGATGGTGGGGGCATTGACAATATATGTACTCATAGGTGCTGTGAACCATCGAGGTAGTTATATGAAGCAAGCTGATGTTAAGCCACGGTGGGGCGGCTCTAGTAATGTTCTCTAACAATAACATTAAATGACATTTGAGAGGTACCCTGGTGTTATTGTTTTACTGAACAGTGCATACCTTAGTTATAGGATAATATGTTATGGGGTTTGGAAGACAGTTAAAGGCATAATTTGACTGACTTCCTTTGCTTTTTTACTTTTTCTTGCATAGGCTTAAGATGCTTGATTAAGAAAAGGGTTGTCCAGTTACCTGACAATTGGCCTTCATGGTATAAAAGGCCCTGATTTACTCATAGCTATCTTTCTTAGTAATGCCTCACAGATGCTTATGTCAGGTACAGCTGGTTGTAAGATCTTTGTGCAAGTCTTTTGTGGATCTTACTCAATGTTGAGCTACATTTCACAGTGAACCCTGTTCTGATAGGAAAAGGTTTGAGCGACTATGAACTATGAAGAATCTTGAAGATGATTATTGCATAAACTATTAGGGTATTAGTATGCTTGAATCCCACCCGAGATAAATTTGTTTCCTGTAGATGTATATGTAGCTTTCTACTAAAGTTTTCTTCAGTTACTAGACTCTTTGAGAAGTACTTTTGGCGACTAGAAATCTGGCAGTTCGGTAAGATTTTTGAATGAGCAATGTTAGTTTTAGAGATGAAACCAAATGAACCATCCTGCATATTTAGTTTTCACCAGGTTGAAATCCCATGTAATCTCTCTTTTTGATTCTGGCTTATTCTGAATGAAGATTGTTTTTTCCTGACATTTACTTCGCGATCAAATACATTTTATTGCATTTTATAACATGTTTTCCTAGTTCACAATGTTTTGTTCTGGACTGACAGGTTTCTGCATTGATATTGGAAAATACATTCACCTCTATACTAGACATGGCTGGAGTTATGCTGCCATTCTTAAAGTGGTTCATAGGTGGCAGTGCGTCCAAAGGTCCAAAGCTTCTCAACTTTCTTGTACGCTCTCCGTGGAGTACTATTGACATTATTGGTGAGGTAAGTCTTATTCTTATTAGTGCAGTTTTCTCCCAGGCAGTTTATAGGCCTTCACTTTATGTATCTATTCTGCATGTATGCCTGGATGACATCATTTTATTGGTTTGAATAAAGTGCAATCCATAGAGTTGGGTCCATTTGATGATTCATTTGGTTTGAGAAAATGTGATTTGTTGAATAATAGATCAATAACTGTCTGTACAAGCTCTATATCTTTTGTGTAGATTTTTTTCCACCTTTGTTCATACATATTTTCTGGACGCGTTTTATTGCTACTTCAAAATGTCCTTTATCTAAATATATTTAAAGCTCTTCTTAGTATATGGTTTTGCTGCTATGCCTTTAGATCCTTCGTATAAGTAATCCCTTTGGTCTCAGTAAGTAAACAATTCTTTGCCTTACAAGACATTATGTTAATATTGGGTTGACATGGTATAGCATTCTGTCTGCCCTTATTCTTCATGTTGTTGTATGTGCAATTCATCTCCTGATAATTGTTTACTAGCTCGTTAGACATTTCATGCTTTTTTGGGGAAAATTACTCTTTGGCAACTTAATGAACAGAATGAATCCAACAAAGCCTTTCAAATATAACAACCATAATCTCTCTGCTAATACCATTTATTTAATTTCAATCATTCTATTCATTTGAACCACTGGAGAAGCAAAAGTAGAACTTGAAATGGCTGTAGGCTAAACTTTATGGATCCTAATGTTACCTTGAGCAAAGAAGAGTTTGTAGGAGTAGTTTTAGTAATTTGGCCCTTCTAGATCCCAGCAATGTGCGATCAAGGAATGCATTGGGATGCATAAGGATTCATTTGATAGTAAATCTTACAGATTTACTCTTGAAGATTGGTCTTTCTGTGTTTTATTGTCTATGTTCAGAGAGTGCAGTAGGGAAGATATAGAAGAAATTAATAGGATACTAGAAGGGAAGAATAACAAACAGAGGAAGTATGGCTTCCTTCTGCTATAAGTAAAACTTCTCAAACTTTTGAAAAGTTAACTTCCAATTCTTCAAATTGATTGACATGAAAGACATCTCTGCAGAATCTGGTGAATAATCTTCATAAAGCTAACCAAACCAGAACCCAAAGAAACTTGGTACAAAAGATAAATAACTTGTCTAAAAGGCTTTCTGATATCAGACCCTGCAATGCTAGTATTTTAATCCCCTAAATCTCCAAATTCGGGAACCTTTTCATGGGAAAAACAATGAGAGAGAGCGAGACAGAGAGAGACTTACATGTTGTCACCTGACAATTAACGTCATAGTTAGAGATAAGAATGAGATTTGATGTGTTAGGGCAGACACATAAAGGAAGAAAATGAAGAGGACAAAGGGAAAAGCTAGTGTACCTCTTTTGTAGTATCTTTCAAAATATCCAATAATATCCATAGCTTTAAGGTATTGGACTTGTATTAGATTCCAGATTCAAAAAAATGGCAGGGATCAGGTCACATATAAGCTAAGGCGGGTCGAAGTGGCCGCCCAAGGTCGCGAGACGATAGAGGATCTGGAAAGCCTAGACAGACGTCTAAGGCAGCGAGGCTGGAGCCTTTTGGAACATGAGGTATATGCAATATCTCAATTAAAGATTGCACTGAAGCATACATCAAGAAATCTTGAAGGTATCTTGATTCCATTGAAAAAAGGGTACTGTCTTTTCCAGTTTGCAACTGAAAGATAACTGGATCTGCATGCAGAGCATGTGATTTGTGACAGTAAGTGAATTCAGAGGAGACGGGTAAGGAGAGAACCTTGATGGACATATTGAAGGGTATGCAGGTTGGAAACTTTCCTTTGATCTTGTGTTCTTGGGACATGACTGAGACCCTTGGTGGAAAGCAGCTTCTTGTGTTTCCCCATAAGGGTTAAGAGGTTAGCTTGACTGTTTTGTGGAGAAATGAAAGAAGCAACAGCTATTAGCTTGAAGTTGGGCTTGTGGCCTGTACAGATTACAGATGTCACCAGGTATCTTATTGAAGGTATGACGAGCCTTGCACCTGGGCTACTGCTTAATTAGCAGCAAGTTACCTTCTAATTACGCTTCAGATTCCAGTTTGCAACTGAAAGATAAACTGGATCTGCATGCAGAGCATGTGATTTGTGACAGTAAATAAATTCAGAGGAGACGGGTAAGGAGAGAACCTTGATGGGCATATTGAAGGTTATGCAGGTTAGGAACTTACCTTCTTTTTGTGTTCTTGGGACATGATCGGGACCCTTGGTGGAAAGCAGCTTCTTGTGTTTCCCCATAAGGCTTAAGAGGTTAGCTTGATTGTTTGTGGAGAAATGAAAGAAGCAACAGCTATTAGCTTGAAGTTGGGCTTCTGGCCTGTACAGATTACAGATCTCACCAGGTATATCTTATTGTGTTTCCCACATTCTTAGAGCACAGTGAATCAAATACATACTCATTTCAACATTCCATGTTCCGTGCCAGATAATGAAAAGGACTCTCACTAAATATCACTTGAATATATAGTATTATATACTCATATCTAACACCTTTCCTACTGGGACATCTTATAAATTTTCTTTGTAGGGTTTTAATAATCAGTATTTCTGTGCGTAAGTCGCAATGTTCTAAAAGTTCTTAACTTCTTGATGATTTTTATTTATTGTTCAAGTAATTGCCACATGCTTTTCTACTTATTACCAGTTCTGTTTTGCAGATCAAACAACCTATTCTCATGTTGTCTGGATTGCAAGATGAATTGGTACCTCCTTCTCACATGCAAATGCTGTATAATAAAGTACGTGAACCAGATGCTAGGTGTTTATTTGTTGATTTTCCAACTGGGATGCATATGGATACATGGATTTCTGGTGGTGATCGGTATTGGAGGACTATCAAGTTATTCTTGGAAAAATATTGTCCAGAGACGCAGGAAGTAAAAATGAACCACAAAGCTGATGAAAATGACAATGGTAATGATCCATACCTGTAGAACCTTTCCCCAGCAGTACAGGTTCTAATGATGCATACTTGTGTTATGTCAGAGAATAATTTTCTTCGATATATCAGAATATATGTCAGATGTAGGCTGCATCCTTATCAGGTTCAGATACAAGCCTGCTAAGTGCATTCGGACTCAAATAGATACTGTACTTGGCAAGATTGGGCTTGGATCCTTATGTTGGTTGTTAGTCTTGTACTTGATCTTGCAACAAAAGGTTGCATACTTCAACTATAGATTGTTTCTTTTGACACCCCAGTCCAAGAGTGAGATAGAGAGAGCTTCAGAGGGTGCACAACCATGTCTTATTTTGCTTATTTAAAACATCGCATACTTCAACTATAGATTGTTTCTTTTGACACCCCAGTCCAAGAGTGAGATAGAGAGAGCTTCAGAGGGTGCACAACCATGTCTTATTTTGCTTATTTAGAACTTGATGTTTCGAATGAAAATCAACAGATGATGATTTTGGGCCATCTGACATAAATCTGCTAGTAATACAGGAAATACAATTATTGATACTTTTTTTCCTTCCCTTTTTTTTGTACTTTATGCATCTATGTGCGCTAGAAGAGGTTCCCAGTTATTGGATCATTGTTATGCATGTCGAGACTGATTTCAGTAACAATTTCAATTTCATAAAGCTACGTCTTTTTCATAATGGCTGGGTCCAAAATTGAACTATGCGGATTAACAGTCTACCTAAAATGACAGTTGTGACTAGGCCATTTTTCTATTACAATTGTAAATTTACCTTCAGGTTTCCATGCCAATTCATGTTGTTATTGCTTGTTTCTCTTCAGATTCCACATCGAGATGACCTACACAACAACGAAAAAAGGCGGCCTTCGACCTTGAAGCAAGCCACTCGTTTCAGGAATCGCAGCCAGCCAGTGTTCAGCTTATCTGGACAGTGATGCCAGTCCTCTTCAATTTGATGGATACCCTATATTTGTTTCTATTATATTTTTGTTTCCAGTCACTTGCCTGTATGATTTATGCGGTGGTGCCTGGAATGTGTTTCAAAAGGTAGAATGAGAGGAGTTTGCTGTATAGTATTATGTACCTTCTTATTGTTTTGTTTGATAGAAGTTTGTTGAAATGAATTACAGATTTGTGTGAAATGTAAGTACTTCTTCTCAGCTTTGGGTTAAAAAAAAATAATATTTATGGTGTATGCATCCAGTTGATGGTTCCTACTGATGAGAATTGTTAATTGCCAGGACAGGTTCAGATCTTGTGTCACTGCTTGTTTAGAGCAGGGCAATACGTTGCCCGCGGGTTTGGACCGCAGTCCTGGCCCGCGGGCTACGTGTCGCATGCTGATTGGAGGGGGCAGTGTGGTGGGCCCCATGTGGTGCGGCGGTGGGGTGGGGGGGGGGGGGGGGGGGGGGGGGGGGGCGGTGGTGGGGTGGGGTTGGGCTGTGGGGGTGACACGTCCGGCGTCCTGTGGGCACCCTCCTGCAGGTTTCCGGCTTGTTTAAGTTTTGAGGAATGAGGACCGTGTATTTGATATGCTCTGTACATGGGTGAAATCAAGATATATTTAGGGATAATTTAGCAAATACTCCCATTCTAAATGGTGAAACTAGCATATATTTTCACTATTTTTTTTTATCTAGCAAATACCTCCATTTTTGGTATGGAATAGTAAAAATTTAAGATATACCCCCCACTTTTTAATTTTTTTCCCTTCTTATTTTACGTAGGAGTGGGGGTATTTGTTAGATAAAAAAAACAGTGGGGGTATATGCTAGTTTTAACATTTGGAATGAGGGTATTTGCTAAATTATTCCTATATTTTAATATAAGTTAAATTCTTATCTAATTTTTTAATAATATCAGATTTTTTATTCTTCTTGTTACACGTGAACCTAAGTAGTTATTAGTAATGACAACTTGACATGTATTAATGAATTATAAAATTGTAAGATAACATTTCAAAAAACTAAGATATTATTGTAAAAATATATATACATAAGCTGACTTGATTACTCCGAGGCCTCGTTTGGTTCGCGGAATCTTCCGGTTGGGAAAGGAAAGTGATTACTTTTCTATGTTTGGGTGCCCAAGGAATTGAGGAGGAAAGGAAAGTGATTCCCAATGGAAGGGAAATTAGGGGGGAAAGTGATTCCATCCATCCAAGGAAGGAATCACTTTCCCACATTGAAGTATTCACTTTCCTTTCCAAATTCCTTGGCATTGCCAAACATCGGAAAGGAAAATCAATAGGAATTAAAGTTTTCCAAAGGAAAGGAAATGACAAGGAATTGATTTCCTTTCCCTTCCATTCCGCGAACCAAACGAGGCCTGAAGGAATCTCCTTTGAATTGTTGGCAAACTGTATTAATCAAATATACAGTTACAAGATGAAATTTAGAAAAAAGATAGAGAGGATATTTATGTAAACAAAATATAAGTAAGCTGATCCAAACAATCTCCCTTGAATTACTGTCAACTTTGTCCCAAAAAAACATTTCAAAATGAAAAAGCAGATGCTCATAAGCATTATCATACACAAAGGACACATGTTATTATTATTCGTATGAATTATATAAATTGTACACTAAATAGTTAACCAAGTTCACACATAACCTGTCTTATAACATCAAATTGAGTTTAATTAGGCATTAAATTTTTTTTTTTAAAACACTTGTGACATCGTAATTTATGGAAGAATAGAAAATCTATACTATTATATAATAAAAAAGTTAATACTTTAACGTGAAAGTTTTTATTCTAAAATATTTTTATCTATATTTATTATTTAAATTGTTCGGTAAATTTAATATCTATAGTTAGATAATTACTTAGAAAAAAATTGAAGGGTATTGTTATCCTTTTTAAAAAAAAAATTCAAGTAGAAAATCAAAAGTTTTTTCCACTGAAGAAGTAAAAAAACTATTTTTTTTTTTCAAATAGTAAATAAAGTAGAAGACAAATATTCAAATTCATATTTAACAAGGCTATAAGTAAGTGCAAAAACAACATTTCCCGGACCCACGTGGTCCCGACAGCTCGAAAAGAATGTTATTAACCATACAAAAGCGCACACATCCGGACTCGACAACCCCCTTCTGTCCAAGTCAAATCCGTTTAATTCCTCTCCGTTTCAACCCTTTTCAAGTCCGCCATTACGAAAAAAAAAATGCTCCCATTTTTCTCCATCCTCCCTCCAAAACCCTAATTCCCCGCCGAATCCTCATTCTGCCCCTCGAATTTCCCAAAATTCCATCGTGTGCCTGCTCCGGCGATGGACGGCGGAGGTCCGGCGCAGTACAACCCGCGGACGGTGGAGGAGGTGTTTAGGGATTTCAAAGGGAGGAGGGCGGGGATGGTTCGAGCGCTCACCACCGGTAACATTACCGCCCTGTGGAGTACTTCCCTTTTGCTTCGATTTGAAGTTTTGGTGGTTAAAAGTTCGATTTTTTTTGGGTGCAGATGTGGAGGATTTCTACCAACAGTGCGATCCCGGTTAGGTTTTTTTATGTTCGATTATAGTTCTCAATTTTGTTACTTTTTTTGGTAAATTTTGTGCCATTATATGTTCATTGAAGTGCTTGGATTGTTCACTGTTAAATATGTGGAATTGTGAGTTTTTTGTGGACTTTGTATGATAAAGGAGTTAATTTTGCTGATGTTGGCGCTTCGAAGGACATTATTGATGTGTTAGTTTTAGTTAATTATGCACTTTTAGTGGCGGTGCCGATGTCAGCCATGCATTCCTAACGGGTTCAATTGTAGTGTTTTAAGTATTAACTTCTATTGGTGATTGGTAAATTTGAAGAGGATTTACGTGATTATTTAGCAAATGGCTAGTTGGATGTACTGGTGATCCTTCTTCAAACATTGAACTTGTGGTGGTTGGGGTTAGGTTCGTGTTAGTTCTTCTACTAATCTGTTTAAATATAATTTTAATATATTTAATTAAAATTATATTTAAATAGTTTAAATATAATTTTAATTTATTTAATTAAAATTTGTTATAGATATGTTTTTAGAACTTTGGATATATGTTTAGATAATACCAATGTTTAGAACTGTAGGAATTTTTTAGGTGAGGGATATACATACGATGGTAGTTGAAGGATTTTGGATTTTTTCTTTCCTTAATTATGTGAGGATATGTATACGGCTTAGAGTTGAAAACTGCTCAAAATGAACTGTCTAAGCCGTATATATATTCTCAGGTAATTAAGAAAGAAAAATCTAGCATCCTTCTAACTACCATCACATGTATAACCCTCACGTAAAAAAAATCCTAAAATCTTTTTAACTACCCTAACAATATCTAAAATCCTATAAACATAGCTACAAGAAATTCAAATTAAAATATATTCAATATTCAAATCATATTTAAACTAACTACATGGTATTATCTAAACATATATTCAATGTTCTAAAAATATATCTATTACAAATTTTAATTAAAATATATTTAAACTAGTTTAATATAATTTAAATTCCTATCTAATTTTTCAATAATATCATTTTTTTTCTTTTTGGTATGTGCGACATGTTAACATGACTAGTAATAGTAAAGATGTCTGACACAAGCACAACCACTCCAAACCACTTTTTCATGTTTTGGGACCCTTTGAGACATGGGTGGACCACGAGTGACATGCGTATCGAGGAAGTATCTTGTCCGATAGATAGCAGACATGGATATGGGTTGGGACAGGTATCCTCTGGAAGAACGTCTTTGCCTTTGAATTCTAGTGACTAAACGGAAGAGCCTTCCCCTTTGGATTGGGCGTAGTCATTGAAGGTTGCAACTCTACTTTCAAAGCCAAATATGGAACCTAGGAGAAAATAATAATAGAATCTTTTCCTCCACTATTTTACTAGTTCCCATTCAAGTACCGGTTTTCGAAACATACCCTTAGTTGATCCATAAATCAATATTTCATCTTTTAGTTCATTGTAAAATTTGTCCTAATCAGTTCCGGATCATGGATGGGTTTGCTATTCATTTATGTTAAAGAGTTTTTTATATTTAAATTTGGCTTTAGATTAAATATGGAGTAACCGTTAGAGCATCACTTTGTTTAGGCCCAACCTTGAAAAGAAGAATACAAAAAATAATATTAGAGACTTGCGGGTTGCTGGGGAAGTAACAAGAGATCTGGAGGTGGAAATAAGAGAAAAATAGTGGAAGAGAGAGAGATTCTAAGGCAAAGTAACTTTAGAGTTCGTCCATTCATTTTATATTCTGGACATCCAGATGGTACTTGAGATTCACTGTTAAATTTCATGGCTTCATCAAATACTTTCCCAACCCAACTCGTTGGCCAAGATGCATGTATTTCATGTATGAATCTATACGGCATTAAACCATTAAATTAGATTTGTAAGTGTAAACATTACAGAGTTTCAGAAACTTTCTGGTATTGCATTGATTTTATTTTCAGATTCTCCATAAGACAATCCTACTAATTTACTTTCTCAACATTATAGTAAGGATAAATAAGACTAATACTTTAGGATAAAGATGACTGATACTTTATGTTGGTGTGCTGTTAGTGAGCTCGTTGGAATTGGTGGCTGGAACTGGAATAAATAAGACTAATACTTTAGGATAAAGATGACTGATACTTTATGTTGGTGTGCTGTTGATGAGCTCATTGGAATTGGTGGCTGGAACTAGAGCAGCTAACTTGTTCATATGTTGGCTTATATTACTAGCAGGGTTACAGCTGTTTGAAGTGGATGTGGAGGAAGGGTGTCTAGTGCAGAAGTCCACTTCATAGGAACACCTGTTGCAAAAAATGACGTCAGACAAAGTAAACTACCTATTGACTATGAAAGTGCTTATATTTCAAACTCCTAATGAAAACATCATTTCTAAATATCATAAGAGATGCTTAGGACTATGAAAGAGCTTTGTATTATCTTCTTAGCCTTAAATGATCTTTCAAACGACAAACCAGTAGCTAAGTTGAGATATTTTTTAGATTGATTTATTCTAAATAGTGTATATATTGGATTATCATGCCAAAATGGTATATATTGGATTATCATGCCAAAATCGTATTCTAAATAGTGTATATATTGTATTATCTTCTTAGCCTTAAATAGTGTATATATTGGATTATTGTAAAGGGAATATTTTGTGCAGATCCCTCTTAACTTTTGTAATAATGGTAGAGACCCCTCTGACTTTTGAACTATTTCCGAAATTCCCAAACTCTACATATAGCGAAAGAAGTCCATGGGAAGTACAATGACGATTCTACAGTTAACTGTGTAAAATATCTGTACTTTTTTTTGTAAATATGAACTACCCACCTCTTCCGTTTACCATTCATACTGTTTTCTACATTCTCGTACTATTATTATCTTTTTTTATACTGATCTTCTTAAGGGTAAAAAGTCATTTGCGGTCAACAAGGACTTCTACCAATATATGAAAGTTGGGGACTTTGGAAAGAGTTGATAAGTTATTGGGGGTCTCTACCATTATTGGAGAAGTTGCAGGGAACTGTAAAATTTTTCCCTATTCTAAAACTGTATTCATTTGATATTGTTGATTGATCAATAGAGATTGGTTTATAGAAGAGTTACCAATCTCAAGCCAGGTTTAACTGAATAACTAAAGAAAATAAACATTTTTTTTTCGTCTCAGGTCGATGGATCTTCTCAATTGAAAGATCTCCCATATGGATAATACATATTCCGGTTTATCAAATATGGAAAAGATTAAAAAAGTGAGAGTTGGTTAATCAAATGGAATGAGTAGGTAAAATTGGTTAGTTAGTTAAGTATCTAAAGAAAGATATCTATTAAGACAGAGAAAATGTATGTGATTTTAAATTATTCCGCAACTACATCCTATTCAAAACACTCAAAGCACTTGGAAAAAAACCATATACGACAAATATATATTTTTTCTTGTGGGAATAAGCAGAAGTCCCAATCCCATTGGCATAGTAACTGGAAAAGAAAGATAAGGGATTATCCATGCATATTGATATGTATGTTCCATAAAAAACAAAATTTTATTTTTTCCTTATATAATTATTTCCGATTTTGTTTGATGCTTTACGTTCTTCAACATGTGGCAAGTGATTCTGGTTAATGAATTTTAGTTTATATTACATTGGTTTTTGATAATCAATGGTTAATAAGTACTTAGTTCCTCGCGACTGGGAAGATTAGAATACAACAACAATGGATGTAGAAGTTGGTAGATCTCGTTCATGATCGTGAACCTGCAGGCTCACAAGCTTAACACAGCTGATCCATGCAAATGAGGTTGTGTTAAGAGTCATGGTCCATTAAATAGACTATTTGATTATATGTCACACCCGCCTTTCAGGTATTAGCTAACCCATATTACTATGGTAATATGGATGACCTTAGTGTTAAGAGATTGAGTATAAGGTATTGTTTGTAGTCATTTTGTTATTGCTGTTCATATTCTTTTGGTTGATTTTAGTAAATTGAGGTATGTTCATTCCCAGATTTTACTAAAGTATTTTGATACTGAAATTTTCTTTTTCGTTTCAGAGTTTTGCACTCGGTCTGTGCTATATGAGATTGATAAATTGGCTTATGTGAGAGCCTAATAGTGTTGGTTTTAGTTGTGTCAGATTTTGAAGAATGAGTTGTATTGATTATACTGGCACATTATCTAGATTCTGTCTTTATTAATGAATTTGATTTACATTGCTTCTTGTTTAATAAAATTTGTCAGCTTTGCTAGATTATATCCATTTATCTGTGATAAACCTTGAAACCTGATCCTAATTTCTGTGTTTGGTTCTGATTTTTTATTGATACTTTGTGGGACCATTTAGTTAGCTCATGTTACCATTAATAATAATGGTACTTATCTTAGGTTTATATATTTTTAGCGGAGTATTATGTTACATGTGTGTGTGTGTGTGTGTGTGTGTGTTTGTTCTTTCTGGTCTCAAATGTACCAAAAATGTTGCTGAGTAAGGGCCAAAGGTTGACATTTTGATTCAGATTCACAGTGGCGTTGATATAAAGTTGGTGGTTTTAAGAGAGAATAATATAGGTTTGAATAAACTATGCTTTGTGACATTGGAGTGTATAAAATAGTTTGTTATTTAGGGTTGCCACTTTGAGCAGAACTTGAAAGTTCTCTGTGTATAAACTGACAAGTGTCTTTTTATCTGTAAATAGTTTGAGCTTCTCGACATCTTTGAACCCAAAAGTGAGGGTAATTGATGAGGTATATGTGGTTATCTGACGGAAATCAGAATCAGCTTCGAAGCCTTCTCCCATCAGAATGGAGTTATCTATGGAGCAAAAAAAGCTCCACAAAAGAATCAACAGAAGTTATATGACTGGTTGAGATCATGACATCAATCCTCAAAGGTGGTGCCATATACTAACAAACATCTATGAGCAAGAGAGTAGTCCTGTTGCATGATATATGACGAGTTTGCAGATAGATTACCTACCATTTAGTCATGCAATTTAAGCTCATGCAACCAAGAAGCATGCTCCAAATTTCCTAGACTAAAAATAGTGTAGATCCAAGTTCCCCTAGATTTGAAAAGATTGTAGATGATGAATATGAACATGTAAGATATGATTAGTCTAGGAATGGCATTTCAGATATAAGCCAGAAGCAAAAAAGGAATGGCATTCACCTGTTGCCTTAAGTGAGAGGAGAATAACAATATATAAGGACATATACTGAACTAGATCTCACACTCCAAATCTCAGTCCTAGTGTTTTAAAAGGCATCCACAGGAAGCCTCGTCGCCTTAGGCCCCGCCTGGGTGTTTCGGACGTCTTGGCGCCTAGGCAACTATGATTTATGCGGTGACATCCTGAGGCGTCCGCCTTGGAATGGGAGGCACCTGCATTGAACCGTCTCGGAGAGCCTCAATCCGCCTTGGGTTACCTGCCTCAAAGTGCTTTGATCTATATTGATTTAAATGTAAGATGGTCTAAGCCATTTTTTGAATTTGGAATACGAAAATGATATTTGGCCTGCCACTGGGGTGGGGAGGGGGGGGGGGGGGTTGACCGCGCTGGCCTGCACCCGCGTGGCGGCCAGCCATTAGCCCCCCCCCCCCCCCCTAGCACGGGCCACCCCGAACAAGGGGACAATGGCGGCACGCCACGTGGCCATGGGCCAGGCAGGCACCCTCAACGGCGAGCAAAATAGCAGCGTCCTTTGGAATATGACCCATGCCAAATAAAAGCTATATATATATATATATATATATATATATATATATATATATATATATATATATATATATATATATATATAATTTCCAGAAACTAATTACCATTTCCAAAAAAATAAAAAATAGTTTTTTTCTTTTCTAGTTTCTTTCGCTTATGTATTTGTCCTAATCCAGTGTATCTCTATCTCATCTTTTGTTTTTCTCCTATGACAAGACCCTAGGATCTCGGCGTTGACATTGATGATGACTTCAGACACTCCAATAGGGCATTTACCTCCTCGGCTCCTCACATGCAATTCTGGAAGCACAAACGCTCCAAAAATTTGTGTCGTGTAACACGACGTGAATGGAGCACACCATAAACACTCCAAAATACCATTGGATACTAAATTAAGTATTGAATATGTGTGGCCATGTCCGAAACTTGTCATGTCATATTCGTTGCATGCATGGTTGATTTAGGTAACCATGGTTGTCTTTAATTAGATCTCTAATTGGTGACCCAAATCCTTACTCAAGGAGAGAGAAGCTACGATTCGGGGTAGCATAATCTTTAGTAACTACAAGTTTGTCTTAACCTACCTACTGCACACACCAAAATTTTAGTCTTGAGGCACCGCCTAGGCCTTACAGGGCTTTGCCGCCTCGGCGCCTCGAACCGCCTTAAAAAACTTGCTCAGTCCATTAAGTTTCACCAAAACTGGTTCTTAACTAATCAAAATATGAGCCTGCTCCTTGAATGTTCTGGGAAGGATACTGGTTTTATTGTGCAGCTTTTGGTCAGCTCTCCTCACATCTGATCCCAAACAGTTAATATATATAGTACCTACCAATGTTCGGAACCTTGTACCTTTGTAAATTAAATCATGAAAAGTGAAAAGCTGACGAGCCAGCTGCTCCATTTTGCATTTTATAGATGTGGAAACTTAGAACTAATATGTTCAATGATAAGTTGCACTATCTGCCTATTTTAGCGGGACCAATCTGGCCATTTATCATATGGACTTAATACTATATATCTGTATGATTCGAGGATTTTTATGTATCTATACATTTGCATTTTTATTTTCCATCCTTGTATAGTTTGGAACAAATAATTTGAACTGAATAGCTTGTTCTGTATTTGATTTAAACCTAGGAATCTGATAATATGTTCAAAATATGCAAATTATTGATGATTAGTAAGTATAGTTTTCAAATATGTGTAATTAGTTCATGTTTAATTTAAATTTTTTTCTAAAAAAACTATTTAGCTGTATGATTCAATTGCATAAAGCTCGATTGTTTGTATGTATCTTGTACTAAGAAATTGCTTCTCTAAGCCTCACTATTTTTGCTGATTGAATAGATTTCTCATTGTTTTAACCAATTACCTTCCAAGTTACCGTCAAATGCACTGCCTCATGGATCAAATTTTATGCTGTTTTGGATCTTATTCTCATTTATTTGACATGTCTTGCAGAAAAGGAAAATTTGTGCCTTTATGGATTCCCCAATGAGCATTGGGAAGTTGCTTTGCCTGCAGAAGAGGTTCCTCCTGAACTTCCTGAGCCTGCTTTGGGCATTAACTTTGCAAGAGACGGTATGCAGGAAAAAGACTGGTTGTCGTTGGTGGCTGTCCACAGTGATGCATGGCTACTTGCTGTTGCATTTTATTTCGGTGCTAGGTTTGGATTTGACAAGGCTGAAAGGTGATAATTAGATTGATCTCCCAATTAATCAATATTAGAGTTTCTTGTATCTGAAATTTGTTCCATGATTAAATTAGCCTCCTAGTTATCAATATTTGAGGTTGTCATATTTGAAATTTATTGTCTTCTTTAGGGTCTGCTTGGATTGAGGGTTAAGAGAGTTAAGTGAGGGGGGTTTAAGTGAGGGAAAATAAAAACCATGTTTGGTTTTAGGGTGGGGGTTTAAAAGGGGGGTTATTGAGGGTTTGTTTAACCCTCTTTTATCTATTTTTTCAACCCCCCAAATCGGAGGGTTAACGAGGGGGATCAAGGGGTTTTGCTTAAAAAGTCATAAATACCCCTTATGACCCCTATAAAATATCATAAAAATTTTCTCCATTTTTTTTTTGCTTTCAACATGCTTTTCTGTAGCTTCTTCATTTGTGAAGATATTTTGACAAGTTCTAATAAAATTCCAATCAAATTTAATTTTATGACATGTAATAAGGATATTTTGGTAACTACTGTTTTATTTTTATTAATCCCTCTCTCACTCAAAACCTCCAATCCAGGCAAGAGTTATTAAACACACCTCACTTAACTCTTCCTCCAATCCAAGCAAGGTTATATGTATTGACTCTACTCCCCCTCATTTAACTCTACTTAGTTTTTTCCCCTCAATCCAAGCAGACCCTTAGTTTGCAAGTACATAATTACATTTGGAACAAGATTACTCCTTATTATGTTTTCCATGCACCTGCAGTTTTAAATGCTTGGATCTTCGAAGTTACATAGTTGCTTATTGGCCAATGTTGATATTTGGTCTATAAATTTTCTCCCCTTCTTTCTATATCATCTCTATTTGTATCAGCAACAATGCTATAATCCCAATCACCTTGTACAATCTGAATTTGCTTCGAGAACTTGCAAAAGTTTGTCTTTGTTTAAGGTTAATCGCTGATTTTTGCTACAGCAATTTACATCAAATGTTTATTGGTTTATGACTGTTATATCCGTGTCTGCTGACTGCTTTTCCTGGTCTGAGTTTCATTTTGTTTAAGGTGGATACAGTGCAGTGTCTGATATATCAATCTGCATACCAGGGCTTAGGTAGTAGTAGTACTGTAGTAGTACCATTTTAATAAATACCCTGATATGTATATATTTGTTTCCTATTATTTTTATGATAAATATTTTAAATTTATTAGTCTTGTATGAATTTTCAAATTTTTAGATTGTATTTTTATGTAAACATTTTTATGTTGAAGGGTGTCGCCTGACTTGATGGTAACCTGATGGGAATGCTTGTTGCTTGCATCCTCAAGATGCGGGTTCGAATCATAGAAACCACCTTTCCATGTGGGGGTAAAAGTGCATACATCTTGACCATCCCCGGACCCTGCAAATACGGGAGCCTCGTGGCACTGGCATGCCCTTTTATATAGTATAAGCTACTGAGCTTATACTACATAAAATTTTACATTGTATTTTTATGTTGAAGGGTGTCGCCTGACCTGATGGTAACCTGATGGGAATGCTTGTTGCTTGCATCCTCAGGATGCGAGTTCGAATCATAGAAACCACCTCTCCATGTGGGGGTAAAACTGCATACATCTTGACTGTCCCGGACCCTGCAAATACGGGAGCCTCGTGGCACTAGCATGCCCTTTTATGTAGTATAAGCTACTGAGCCACAATTCACGGATATAGGATATTGAGATGATTTTTATTCAGACTCTTGGAAGCAACATTAGTCTAATTCATGATTTAGTGTAGTTCTCAAATTTGGTTTGAAAAAATGGCAGGTTCTTTCTGAAACAGTTCTACTTTTGAAGCCAATCAATTTAATAACAATATGCAAGTGTATGAATCTATTCAGTTATTGGCAAGAAATTTTGTGCCTTACTCTGTTTCTTAACTTTCTATACTCTGTTTCTTATCTTTCTATACAAAAGAGAATCTTAATCGACAACTTCAAGAAATGATTTTATTGATCGGTCCATCAAAACTTTCAACCAAAAATCTTGATGAAGATATTAAAGTTAGACTAACATTTGCACCCAAAGTTGATATGGTGAAACAAGAATGTATAGCTCATTGTTGAACAAAAAGAATCTAGTTAATTATTGAATATATTTATGCTTTACCATTACTATTAAAATCCTTTAAATTTGTAGACTATCACTTACGATAGAAGTTTAGTGGTAGGTTTATCTCATAAATCTTTTATCTTAGCCATTTCTTTCAAGTATAAGCAATAGAATGCAAACTGGTAGTAAGCAGTTTCCATTACATGCTGCATCAACAAAAGGAAGAAAAAAAAATGCTCCATCCATGACTGGTTACTGATTAATTGGATTACTCGGCTGATTACTGATTAATTGGATTACTCGGCTGATTACTCACGACTAAGCCACTATGAAGTTTCAATTAATTGGCAATCCGATTAATCGGATTAGGTGGCTGATCACCAAGTCAATTTAATTGTGAATTAATTCTTCTTTTAAACATGGATAGAAGACTTTATTTTGCCTTTAAATTATTTCTTGCGAGTCCTAGTGTTGTAGAGGTTCTAGTTTTCAGTTCTAGCATAGAATGCTTTAGAGGTCTTCCATAGAAATTTCTTGCTACTGAGAGTTCAAGAAGGTTTTGAGATACGGTATATATGTCTGAAATTTTGAGTCATTTTCAAATGGAACTCCTACATCTTATATTATGAGTTGTGAATCTGCTTGGTTTAGTTTCAAAGTTGAAATTTTCATGTCCAACATTATATGCCAACTGAGAACAGTGTTAAAAAACATTTTATTCTTTTATAATATATGAAACAAGATAATGATCAATATACAAGAGACCTTATTTACTTTATTGTACTACTTTATAGTTTATGTTAAACACCAAAGAAATAGAATTCAAGTATCTTTTTCTCCCTTCAGTAATATTAGCGAAGATCTGATAACTATCAAAATACGGTTGTATTCCACCTACGCTTAAGTCGTATTTAATCCTTCTCTCCTACCTATTCCTCATTCCATTATCCATTTTTTGCAAGTGTTTATACTTTATACCCCGTAACTGGTCTGCCATTGGAAATTTCTGAATCTCATTCATCAGCCACTTTCATGCTGATTTTCTTGTTGAAAATCTTAAATATGTTCCCTTTGCCAATTACGATTTTTAACACCTCGTCTTTCGAACAAACTTAATTGGTATGTATATATATATACTATGCAGAAAGCGCCTCTTTGGTATGATAAACGATTTGCCAAGTATTTACGAAGTCGTGAATGGGAAGAACAAAGTGAGGACATCGGGCACCAACAACAGCACTACCAAATCCAAGTCGAATTCTAAAGTGGTAAGCAATTTTTTTTTTTTTGAAGTTTATATACATACAACCTAAACTTGCAGGCAATCAGAGCAATTTGAAAAGGTATTCTTGATATCCAGTTTCAAGTGTACTTGAATTTTGAACTTGAGGAGAAAAAGTTAATGATGCTTCTATCTTTTATAGTTCTTGAGCAAGTGTATTTGTGTTGATCAGTTTTCATTGTTAGTTTTGGTAGATTGCAGTGGTGGAAGTTCATTTTACATAGAGTTGGATTAGGGGGCTATCTATTGCTATTGTTTGTTCCATTGTAGAAGCTGATTAGTTTGTACGCTTTTGCCACCTATCAAGGAACTATGCGTATGTATTGCTGTAGTTTGTTCCGTTAAAGAAGCAGATCTTACTGTGATTTCACAACCTCTCAAGGTTAAGCTTGAACATATCATCACTTCCTCTCTTCTGCTAGTGTTTCTCCATTACCTTTTGGGTGTTTGTATTTTCATCTTGTATCCCTATCTGCTTGACACATCTTATAGTTCTTTGTGGTTTTAGATTCTGTAGGTGTAAAGATTAGTGAAATATGGAATAAAGGAATAGGTGGATGGAGAGGAAAATGGATAGGTTTCCTTGTTTTCAAAAAACTGAGCCATAGATATAGGTTGACCTGGTCGGGCTGATCAGATAACCGGAAACCCAGTTGTACCTCTGTATGCTGTAGACACATCTACTCTTTCTTTCGGTCTCGTCAATGTTTAGATTCTGTGAATGTGTAATAATTAGTGGAAGGTGGAATAGAAGAATACGTGGAAGGAGCAAAGAAACGGATAGAATTCCTTGTTTTTGGAAAACTAAGAACATAAATGGGTTGGCTTGGGCGGGTTGGTCTGACGACCGGAATTTCGGTTGTAACACGATCACTTACAGATTGAACAAGGCAATCTGTTTGCAACAATGATCATCTCCGGTCAGACTAGAATTCCTGTTCCGATTACACCACAAGTCCCAACTCAATTTTATAAGAGAGAATTCCAGTATGCCTGAACATTGCAGTTTGCCCGACTCGGTGACTCTTGACATGCCTAAAAAACTCGAGTTCAGTCATAAGGTTCCTCGACAAGTAAGTTGCTCGTCATAGGTTGTTCTCGATAAATTCGGCTACTATCAAACTCTGAAACCTTTAGGCCTTTTCAAAAGCACCATTGGTCCTTACAGGGTCTGAAAGGACCAAGTTACCTCTCCTAAGCTTGTAATTTAGATGAGTTGCATTTATCTACTTGTTCTTTTTCCATCTGTGCCATTATATATACCTGTACACCCATTCAGAGATTTAGAAGAAGTGGAAGAACAATCAAGGGCGTAACCACATAGGAGGCTGGGGTGGGCTCCAGCCCACACCAAAATTTTTTTTTTGTTGCTTTTTTTCATGTATATAATTTTTTTTTGAAATTTTTTCATGTGAATTTGTCCACACTTAGCCCACCCTAGTCCACTTCAGCCCACCCAAACTCAATTTTCTGGTTCCGCCCTTGAGGAACAATACTATGGTTGCTTTTAAGGTCAGTTGATCTAAAAATGGGGGAAGTTTAATTTATGAATACCTGCACCTGTGAATGTTCTATTTGAATTTCATACTTCTTTCTTTTATTATTGCCTTTCATGGTTCGTTATAGTATATCGACTAAATGATTCTTGTCATGCATTGGCAATGGAGCAGAGGGCCTCAGAGCCTCCTGTCAACAAGCACACGAAGGCTGTGCCGCAGCCCAAAGACGAAGGTGAGGATGAAGGTCCAGCAGAAGAGGAAGGAGACGTTGATGGAGCTGCTGCGGAGGGGGGAGAGGAGCACGGGGAGACGCTCTGTGGTGCCTGCGGAGACAACTATGCATCGGACGAGTTCTGGATCTGCTGCGACATCTGTGAGAAGTGGTTCCACGGCAAATGCGTCAAGATAACGCCCGCCCGTGCCGAGCACATCAAGCAGTACAAGTGCCCTTCCTGCAGCACCAGCAGCAAACGTGCTCGCCCCTCCTAGAGAGTAAAAGGAAATTTCTGCTCTGGCAAGATTTGTGCATCTAGTCCTCACACCTGTAACAATGATCTAGTTTTAGTTGGCTAGGTTACTTTGTGACTTTTGGTAGACTTGTGTTCTATGTTTAGTTATTAATGTCAGTATTTATACTCTTTTTCTCTAGGAATTTATTTCTGTCCTTCACTTTGTGCTGTCAAAGTAGATGAAGCTCCATATTGAAAACTTATGAATATGGAGCTTAGACTGAATGATCAATGTATCGATTATGGAATTAATTAGACGAAGGAATATTTGCCCCCCCTGTAAATTTATCCATAATGTAATTGTAGTATGCACTCTTTGTACTCTTTGTATTTTCACTGGAAGATCCTTTTGCGTTTGTATTTTTATTTAATATAGATATTTTAGCAAATGTTTCCATTTAAGTTATAGAAACTTGCTATACCTCAAGTATTTTTAAAAACTAAGAAATATTGTAATTATTTGTACGGAACAGTTTAAAAACTAAGATATATTTCCCCTATTCTAATCGATATTTTGATCCTTTCGTACAAAGTGGGAGTATTTTTTAGTTTTTTAAAAAAAATAAAAATATATGCTATTTTTTATATTTTGAATGGGAATATTTGGTAAAATATTTTCTTTTAACATGGGCACCCAAGCCATTGGGTGCTTTTGCACTTGGGTTCTCTTACTAGTCCACTAATAATTTGATTAACATGCTAAATTAAATTTTAGGCATTAATGGTCAACCTAATGGCCTTTATTAATAGTCACATCTTTGTAATTTTTGGAGTCACTCAAATAGTACTTGGTAAGGCTGTGTTTGGTAGGAATAATAGAAAAGTGGAAGGAAGGAAAAATATAAGGATTCATTTTCCTTCCGAAAGATTATTTTTTTCCTTTGTGTTTGGTAGCAAGGATGGAAAAGATAAGAGATTTATTTTCCTTTGTTTGGTATGAAAAAAAAGTGGAAGGAAAGAAAGTAAAAAATATAGGGTTTACCGATTCTACCCTCAACTAAAAACACTTATTTACCATTTGACTTCATAAATAATTTTTAAATAATACATTCATATGGGGGTATAATTGTTAATTAATACAAGCCTCCACTTTTTCTTCCACTTTTTCTCCCACTTTTGGGGATTTGATTTCTTAGGTTATGAAGGAAAAAGTAATCCCTCCACTTTTCCTTCCTTCCTATTTTCCTTTCATACCAAACAACAGAAAATGAATCTTTTCCTTCACTTTTTCCTCCTCTATTTTCCTTCTTCCCACTTTTTCCTCCTACCAAATACATCCTAAGGGTGTGTATGGTAGGAGGGAAAAGTGGGAAGAAGGAAAATAGAGGAGGAAAAAGTGAAGGAAAAGATTCATTTTCTCGTGTTTGGTATGGAAGGAAAATAGGAAGGAAGGAAAAGTAGAGGGATTACTTTTCCCTCATAACCTAAGAAATCCAATCCCCCAAAAGTGGGAGAAAAAGTGGAAGGAAAAGTGAAGACTTGTATTAATTAACAATTATACCCCAATATGAATGTATTATTTAAAAATTATTTATGAAGTCAAATGGTAAATAAGTGTTTTTAGTTGAGAGTAAAATTGGTAAACCCTATATTTTTTACTTTCTTTTCTTTCACTTTTTCTTTGATACCAAACAAAGAAAAATGTATTTTTTATCTTTTCCATCCTTGCAACCAAAGATAAAGAAAGGAAATGATCTTTACTTTTTATATGGAAGAAAAATATATCTTTATCTTTTTTCGTACTTCCACTTTTTCATCCTTTCTACCAAACACAAAGGATTGAGAAGTGAGTAGTGGGGCATTGAGGTTGAAGAGGAGAGTGAAAAAAAATAGAAGAATGAACAATTGGAGTTTGAGAATTCAGTAACAAGGTTTCATATTCACTAACTTGTATTAAATTTTAATCAGTAGTGATCATTATATAATAAGCACCAGGCACTCAGTAGTGACATACATTATAATATTACATATGCCAAACTTATTTGCTCTGCATTTTTAGAGCTTATTTAAGCAGCAGACCAGATGGTAAGCTATTTAGTTAATAATTATAATATTTTAGAATAACAACTTGTAAATAAAAAAATTAAAATATTTAAGTTGCAAACCAGCCAAAGAAGAAAATTAAAAATTAAATAATAATAATAATAATAATAATAATAATAATAATAATAATAATAATAATAATAATAATAATAATTATTATTATTATTATTATTATAATTGGCAAGCAACGTGATAAATAAACCATAACAAAGATATAAATGTGAAACATGCCCGGACTTACTATGAGGCTCACGAGGCAATTGCCTCGGGCCCAAAATTTTAGTGGTCACCAATTTTTGTTCCTATAGTGTACTTAATTTCAAAAATTTAAATGGTACAATCTTTTATAGCGTATGTAAGTCATGGCCTCTAAAAATCAAGTATGGAGCTTGATTTTTGCAAAAATTAAATGGTATCATGGCCTCTAAAAATCAAGTATGGACCTTGATTTATGGGACACAAATTAAATTGTATGCCTAAAATCTATGGATTTAAAGCCACGGAAAGGTTTAGAACCGAGGAAAAAAAAATTAGTATTAAGAGAGAGTCATGCGGCCGCCGGAATCGATCATTTCTAATAATTTTTTAGGTATTTTTAAGAAAGAGTCATGTGGTTGCCGGAATCGATGAGTTCTTTTTTCCTAAAAGAACTAATGGACTCGGTCTCTTTTTCCAGATAAGACTTTGATTATTTTTTAATATATAAATTGTTGTTGATTGTCTTATTTATGGTTCACTTATAATTTATTAAAAAATGTATTCTTATCTAATGACTATAGTTATTCCTGTGGAGTCGATCTAGTGGCCGCAACTTGTAATGACCATAGTTCGTATTACGTATTTTGGAATACGTGTACGTATCTTGACTCGTATTGCATGTTTCCTTGCATGGTATATTTGGACATTTCCTTGCTTGGGCATTTCATTGCTTGGTTTATCTTGGTTTGGTTCGGCTTGGCTTGGTCTGCTTTTGGGTTCATCATGAACCAAAAGAAAATTACCTACTTACCCCCACCATCACCATTTATATCTCACCTAACTTTTCTCTCTCCTCATAACTCCATAATTACTTCTTATTCTCCTTCCTCATGCGTAGAGCTCTACCTACCCATTTTTCGCCGGCAAGTGCAGCTTGCTTCACGAGAGAACTCCATTTTATTGCTTTAATGTCTTCCTTTCCACATTCTAAGATACTTTAGTACATGGTATTTTTAATTTCCACGGCTAAATTCATGTAGATCTAAGTTTATGTCATTTTCGGATTCCTTGAGTTTTGATCTATTTAACCTTGTTATTTTTAAGTTTTGGTGGTTCCATGTTGTAGAGAATTTTATTCTGCCCCATTTTGACCTATAGAAGTTCGAATTTTGACCCGGGATGAATGATTTATGGAGTTGGAAACAGGGCCTTCATGGTTCTTCTTCTCAGAAATTGGAGAAGAAGAACAGTGCTTGACCGCATGGCAATTCCATGCAGCAAGTTTCTCCTGGCCGCATGAGCTTTCCAGCCGCATGAATTCTCAGCCGCATGGAACTCTGGCCGCATGGCTCTGATTTAATCTCACCCGCATGAGTCTCCCTTCAGCCGCATGAATTTCCTGAGCGGTATGAGTTACCTTCCAGAGCCGCATAAGACTCAGCCCCTTCTGCCGCATGGACTCGAACTCCCTGAGCCGCGTAAGGCCCATCTTTTTCTGAGCCGCATGAGGACCATTCCCTCAGCTGCATGCGTCCCTTTTCCTGGCCGCATGAGACACCCAGCCTTCTTCCTGAGCCGCATAAGCTCATGTCCCCCTCTAGCCGCATAAACTTCTTTTTTCCTTGCCACATGAGCCCAGTCTCCTCGAGCCGCATGAGCCCTATCATCCCCCCTGGCCGCATAAACTCATTTCTCTGAGCCGCATGACTCCTCCCCCAGCCTTGCCCTTTGCTATTTTAATTATTTTATTATGCTCATGTCTTAAGACCCTCTGTGTAACTTGGGTCTATTGATAGAATGCTTGTACTATGTTACCCTGCACATGTACTATGAACACTGACAGTGACCCGTAGTGGTGCACTCTTGACAAGTAACATGACATGATAGTGGCCCGCCGTGGCGCACTCTTGACAAGTAAACCTGACATGATATACCTTGATATGCTGTCTTGCATCATGTCTAGGACAGGGACCCCTGAGTACCACGGTCAGGGGTACCTACTGAAATCGACTAAGGCTAAATAACTACAATAATCCAGTAGTCATGAAGAGATTTTCCCAGCTACAGACAATTCCGTTATCTGGGCGCCCCATATGGGATCTGTAGCCTGCCGTCGAGTAGGGCACATTTCCAGCACACAGTCATGTGGTGCACCTTTCAAGCTACTTAAGGGTACATACGTTTCTTGGACGATGTACCCACCTGAACTCAACCCCTAATTGCGTCTGGATAGCCTGGATGGTCTGCAGGGCTTGTGGCTGTGGAATAATCTCGCTGCATCTTGCTAGTAACTAGGCCTGTGATAACCCTAGTTAGTTAAAGTATCAAGCCATACTTATTGCTTGGCCGTGAATTGTTGGATGGAGTCTAATCAGTCTAGTCTTGTCTTGATCCTGTGCAATATTATTACATGACCTGATTTCTTATATTTATCTTGCCGACAAATGGTGG